>CM074444.1:11652598-12252598 GCA_037101425.1 Elopichthys bambusa
CTGGCGAAAGGAAAGGCTCTTCACCTTCCACAATGTCGTTTGATCTCTGCCGTCCTGTCAGGCACAGACAGGTCCACATTACACTGTCCTCAGAGAGGTGGGCCAACCCATCTGTTACTAGAGAGAGAGAGAAAGCAAGAGAAAGAGAGAGAGCAGACAGAGACAAAAGGAAGGGGTTAAGCAGGGAGAAATCAATGAAGAGAGGTCCAAAAATATGATTCCCCTTGTGTGCGGTGAACCCTTTTGTACAAGATATGTCTTAAAATAAATACAGACATTCAACATGTTGATAATTATTCAAAAAGTGCATATTTTGTTTATATGTCTATGCATGGAAAGCTTAAATCTCATGTTCAAGGACCTTTTAATAGCTAAAAAAAAACAAAAAAAAAAAACAACAACAACGATGAGACCCTCACAAAACCTGTGTCCGTAGAAAAAACCTCCACATAATCGAAATGCCTCATTCCAATTAATTAATGAATAATATATATAAAAATTTCCTTTGCCGGTTGTGTTATTAGTACAATTAGAATGACATTAGAGTGATTTCTGAAGGATCATGTGACACTGAAGACTGGAGTAATAATGCTGAAAATTCAGCTTTGATCACAGGAATAAATAGGAATAAAATAGTAAACTGTAATAATTTTTCACAATTTTACTGTGTTTAATGTATTTTTGATCCAATAAATACAGCCTTGGTGAGACTTCTTTCAAAAACACCCATCATTTCGAATGGTAGTGTACATTTCAAACTTCCTATTATTTTTTAAAATTTTTTTACTAAAACTATACAGAAAAGAGTGTACAGAAGCTTTAGAAAGTCACGACTGATTGCGTTTCAGTTGTGTTTTATGTGCCTCATGATTGTGACAGCGAAGAACAAAAGAGGGGAAAAAGCTTCCCATAATCTACTGTTAAAAACAAGGAGCCATGCAGCAGTCATGTCATCTCCACAGATGAAGTCTTGTCATCGCACTGCCTGGAAAATATACTAGTAGAGGTGAAGTCAAGACTAATGTTACTGAGGTAAATTTAGGCAGACACATTTATAACTCCTCTTGGCTCCTGAAATAGCCTTTAAAAAAGAAACCTAGAAATAGGCCCTCTGAATAATGACGTCCCTTTCTCTGCTTTGCTTAGTTTTTATACAGAAATTGGATCTCAACGTTAATGTATGGCCCCTGTGTCAAAACTGCTAAATAATGCATTTATTAAAATATACTTCAGCTCTTTAAGGACGATAAAGGATGTACCTCCACCTTAAAGGCTGTAACCGTTATCCTGCAGGACAGAGTCATTGTCCATACAGCTTTCATAATTCAAAAACACCTCGAAATAGAGGTAGCGAGAATAAAAGCACCATACATTCAGTCCTCGTAATTATATGGCAAAACACCCCCACGCACGACAAACATTCATCGTTTGTAAAATGCTTTACTGTCAATGACCAGCTTAGGGTAAAAAAAATATATAGTCTCCATACTAAACTTCTTGGTCACTCTGAACCATGCGAAAAGACAGTGCATGTGGTCAAGGATGAATAAAAACCTTTGTGAAAACACATTTTTTCTGTTGTGCATCTATGTACGAGGGATGCACGGTGTGTGTGTGTGTGTGCACAAGCGTGTGTTGGGGTGCATGCATTTATTTATTTCTTTTCTGCCTTAAAAACAGATGGTTCCTTGTGCTGAACGGAAGTTGTGTTAACTCGGTTGGCTCGTGATTGGTGGCTGCCGTCCAACGGCAACACGGGTATCGGGGAGGGGTGTTAGTAGAAGTGCAGTTTGTCTACTTCAGATGTGCTGTGAACAGAACAGAAGGAAGTGGTACGTACTGTTGCACCGCGCTCCTCGTGTCTTAGCGATGCAGCACGGGCCACGATGGGCAACAACCCTCCAGCGCTCTTGTGAGTCCAGACATATGTAACTGTGTAAACACTGTGTTGGAAGAAAAGCTGGCGTTGTTGGTGTCTTGTAGCGAAAGTCATCCAAAGAGCTCGTCGTTAAGTCCTGCTGGGAAGAACATAGGGTGTTTATTTATTGTGCGCTCCAGACCAGTTGTGCCTCTCGGTGGTTTATTAGGCTAATATTTCAAGATAAGTATTTAAGTAGTGTAACAATGTGGTAATGCGTAAAAGTAGTATTACAATTTTTACTAGGGTTTATGTCCTAGTTTTTCTCTTACAGGAAAACAGACCCAAAAATATTGCACTTTGGGGCATGTACAAATTTTTGTCTAATTAAACGCTCTCGAATAAGAATGTCCTTCCCCCAATACCTTCAAATTCTGACTAGCAATAAATTAAGGATATATATTAGTGTTGTCATGATACTGGAATTTCTAACTTCGATACGATACCTTGAAAAATATCAATAATCGATACCATTTTCGATACTGTGGGAAAAAACTGCCATATATACCACCACAGATATTTTTATCATCATCTCATAATTTTTAGATAATTTGGGTCATTTTACTGCAATAGCTTTCCCAAAGCACAGGGAGGCTTTATTTGAAACAAAAAATTTACAAAACAGTTTTAAGTTTTTAAGGTGGGTCTAACAGTATGCTAGTATTTAGGTAAGAAACACTACAAAAATTAAATAAAGTAAAAAAAACAAAAAAAAAAAACACTGGATGGTCTTTATTGTAAAAATTAAATACGGATTAATGCTTACATTTAAGGTTACAAGCAGTGAGTTATATTCTTTTTGTCTTTTGTTTTTTGATTAAAGGTGCTGTATGCGATTTCTCAAACTCGTTGTTGAAACACTTGATATTTGAAATCAACCCAAACAAACCCAGCCCTCTTCATTGCTCCACCTCCAAAACTCACACTCCAATCCTAACCACCCTGCTCCGAGTTAGTCTCGAACCCCGGCCCGATCGCTGCTGGAATGCGAGGTGAGTGCACTACCAATGACGCTAAACACCTATCACAGCTGACGTGCAACAAAATGCTTCATGAAAAATAAAGCGCAGATGATGAACGAACGACAAGCAAGCACAAAAATGAACGTACAGAACACAAGAGTAAATACAAACAAGTGTTCGTTGTTAGTCGCCACCAGCACAGCAGCTCCAGACAATCAAAACCCAGGGTTACTTCCTTGATAAGGAATCAAAGCAGCCTAAACGCGGGTCCTAAAGCACTTGCCCAGTCATAAACCTTCATTCTAGTGATATTCTTTTGAGCTGTTTTGTATTGTGTCTCATCATTTCTCATTCTGCAGTTTTTTTTCTTCTTATTTTCAAATCTCCCTCTTGCTCATTCTGTCTCCACGACTGTCATACGCCCCCAATGCTGATTGGTTACACGTTTGTTGTTGGTGTCGGCCCGACTAACTTCCAAACGGTGTTGTTGAAAAAATGCATACCCCATCTTTACAGCAGCAGGTTTATTGGGCTACTGTCACTTTAAGAGCTTATGTGCGGATCCAATATACAGTTACACAACATGCGCTGTCTTTCTCAACTATTTACGTCCATTTACACACAAAACACCATGAAAACAACTCAATTTGGTACTCACGAGCTGTTTGAGAGGCGGCTTTATGTAAGAACCACTTATATAAGATCAGTGTTGTGCGTGTTTTTGGTGTGAACACGAAACCTTCGGGAATGAGTAAAATTACACGCAATATAAGCACCATTCAACTGGAGCGAATGAGACAAGTGAGTGACAGGAGGCGGGTGTTGGATAGGAGAGAGAGTCAGAACGTGCAGCTGGTATCTGTGTATCGATACTGCAGAAAAAGAGTATTGGAACCGTTTCAGATATTTCAGTATCGATATGATACAAATAGAAATACTGGTATATATATATATATATATATATATATATACACACATACACACACACAAACACTACCTTTCAAAAGTTGGTAAGATGTTTTTGAAAGAAGTTTCCTGTGCCTGTGTCTCTTGTACAATTTAAAACAACTGTTTCTATTGTAATATATTTAAAAATGTAATTTATTCCTGTGATGGCAATGCTGAATTTTCAGCATCATTTCAGTGCCACATGATCCTCCAGAAATCATTCTAATCTAATATGCTGATTTGCTGCTCAAGAAATCGTACTGATCGCAAACCATTGAATAGTAGTGTAGACACTGAAAGGACCTGTTGCTTTGTGCGATTTACAGACATTTTCATGTTCCTTTCCACAACTAGAGCAGCAAATAACTTAATAAATAAATAACATGTTATCCTCAACATAAAATCATGTATGTTAGAAGCTGGGAGGAAACCAAAGCAAACCATCAAAAAACATTATTTTTGTCATTATGTAAAATAGCCATACCCTTTGTGCCATCTTCATCTTTTAGACATATGTAAATAATGCTAACAACAGCATTATGTTTTCAATTTTCTGCTGCTCTGCGCAGAAGATCTGAAATCATTTATCTCGGATTCAAAACAATGATCCCTCCATATGGTTTTATTTGTGTGCATCTGGCTCAGCAAGCAGCATACAGTTACCATCCTATATTTCCAGCTTTATTCGCACCTAGCAATGAAAGCCAAATGTGAAAATTGAAGGCAGAAGGATCGTGTGACGGGATTAATTAGACAAGGCCAAGTGAAGTCACACTCTTCATGGCAACACACTTGAACCTTCAATTACGCACTGCACAAAGCAATTAAAAGCCTCCCTTTCTTGCTCTGTCCTATGGAGTCTACCTGTTACTGCTGTTTGCTTTCTCTGTAGGGTCCCCCCGGGGCACCAGGCAGACTCCAGGTCCAATCCGCAGGTCGGTAATTACAATTGATCAATTGTTGTCGGGAGGTGAAATGACTTGGTTGTTTTAGCCAGAGCTCAATTTGAGGTGTCCATTTTTAACGGGTTATTTATATGGCAGGTGGTTAGGAAAAGAAAAGAGAAGAGGGAGGAGGTAGAGAGATGAAGAGAGGAGCTGGAAGAAGAAATCGGGAGAGAGAAGACTATTTGGCAATTTCTAATCGCTGATAGATCTTGCCTTTTTTTCTTTTCATTGTTTCTGGAGTCATTGGGTAGGTGGATGAACTCGGGACGGAATTGGCCAATTTTACACACTTTCAGCCGAAACTGTTCAATTTCTTCCTCTAAAATGATTTATATACATTTGCCATAAGCAATTTGAGTGTAACAACTTTTGTACAGAGGTTACACACTCAGATAAATGGATTTTTGCTGCTTAGTCATTTTTTTATTAGAGTTAATGCAACACAATTCTTGAAACATTTCTGTCACAAATTAATTCCGTGCAATTTTGCATGCAGTTAACTGAAATTTGTAAAACAGAAGTTTACCTAATCAATTTTATTTGTGTTGACATGAATATTGAATACATTTCGTTGGCCTGTATTGTTGTGTTGTGTTTGCTCCTTTGCCCTCAGCTTGTCATGATATTAATTTCCAATTAAAAAAAAAAAAAAAAAAAAAAAACGAAAAAAAAAATATATATATTATTCATGACAAAATAAACTGGCTTGAACCTGTTAAATAAATTAATTAGTGCTGTCAATCGATTTAAAAAAAATTAACTAATTAATCAAATTTTTTCTGTGATTAATTGCGATTAATTGCACCTAACGTTAAAGTTTTTATAGATTTTTATACTGCAATAATTTCGCATTTAATCTAATTAATAAATTAGTGTAAAAACAACATAAAGACAGTATATTTTAAATATTTGATCGAACAGGTAGGAAACTGAATAAAGTTATCAAACACTTCACAGTCTTCACTGCATAAATTATAAATGAAATATAGATTAATCCTTATTAAAGCTATAAAAGTTATTCAGTCAAGAGCAGTGAGTGATTTTCTTTTTCTTTTGTTGTTTGATTAACATTAATGACAGACTGCAGCAGGTTTATTAGGCTGCTGTCACTTTAAGACCTGACACACATGACGTCTCATGTTCTCACAACTCTACGATCATTTAAGACTTTATTTAACTCATAAATAAAGACTGTGCTTACAAGGATACTCGACAAAACGGGCATTTTGGCATAATTTTGTGTGTTTTGTCCGTTCAAGCACGAAAGAGAACTCGATGCGGCTGGCGGGATGTCTAAAGCGGCTTTCTGTGTGCGTGAGTCGTGTGTCTGTCACACAGGCAGGAGATTCACAGCCAGTGTGCCAGTACCGTTCTTTTGTGTCTTGTCGTGCTTGAATTGTTATTCATGCAAAATGCATTTAACGCTAGAAAGGATGACGGAAAAAAGACAGATGCTGAGTTAAAACTGCATTAAATATTACTAAAAAAAATAAATTGCATGCGTTAACGCATTAATTTTGAAAGCCCTAAAATTACTTGCATTTTTATATAATGCAAGTAATTTTATATAATATAACATAATTGTTTTATAGTTATTTAAAAAAAATTTAAATAACTATTTTATATAGCCTATAAATAATAATTTAAACAAAAAAACAAAACATTTATTGAAAATTAAAGTTCACTGAATATATTTTTTGGATTTAATAGTAAATAAATTAAATAAAAAGAGCTTTTTTAGTTTTTGATTGTCGTAGGTTGACACCTTTTTATATTGCCATTTTAACTTTGTTAAAAAGCGGGACAACGGCAGTGCTGTAAGCGCCAGCTAGACTCAAAAAGTTCAAGAGGTCGTCTAAATAACATCAAAAACTCATCACCATCTGAAAATCACAGAAGAAACAGCAGTAAACAGACTCATGGGTAGATGGCCAAATCCATACTGCACTTCCTGGAAAACACTCTCTTACATTATAAAGCCATATCTGCTATATGGCAACGACCATACTGGACTTCCCAGAAAACGCTCAATTACAGTATAATGCCGTATCTGCTCTAACAGAGAGTATCATTAATCTCATAATGATCTGACTGTGGTGGCTGACGCAGAGTGTATATTTCTCTCCAGCACACAGGCAGTCCTTTCACATGGATCACCACGCTTTGCTCTGTTCCAGCCTCTGGGACGTCACCTCTTGGCACTGCTCGTATTTATACGGGACATTTGATTGACTGATTTAGATTTATTTGACCATTTTTCCTCAGTCACGCTGTCCCTCAACCGTTAGTAAACGTGGTGTTAGGCCACAGATATCGTTTTCTATATGACAGGCGCTGAGCTGAGACTCTTTATCTTTGTTTCTCTCTCTCTACCTAGCGTTCTTGTCCTTAAGCGATCTTTAGCCTGAAGCTGTTTGCGAAAACTCAACCCACAACAAACAGAATGCTGCACAGAAAGATCTGCCTCACTTCCTTAAAGCTGTTGTGTCTCCTGTGGTTTCATCAGTTCTGGAGCTCAAGCCAAATCCTCCACATTTCAGCCTGAGAAGATGCTGTTTGCACTGTTTCCCATTTACAGTCCAGATTTTTCTCAGGAAAAAAAATGTTTGTTTTTGATTGCATTTCCACCGGGATGCGTCAAACGTAATTACAAAATGCCATCTTACCAAATAAGGTTTTTACAGTACCAACACAGTACCAAAACTGTTTATCATTTAAAAAGTAAACAAAAAAAGTCCTTAAAAACAAACAAAAATGTATTATAATGACCATGGCCCAAAAATATTCAAAATTATGAACATGATATAAGCTAAATAAAAAAGCAAAACTGACCATTTTGCAAACGCATAAACAACAAAACTGTGATTTATAGCCTAAAGGTACGGTCACATTGGCAAAATTTTGCAGGCAAAAAAAGTGCATTGTCTATTGTAAATAGTGAAGCGATGTATGATGCACAGCTCACAAAAAGTCACTTTCAAACCAAACAGCTTTCTGTTGGTCAACATGACAAACTCATGTGAAAAACTTGTGAGAAATCACCCTCATGCGTAATTCCTGATCACATGAATTCCTATTGAAATGACTGTATTTTGCCTGCGAAAGCTCAACCGTATAGGCATACCTTCACACATGGATCAAACACTGGGCTAAATATTATAGCAATAATAGCCACTTTAGCAAGTTAAAAGTAAATCTGTGTCAAAATAGCATAGACACATAGCTGTTGACATACACAACAAAAGATATGTGTTTTTGCCTCACAGCTACTGCAGTGATATGGTTGGTTGCATTTTATTATTAGCATTTAGCAATAGCATTTAGAAATAGCAATAGCAGAAAATAGTCTATTCATCTGCACTTTTAAAAGACCACCAACCTATTTTTGGGCAATGACCCATCAGTAAAAAAAAAAACAGAAAACACCACTTTGGGCCACTGGATATGTCTCGCAGCATTTTCCGACAAAATTAAAGTCCACTTGAATATGCTAAACACAAATGTTGTATGCTAATATTCATGAGGACGTAACAACCACACTTAGCATTTCTTCTAGCCAGTAGCTATAAAACTACATCCTGAAAGCATTTAATTCCCAAAATGCACACTCATTTCATGGGACCAGGTACGTATCCTCTCTAGACTGAAGAATTCAGATGTCTCGGGCCCAGCCTCCATGATGTGGCCCGGGGTAACGAAGTTAGTCTTGTTTGAAAAACAGACTCTAGCTTGAGCAATACTTGCTTTAATTCTCATTGAGGCAGCAAATTGACAGACCTCCCTTAAGATCTTGACAGGTAATGAAGATTTAATGTCAGAATTATGATCGTTAAAAACAAATGACTGATTCTTAGGGCAGATGATAAGCTATTAATTTAACCTTCTCTTCCTGTAATAATGCTGGACAGTCTGCCAGTTATTAGATCATAATTAGCTTGTGCAATTTGCATGGAACCAGAGAAGCATGTAGCCAGGCTGTTGTGTCTCAATATTTCTCCAGGGCTCTGTAGTAAAATGTGCTCATATATCATGATCTGTTAAAAAAACGTATGGCCCAAAAAAAGCAATAGTTGTGGTTGGTCTATGTTGAACTAGATAGTTGAGAAATGATAAAACGCTGATTAAGCGTGTTTGCGCGCGCGTGTATCTCTGGGAGAGCGCGTGTACTGTAGCTCTCCAAGTGGCAGCTAGCCATATGGAAGCATGCTGAAATGAACTGGCCAGCACTTTGTTGTGACAATATGGCCAAGCAAACATCAAAGTTTACACTAACGCTCTGATTAACAGTGATTTTCTACATGATAAGTGCTTTTATTCTAACTAATTATTTTAGTTAGGAACAAATTTCATGGTTGTGTCCCCAACTGATCTGTTTCTCTTTGCTTGTGTGTTTGTTCGTGGGAGTGATGTTTGTGCCAAAATGTTTCTGTGCAGCCCTGAGATTTCATTTTTAATGCATATGAATGCTGCTTGTATCAATACAGACACATACAAGCATGTTTAGTTTACTAAAACCAAAATAACTAGAGAAAAAAAAATAAAAACAAAATGTAAAAAGGTGAAGAAAAAAAATGCCCAGAAAACTAAGCAGCTAATTTTATAAGAGTAATAAATACTAAGAAAATACATTTTATGATTTTATGAAAATAATTCACCTCAAGGAAGTGTACGTTTTTTTATTTTGAAAAATTTGAAAATTTTATGTGTATTTTTAAAAAGATAGTTATCATTTATATTTAAAAATTATATATATATATATATATATACACCAGATTCTGCTTCCCTGAAATACCAATTTGGATTAAAAAAAAAAAATTAAAATTAAAATGCCTAGAAAACTAAGAAAATTATTTACCTCAAGAAAGTGTATATTTTTTGTGTGTATTTTTAACCAGCATTTTTTTTATGTGGTTTTCCAATATTTGCATAAGACATGAAACCAGAAACCAGGTTAATAACTATTACTTTTCCCTAACAATGACTGCAAATGTGCTTTATGATTCTCCTCAAGAACACTAAAACTCAAAAAATGAGTATACAGGAAAATTTTAACTAAACTAAAACTATAAACATAAATAGTGTGAAAATTAAATTGAACATTGAAAATGAAACAGATATGAAATTCAAATTTAACTTTGGTACAGTGAGGCCAAAATTATTCTGACACTTTTCTCAGAAATGCCACGTTCTGATATTTTTGTTATATAATGCAATGACAGTCATGCATTTTAATGTTTTTTTTTTTTTTTCTTCCTCCCAAATATTCTTAGGGCCATATAACTGATCTTTTTGATTGCAGTGTCTCAATGCATGCATGTATGCTAACGAGTGTGCGCATATGTGAGTGTGTCCTGTGCCAGCGCTGTGCTAAGAATCTGCTCCCTCAGCGGTTTTCTCTCCACTCTCACACACACACACACACACCGAAACGAGTCGCACTCCTGGCACTCTCCCCCAGCGCCTCGCGGTTCTGCTCCAGGTTCTACCCGTCCACCAACCTATTAATAGGCAACATATTTACTTTTTGCGGCATGCGCTCACTGTGTCATTCTCCAGTATCTTACCCTTCCACTGGAGTGAACAAGTGCACTTCTACAAGAGGAAGTCACCGCTGTGGCAGAGGTGTTGTGGCACCCAGGCGTGCCCGGCACCCGTCTCCATCTCCTATGGGTGAGAAATGAGAAGCTGAGAACTCAGTACACATACTGGCATGTCATAGCCATAAGCCCCCCTGTTTTGAACATGCCACTTCTTTCACTTGTAATTAAATGCACTTGCTGTTTTTTTTTTCTTCCTGTCACAGCAGGAATTATACTATTGCAACTTCACCAAATATGGCTAATTATAAAGAAGATGTTACAGCACTTTATGAGGCATAACAAGGTGATAACCCATCTTTGAAGCTGGAAGTGAACTTTATCACCAAGACTGTCTGTACATGTGTCAGCTGTATGCTCACATACACTGAACAGATTTGTAAACTGGGAAAGCAAGAGGTGATTGGTTTCAATACTATATTCAGGGCGACAAAAACTAACTGAAGTTTTAAGCTAATTACAGAATGTTAATAAAAAAAGTTGATGGAAGAATGAAAGCTTGAAAACATGCCTTTTTCAGAATAACAGTTAAAAATTGAGTTACAGATCTCAACAGATAGATACGGATCTACAGATCAAAACTTAACTTTCTGTCATTAATTACTCACCCTCATGTCGTTCCACACCTGTAAGACCTTCGTTCATCTTCAGAACACAAATTAAGATATTTTTGATTAAATCCAAGAGGTTTTTTATCCCCCATAGAAAGCAACGTAATCATTCAAGGTCCAGAAAAGTAGTAAAATAGTCAACATGACTGCAGTGGTTCAATCTTAATGTTATTAAGCAATGAGAATACTTTTTGTGCACAAAAACAAAACAAAATAATGACTTTATTCAACAATTTCTTCTCTACCCTGTCAGTCTTCTACACAGTTGACGCAGTGAAGGCTTCCATGTTTACGCCTAAACGCCGGCTCATTGCTGAGGGTTTGGAACGACACAAGGGTGAGTACGTAATGACAGAAATTTCATTTTTGGGTGAGCTAACCCTTTAATATGGGTTCAGTAAGATTTTTTAATGTTTTGAAATAGTCTCATACTCACCAAGGCTGCATTTATTTGATCAAAAATAAAGTAAAAACAGTAATACTGAAATATCATCATTACTCCAGTCTTCAGTGTCACGTGATCCTTCAGAATTCATTCTAATATGCAGATTTGCTGCTCAAGAAACATTATTGTTATCAATTAATAATACAACAAAGAGTTTTTTGCTGCTTATTTTTGTGGAAACATTCTTTCATTCAGGATTCTTTGATGAGAAAGTTCAAGAGAACATAATTTGAAATTTATTTGAAATAGAAATTTGTAACATTATGAATGTCTTTACTGTCACTTTTGATCAATTTAATGCATCCTTGCTGAATAAAAGTATTAATTTCTTTTAAAAAAAAAGAAAAAAAGTCAATATTTAATCACTGTCATGTCATTCGAAATTGTTAATTTTGTAATGGAAATCAAAGAATTTTGTGTGTTTGTGAAAATTGTTCTCACTACACTTACATAGGCATAAACAGTTTGTTGCAGGATGATAAAAGTGTATTTCAACTCTTTTGATGCTATATGAAAGCTTTGCATTAGAAACAAGCTGAAATTTAAAGGGTTAGTTCACCCAAAAATGAAAATTCTGTCATTAATTACTCACCCGTAAGACCTTCATTCATCTTCTGAAGATGAATGAATGTCTTACGGTGTTTGTAATGACATGAGGGTGAGTAATTGAAGAGTTTGGTTCCAAAATGCGATAAACGCCATTAAAAAAATTGAGTTCTTGACAAAATCATTATTGTATCTGGTCGGTATTGAAAAGTCAATTTTTAATTTTACTTAAAATGCGATATCTGCAGTTTTATTCTGTTTTCTCCCTATTTTTACAAACCGCGACCAACGCACCATTCCACACACTGTAAACAGTAATGGCAGTGCGCTGAATACTCACACATCCTAGTTTACCTTATCTACTTTGTACTTTGTGATCAACAAAAACAGAAAAATTAATAATTTTGACAGCATTGATGAACATGTGGTGGTTTCTGCGGTGGGTAAGAAACGTGAGTCATTGAAAGTAGTCATTTACGTGAGGAGATTAAAAAGATGAGGCACTCGGGAGGAGGAAAAATGCCGGCTGTTGCTTGTTCCACGACAGCATCAAACTTCTGTCATGGTCCCCGAAACTGAATCATGAAAAGTTTTTAAAAGCCGTTTGACCAAGAATGATTAATTCTCGAATCTGGCATTGCTAGTTTTGATTCTAAACATCTGATAGAAAGAAAGAAAAAAAAACTTAACATGATTGCTATTTGAGTATTTGCAGTATAGTAATATATGTGGATCAACTTACTTTGTTGTGTATTTTCAAGTTTCAATATGAAAAATAACTTTTATATTGATAAAATGGATTAAATGCATTTTAATAGCATTTTGGGGGAAAAATGTCATGGATTTATTGCGTTTTGGGGAAAAAATAATCAGTTTTTATAATACATCTTTGAAAATCAAAATCTGGATTTGAATTTTTAATATTATTAGAACCTAAAGATGCTATGTTTGAAATAGAAAATAGTGGTTTTCATCTTGCCACTTTCTTGGTAAAGAAAACATATTTTTACTCAAATTAATCAAAATGGATTTATAGCGTTTTGGAACCAAACTCTTCAATTAATGACAGAAGTTTCATTTTTGGGTGAACTAACCCTTTAAGTTGTTATACACAGACAATCTTCCCTTCTCAAATCTCACGGTCAACTGAAATGATCTGCAGAAAGATTCTCTAGAAATTCCATTATTGTGTTGCATACAGGTATGGAAAGACATGAGTATGAGTAAAAAATGGCAATTTTCATTTTGGGATGAACTATTCATTCCATATTCATCTGCCAAATGCACCAAACTGTTACAGCACATCTGTATGGCCAAGAAAGATACAATTGCAAAACTTTCCCACTCCTGCTAACATAATTCCTACGAGTGTTTTCTCGGCAGTGCAGAGAGTCATTGTTTAAAATAGCATTGGTGACAGCACTGAGCGCCGTGTCCTGTTGATTGGAGCGCTGATGGCCCACCGTTTGTCAGCGCTCTCTAAAGCCTCATCGGCAAACAGCAGGGCTCCCTGATTATTTAATTGCTTGTAAGAAGCTCATTAAGGCCTCCTATCCATCATAAGTTGTGCAGTGAGGAAGATCTGTGAGAGAAGAGAGAGAGGAAGATTAACACAGCCCACTCTGTCCCTCGTCTAGACTGAGTTTTCAGCCTGAACATTTTACATGAAGCACTTATAGCATTTTACAGCATAACATCTTCATAAGTGCGACTGTAATATTTCACCAATGTTTCATGTCTATGTAAGTGCATATTTCAAATGTAAAGAAAACACGCATGTTACAGTGACAGAGAGAAATAATGCTGGATTTTGAATCGTGAGCTGGAAATGCTCAATGCATTTGGCCGATTTCCAGTTGTACAAATGCAAGTGTGTCATTTGAATATTTTCTTTTACCCACAAATTTTAATTTGCATTGACCACAATTTTAACTTCCTAAAATGGCTGACTGGAAATATGTAAATAATTGTATAAGTTTGCTCACAGGTGCTCATGTTTGGATTTGTACTGGTCCAGACTAAAAAAGTTTTCAAGATGCCACTAGGCATGCAAGATGATATGAAAAAAATGTACACATATACATATATAACACTTTTTTTTCCCATGTCTAGGCTATAGAAATCCCAACTGGGACAAATCGATACAAATCTAAGGCATATGAACCTTCAGTATATGGTGTAATGCATTTCACGAAGTTTAAACTTGCATGTAAACAGGTGCAGAATAAGCTCTGGATGCTTGGCATATTAATTGCCGATCATTTGCAAAACGGGGTGGAAAAAAAGTCTTTTGCCAAAAGCACGTCTTGCAAGCTTCCAGCTGGGATCGTCAGGGGCAGGCTTGTTGGCATCGTGGCAGCATATGTTTGGTGCCAAGAACACCAACGATTTGCATTTTCTTTATATCAATTTTACAAAGCCGAAATGCTCTCTCTTGTGTAAAAATGATCGGGATTTGAGTGTTGCAATTAATCACAAGTGAAATATATTTGCCGATGAAAAGCCCTAATTCTAGTCGAGATTTTTTTTTTTTTTTTTTTTTTTTTGCCTATGAGAAAGAGAGAGCAATCAGTTACTTGCATTACATCTGCACTGAGCTCGCAGGCGCACTGTGATGAATGTGCCTTTAAGGCTGTATAGTTTGGCTTCATTTAGACTGGCTTGAAAGATAGAAAGAAAAATAGCACTGTGGTGTATGTGGGGTACTGCAAACACAATCAGTCATTCGTGGGGTAAAGCAAAAAAAAAAAAAAAAAAGCAGTTCCTTTGTCTCAAAGACTAAAATGCATGTTTTCTCCTAAAGCCACAGCTGAATAGGGGATGGCAAAAGGCCACATTTTGACTATGAAACTTGAGTGCTGCCTACAGAACTTTTGTGGTTTTGAAGCTGAAAATTGTTCTGGAGCATCACTGAATGAATTCAAAGGGCACAGACATTATCCAGATTGCAGATTTTCTCGCTTTTTATATAGCATTTAAGTGGCAATCATCAAATCATTTTGAACATATATGTAAATTAACTGAAAGTCAATTGGAATGGTTTTCATACTTTTTAAAAAGCGTTTATTTCAAGATAAATTACACAATACTGTGTCTAAATGCACTCAGCCTGTGAAAAATGCCAATGGGCTTTTCTGCAAGTTTTTATGGTAAAAAAACATTTGCCTGTAAAAGTTGTCACTTTTTCACCTACAGATACAGTTTCCTGTTAACTACTGAACAGTAAGTGAGCACGTTAAATTCTAAATAAATTTTTTTAAATTCTGCTGACTGGTCAAGATAATGTTATATAGCTTGCATAGATGAGGTTTTCATAAATTATAAATTATAAAAATGACTCATGACTTGTAAAATATCATTAACTGTTACATTAATATATATATATATATATATACACACACACACACACACATATAAAGATAGATATAAAATAGATTTAAAAAATAATATTTATATATGTGTGTGTAAGAAAAAATAGATACAAAAATAAATATATAAAATATAATTAAAAAAATATGCAGAGCAAGTAAAAATAAATAAATAAATAAATAAATAAAATCCAAAGTACTGGCCCGACTATGCCAACAGAAAATAGTCTTTATTGGGCCTTTTCATTAAGTTTTTTTTTTTTAAGCTGTGATAGGAATGTATGTCAATCAGGTGGTTGTGAGATGGGGACTACACATTTTCATCTTCCATTCTGACAGTACAATCTATGAAGTACCCTAAAATGATCCACATCGACGAGAAGAACCCTCAAACTTCGCCGAAGGTTCAGCGCTGAAGTTCAGAGTTTGTCTAATTAAGCACGTTGTTTACAATGGGCTGTATAATGTCTCAACTGAACTCCCAAGGTAACAAGAAGATACACTCACAATAGACAATAATTAATGTCCCTAAAAAGAAAAACTTTAAATAATGACCCACAACTCAACGCTCAACTTTTTCCCCTTACACCTTGCGTTTTCAAGTTTAATGGGCAAAATCGAGAACGTTTTTTTCTTCATCTTCTTCTTAGGATAATGATTTACAAAATGCCTCTCATCAAAGAATTCATTAACAAAGAACATTAATTAAAAAATAAATGAGTAAACATCAATATCAAAACCTCAGCACTGTGGAAGTGAATACATTATGTGTGGTAATGATGTTTGAAAGGGATCCTAACACCTCAGTGGGACTCTTTTAAACCCCTTACCTCTCAGGCAGTTGCTTATTTTGCAATCCTTTGTTGTTAAACAACAAAGAGAATGGGCTCTCATAATGTTATATTAATCAGTGGATTAATATTTCAATTTGATTTTCTTTATAGTTGAGGTGCTGTTGGCATTTCCATTTTCCCTCCATATGTGCAGCGGTGTTAAGTAGTATCATTACCATTTCTACCTGGGGGTTCTGGAGATAACAGGCAGCCGTGATAGCTCTATTCGACGCAGCGAGAGCAGCGCTGGGTAGCACCTCATGCATTTTTAACGGCGCTGTTTGCTGCCGCTCTGCTGCCATTCTTTTATATAATAGCCACGCAAACAGCTGAGTCACAGACTTTGTGCTTTGCGCAACATCTAATTGGAACCGAGAGCCTCAATAAAGACACTGGGCCTCCACACTTAATCTATGACGACCAACGCATACAAAGATAGACGATCAAGACCGGGGAAAAGTACCACAACAATTAAAATATTTACCAATGACGTGACGTTAAAGGTATAGTTTGGCCAAAAAGGAAGGATATACACTGCTCTTTTTCCCAGTGAACAACGAATAGATTTAAGGCAGGATTTTTAGTGAATAATGACTTGAATTTCTCAAAAACTTTACACAGAGCTATTATTTCATATGGCTTCACAAAACTGCTTTTATCATCCTTTTTGGAACTTGACAGTTCTAGTCTATTTCACTTTCATTGCATGGAAAAGAGCAGCTCAAGCATTTTGCTGAACATCTTTTTTGAAGTAATACAGATTTGTATGGAAGCTTGTTTCTGCCACGTAATAAAAAAATAAAAAACTTAACTGCGACTTTTTAATGTTTTTTTTTTTCTCGCAATTAAAATTCTAAAAAAAGTTGAAAAAAACAATCTGAAAAAAGCAATTTTTACTTTTTTCCTCAAAATTGCGAGTTTATTTCTTCATAATTCTGACTTTTTTTTCTCGAAACTCCAAGTTTAGATGTAAACTCAGAACTATTATATATAAATTTGGAAATGCAAGAAATAAAGTCTGAATTGTGAGATATAAACTTGCAATTTTGAGGAAAAAAAAGTCTGAATTGCTAGATATAAACTCGCAATTACTATTTTTATTTTATTTTTTTATTCCGTGGTGGAAACAAGCTTCCATAGGTTTGCAATTACATAAATGATGACAATTATTGTTTTTGGTGGAACTATTCCTTTAAAGGTTTCATAATTAATCTCACAAATAGATACCAGACTGCCGAGTTGCAATGGCATACCTGTTTGCTTTACAGTATTACACATATCAATAGAACTATTATAATATCAAGGTATTGTGGTGTCCTACACTGTAAAAAAAAATCCTAATTTTACAAAAAATAACTAAATTTTTTACAGTATTTTTCTGTAATTTTAAATTATGTTTAAAAAAATGTAAAATTACAAACAATATCTGTAAATTAACAACTTGACTGTTATTTTAAGGATTATATCATCAATGACAAATTACAGTAATTCTCATTTTTTAATACGGGAAAATTACCTTATTATTTATACAGTATTTTTCTGTATTCTTAAATTACATACAGATTCATGTAAAATTACAAACAATATCTGTAAATTAACAACTTGACCATTATTATAAGGATTATTTCATTAATGACAAATTACAGTAATTCTCATTTTTTAATACGGGAAAATTACCTTATTATTTATACAGTATTTTTCTGTATTCTTAAATTACATACAGATTCATGTAAAATTACAAACAATATCTGTAAATTAACAACTTGACCATTATTTTAAGGATTATTTCATTAATGACAAATTACAGTAATTCTCTCTTTTTTTTTAATATGGGAAAATTACCTTATTATTTATACAGTATTTTTTCTGTATTCTTAAATTACATACAGATTAATGTAAAATTACAAACAGTATCTGTAAATTAACAACTTGACCATTATTTTAAGGATTATTTCATTAATGACAAATTACAGTAATTCTCTTTTTTTATATGGGAAAATTACTGTATTATTTTTATAGTTTTTTTTTTTTTCTGTTTTCTTAAATTCCATACAAATTCATGTAAAATTACATGAATAACCATAATCTGTAATTAAACATGTAGCTCATTATATTAAAGGGTGATATCCATACTAACAATTTAACATTCTTCTTTGTCATTTTAAAGTAAATCGTATAGGTTTTATATTTAGCTGTATTTTTAAACTCTGTAATTCTGGATACAAAGCAAATATAGCAAACTAAATCTCAAACAATGAATAGTCTGTTTTTAAAGTGAAGTTTTTTTCAAAGCTGCTCTGCTATCCAGGTTTAAACTGTCAGGCCTCTGTCCACACACCAGTTGATCCAAATTGTGAATAGAAATGAGAAAATATTCTTTACAAGCTCAAACTCCCCAAAAACCACCCATCAACTTTCACAAACACAATCATGGCATACTGCCATTTTAAAGTATTGGTTATACATTATCTGATCAGAATATGCATTTGTTATTTGGAGTATGTGAGAGAAACCCTATACTGAGACATTTGAAACTAGAAAAAGCAGAACATGGAGAAAATGGTCAGAAAGAACTGGAATGCATCCCAGCATGCAATATGTGGAAAACACACATTCAATGGAAAATGTATAATCCTCAATTTGTCAGATGTGCATGTCTGTATTAAGGAGACACTTTGCTGTGAGGTGACAGTATTAACCACTGATTCATCATGCTGCTGCAAGCATACAGTGTTGAAATGAATGACAATCGAAGTTCTCAATTATTCAACATTTTCAGTTTACATGGTCCCATACCAAAGTGGAATAACCCTGGACCAACAGGTTGTGTATACTGTGCAATGTAAAGGGGCAAATAGTCTACAGAAAATGTCATAGTTGTGCACAGCTGCATTTAGGCATAAGGTTCTAAAGATCATAAAATACTCCTAGATCGACTACAAAATTACACTGGTATTCAGGGACAGGCATTAAGGTGGTTTAAGTCGTACTTATCAGACCGTCACAATTTTGTCTATTTAAACGGGGGAAAATCTAAGATAACGATAGTAAATTATGGAGTGCCACAAGGATCTGTGTCAGGCCCTCTGCTATTTTCAATATACATGCTGCCACTTGGTAATATTATAAGAAGACATGAAATTAGTTTCTACTTCTATGCCGATGATACTCAGTTATATATTTCAACACGACCGGATGAAATCTCCAAATTATCCAATCTGACAGAGTGTGTTAAAGTAGTAAAACATTCGATGACTAGTAATTTTCTTCTACTAAATTCAGAAAAGACTGAAGTATTACTTATTGGGCCAAAAACCTGCACACAGAATCTCTCAGACTACAATTTGCATTTAGAAGGATGTACTGTTACTCCATCCTCCACAGTTAAAGACCTGGGTGTTATATTACACAGCAATTTGTCCTTCGAAAATCATATTTCATGTTACAAAAACATCCTTCTTCCACCTCAGAAACATTGCTAAGATACGGAATATGTTATCTGTTTCTGATGCAGAAAAGTTGGTTCATGCATTCATGACGTCTAGACTAGATTACTGTAATGCATTACTAGCTGGTTGTCCTGCTTCCTCAATAAACAAGCTACAATTAGTACAAAATGCAGCTGCCAGAGTTCTTACCAGGTCAAGAAAATATGATCATATAACACCAACTTTATCATCTCTTCACTGGTTACCTATTAAGTTCCGTATCGATTATAAAGTATTGCTGCTGACCTATAAGGCTCTAAATGGTTTAGCTCCAGTGTACTTAACCGATCTTCTATTGCCCTACAATCCTTCATGCTCTTTAAGATCACAAAACTCTGGACTTCTGGTTGTACCTAGGATAGCTTAGTCCTCTAAAGGAGGGTGAGCGTTTTCACATTTGGCTCCTAAACTCTGGAATAGCCTTCCTGATGATGTTCGGAGCTCAGACTCAATCTCCCAGTTTAAATCTAGATTAAAGACGCATCTCTTTAGCCAAGCATTTACATAATGCATCTCATATCAGATAAATTGCACATGACTATCTTTGTTTAATGTTATGAACAGCAGCTATGCTAATTATTCTCCATTTGCTTTGCCATTTGCTTTTCCGTTTTTCCATTGACTAGAGAGTACATCAGCTTCAGTTTGGATCCAGCCTCTAAGAAGACCTCAGATGACCAACACCTTTGAAGAGACGGCGCCAACTTCTGCGAGGACTTCAGATGACGCAACATCTGGATCAACATGAACATTCCCAATTTTCTATATATCCTAATTATTGTTAATATGTAATTCATTTTTCCAGGAGCTCATTGCTTCTACCTTCAATTAAATTGCTAACAGTGACTGTAAATTAAATTGCCTAAATTATTATATTATTAGCTAACTGCATTTTCTAAATTGTAATGTTGACATGCATTTTCTGTAAAGCTGCTTTGAAACGACATGAAATCATGAAAAGCGCTATACAAATAAATGTGAATTGAATTTAATTAAAGCAGGGATTTGTTAAAATGCAAAAGAGGCACCTAATTCTGGTTGCAAGCATATGCGAAAACACTCTTTGACCAATTACTTAAATGTAACAGCCTAAAATAAAAATAAATATACACATTTGCAATATATATATATATATATATATATATATATATATATATATTGCAGCACTATTTGTTGTCTCTCCGTGTTACTTTGATTGTGATTGGTTAATCTGAACGTCATTAAGGAATCTGGCCAATGACAACTGTGCGCGCCTCAGTTTGAATACACATCCGTTCGGTTGGAGTGTGTTGCAGTACTGCTTCGGCCGGTGTGCTAGTAATGGCTTTTACATGGGTTATTTTACATCTGACTGCAAAATTCTTATTTTGAGAGAACATAGGTTGTGCGATGTCGATTGAGAACGAAAAAACGCGAATACGAGCACAAGACATTTACGGACATAACGGACATATTGCAAACAGCAGAAGGTAAATATCTTTTATCATATATATACTTTTTTTCTACTGTTATATGTAGATATAGTGCATTAAAGTGAGATGTGAATCGCGACATATTCTGATACTGTGTTATATTTTAGTACTGTCAGCTAGGGCTGGGCGCTATGACGATGTGATGGAGATATAAAGTGGCTCGTTTTTGCTAGAATTTTTTATATCGCGGAATGTAAATATACCCGCCTAGCACAGTAACGTTACTGCTTAAAGTTATTGACATTTTGATAAAAATACATGCACGAATGAGGAATAAAGAGCGGGAAATGCGTGATGTTTAAATAAGTGCAATATAAGCTGCCTCTCTTAAACATGTCTTTAGTTCCTTTCTGGGCCTTGAAAGTGGTCGTTGTGTCGTTGGTCGTTGTGTTGCTGTCTATGGAGGGATCAGAAATCTCTCGGATTTCATCAAAAATATCTTAATTTGTGTTCTGAAGATGACTGAAGGTCTTCTGGGTTTGGAATGACATGAGGGTGAGTAAATAATGACAGAATTTTAATTTTTGGGTAAAATAACCCTTTAAATCTGTTCATCATATAAAGCGATCGGCTCTCTCAGAAAATTGCGTAGCTGTTTATGGAGGGACAGAAATCTCTAGCATTTCATCAAAAATATCTTAATTTGTGTTCCGAAGATAAACGAAGGTCTTACAGGTTTGGAACGAAATGAGGGTGAATAAATAATGACAGAATTTTTATTTTTGTGTGAACTAACCCTTTAAAAGCATACCTCACCCAGAATGAAAACTCCTTCATTTTCTGACCCTCATATATTTTCAAACTTGTATGACTTACTTTCTTCTGTGAAACAAAATATTTTGAAGAATGTTGGTAACCAAACAACACTGGACCAGAATTTATGGACAAAAATCACCAAGACATTTCCCAAAATATCTTTGTGTTCCACAGAAGAAAGTCACTTACAGGTTGGAAAAGACATGAATAAATAATATTTTTTTTGAACTCATAGCTGTTCATATAGCCACAATGTCTTATAATGTCAAATGTTGTTTAAAGGAAAGGTACAAAAACTGATTTTTCAGTGAATCAATTTCTTTTTTTCTTTCTTTCTTTTTTTAAGGATCCAGCTGACTACTGGAGATTTGGAGGAGGAGCTCTTTATGTGTCTGTCACTTCTGGTGCAGAATCATGGACCTTTTGTTGTATGTTTTTGATTTTACTCATTACACTTACATAGCTATAGAATTCTGAATTAAAAGACCATGTAATGTTTGACCACATGTATTATCAGAGCTAAATGGAGGCCAAAGGGGTCAGTCAAATATTGAGGAAAGCAATATAAAACTGATTTGGATAAACAGCACAATTTGATCTATTCTCCATCTGTTTCAAAAGTAATCATGATCTCATCATTATAGTAACCCTAACTTATAAGATAGAAATGTTTTTTTTATTTTTTCAATTCCTCCTGGGGGCTCTAATTTACATCTGAATAATGAAACTGTTTTACAATCAATAGTGGTGTGAAACAATGACAATCTTGTAGATATATCAGTTGTGTATTTGTTCAGTTTGAAGTTTATTTGAATATTTGATTTAACGTTTTATTAAATTTGGATTAAACTGTTAACTAGTACAGTATTATAAATGTTAAATATTTCATTTAAAATTTGTACTGTATTTCTTCAAAAACTGAATTATTAAATTTTCTGTTTATACAGTATTAGTACAGAAGTTGTATTTTGTCTTCCAAAATAAAACTGTTAATTTAGAATCTTGAGCATGCTTTAACACTATTGAAGTTTTTTTTTATATATATATATATAATAATCTGCAAAATAATGGTGTTTCTCTGCATAACTTTTAGTACTGTCTCTTTTTTGAAGGTGTTTGATCATAATAATATAAGAAAAATCTTTAAAATAACAGTGTTTCTCTGTAGAACTTTTAGTATTGTCACTTTATTGAAGGTTTTTGACCATCATAATCTAGGAAAAATCCGTAAAATAACAGTTTTACACTGTAGAAAAAAAACGGTAAATGACTGGCAGCTACGGCTGCCAAACAAAAACCCTAAAATTAAAGTAAAATATTGTTTTCCACTAAAACTTTTAATGAAAATTTCTGTAAAATGAATGTTTTTGCACTTTATTTGAATTAAGATATTTTACTGCCAGTCAATTACTATTTTTTTTTTTCCATTATCCTGGGAGTTCAGGAGTCAGTTGGTTCTCAATCACACTGGTGGCTAATTAGACAGAACTCCTCTCAGGTAACTCTCACGGCAATTACATAAGACTTCATTTCTCATAAACATCAGCCAGTTCAGAATAAAAATAGCATAATTGCAAAACACTTTTTTGACTGACAGCGTTTGATTGACAAGTCATTAGGTAATTGTTCACGACAGCTGATTAGTCTATGACAAGTATTATTCAAATATCACAGCATCTCCCAGGAAACCAAAGCAAAGCAAGTTCTTGTCGGAATGCAAAGTGATACCTCTGTGTGACAAATATACGATTAGATTCATTACATGAAGTATTGACACAAGTATGGAAATGATTTAACACTTTTTCCACAAATTACACAATGTGTAAATATTTTCCCTGTGGATTACAGGGGTTTGAGTACAAATTCTGCCAACATCAATGAAAAATGACTGAATCGACTCTGGAGAAATTAAACTGTGAAGTCCTGAAATTAAATTTCCTTAAACCTATAAATGTGGAGTATGTACACTGGGTGCAGTATATGTACACACTACCAGTCAAAAGTTTGGACACACTTGAGCTATTTTTGTTTCTCATGAACTTAAGAACTGTATGCTTAAATACATGAAATCAGTTTTGAAGACAATTAAAAAATGTGTAAAATAAAATAAAATAAAAATAAAAGTCAAGGAAAGCAGGCAACCAGACTCCAACATTAGCTGACCTGCAACAATACTGTTTAAAGACAATAAGAAATTATTTAAAAAAATAAATAAATAATAACAAAAATTAATAATAATAAAAAAGTCTAGCATACATTTGAAATCCTTAAAATCCAATAAAAACCTCAAAAATAAGTGTGACTACATAATTTCCATACTTCCGCTTGTTTTGATGACAATATTTATTGTAACACTTTACATTAATATCTTATTTGTTAACATTAATGTATTAACGAACATGAACAATGAACAATACATTTTTTACAGTATTTATTCATCTTTGTTAATGTTAATAAAAATACTGTCGTTCATGTTAGTTCACAGTTCATTAACTAATGTTAACAAGATTTTAATAATGCATTAGTAAATGTTGAAATTAACATTAAATACGATTAATAAATGCTGTAGAAGTACTGTTCATTCTTAGTTCATGTTCACTAAAGTAGTTAACTAATGGAAACTTATCGTAAAGTGTTACCATTTATTTAGTAATAATAATGAGTAATGAATGTCAGTAATAATAAAGAATAAGTGTGTGCAAACTTTTGTTGCTGTTAGTGTACTTCAACTATTATGTATAAAAACGATTTGGGTTGATATATAAATGTGAACATTGTACAGTTCACAAACTGAAGCCTAAAGGTACGTGAAGTCTTAAAGGAAGACATTTTAAATGAATTAATACGATTAGGATAGGCATATCAGTGAAGCCACTAAGATGAATTACGAAAAATGACAATGTTTCAGTTATCTAAACAGCAGTTATCACCTAATGTTGTCAAATCAATTCAAATCAATCACTGACCCAGGGTCCATACAAATAATTAGCCTCCGGTGGGACAGTTAGTGCTCCATACTATCAGTGACCTGCAGCACGCTCGCACACGGTTCACCCTTTAACAAACACACACATTTACACACTGATAATGCACCCGTGATAAAGACCCATCAGGCTGAATTGCCCACAGCTGCAGGGCCCCTTGTTGCGCTGGCAGCATTGCCCCTGTCATCGAGAGCGTGCGCCTATCTGACCTGCTAATTTGGAGCATATGTAAGTGCTCTTAAAGTGCCGGGCCTTTTGACATGCCACAAACAGCAGCTGCCACAGCTGCCCTCCAGAAGCTTCATTTAATTCAATTACATCTCTGGGAGATATGTAAACGAGCCCAGGCTCGGAAAGAGGGTGCAGCCGTTAGGGGGCTAAAACCCTCCCCAAGCCGATCCACCGGAGTCATTCACCCCAATGCTCACCCGTATTCGCAACCACACGCTCCCCCACCCCCTCCGAAGTGTCAATGCCCAGGTGGCTTGATAGGCAAATGACTGGGTGAGGCGGTCGCACCAACCCCCCTCAGAACGTCACCGCCACCTTTGCAGCGGAGGCCTGGCACCAGGGCCAGGAGGGGGTGTTTGGATGCGGGTGGGGGGTTTAATCAGGGTCATGGCGTCTCCTATCACTCTGATCAGTGCGACTCAGCCCCCGGGCAGCCCTGCAATTAATGCAACTTTCAAGAGAAGAAGGGGGAGATAAATATCCACCATCTGGCAATTAGGGTTCACAGGGCTGAACAACCGATTGTGAGACAATTCTTCATGACACTAGCAAGAAACGGTGCTCGATACTGGCCTGAAGCCCACAAACAGCTTTTGAAAGTGGCGTCCTGTAAAAGCTGGGGCTATTGAGGCACATCTCTCATTCTTTCAATAGAGGTTTGATCATGGTTCTTCTGTAGCATCTTTTTGGCTGCGTTCGGGGCACGGACCCCCTCCAGCTGTTGGCTGTGGTGGCGCGTGGCTGAAAGAAGCCCAGATCGCGGTGATCAAATTAGCTCCCCCTCCTCACGGGGGCACAAAGGTTGTCAATGTGCTCTGCGTCGCATTTCAGCGGCTCATTGATGTTATGATTACTCATTTAACCAAACAATGAGTGCCAAGCAGCCCTGGTTGAATGCCCTCTCGTGTGAATAGAGAGAGCTGCTTGTTGAAAGATAGTGATTTAATAGGAGAACTGATTCTTTTCAGCTGTTTTTCTCCCTCTCCTCCCCATGTATTGTGAAACACAAATGGAGGGAGAACAAATACAGTGATTAGTGAGACGATTAATCCCAATTATTTGAGTTGCAAATTCAAGACCTTTGGCAATACCAAAATGTGGGAAACAAGAGGTCTGGGCAAAGTCAAGAGCAGCACACAAAAAAAAAAAAAAAGGAAAGAAGAGGACCCTGAGCTCGAGGTCGGACGAAATAAAGCAGTGAAACCTAGAATTACTTTACAATCACATTCCATTACAAAAGAGATTTCAAATGATTTCTCACAGCCAAAAGCAGGTAAACATACCGTCACTCCATGAAGAGACACAATTTTAAACCTGACCTCAAAATTACAGTCTTACAAATTAATTAAAAAAAAATATTTAAATGTTTAGTGACACAAAATGTGGAAAACAAGAGGTCAGGGCATACTTCTGAGCTCCCTCCATACAGTTTAAATAGCATTCCAGGATGCACTTAATTGAGTTGGTTGAGAGAATGAACACATTTTGTGGCTAAAAAGAAGAAGGAAAAAAAGACATTAATTGTACATTTTACAGTACAAGATTCAAATGTACTCTTGTTAAATGGTCACCCCCTTAACCCAGGCCCAAGCCTGATATGTTGACCTCGATCTTGCACTAATTGCCAACGTGCCTTCAGCATCCCGCCGCTGTTGTGCTTCCCCATAAAGGGATAATTACACACTTTGAATTATTAAGCATCATTATCAAAACTCGCGCTTAACTTGTTTTGCTCTACTGTACGGTTCCTCTGATCTTCGGCAATCATTACTTATTAAAGGGACTGGATGCTTTTTCCCAGCTGGAATATGTAGAATCGTGGCTTAATAAAGCAGCTATACCGCAAGCCCTCGGATCTAAACTTCAGTTAAGCGACAAGAAAATATTAGGGTTACTCGCCGCCACTGCCGCCCTGAATAACGAGCAAAAGTCTAGTTATTGGTTCAACTGGATTCATTAGCATAGTGGCAGATTAATTAAACTAGTATTTTGAATTGGTTGTGTATTTTACGGAGAAGCCCAGTGTTTATAAAGTCTGTTTCTCCCGGGCTCTGGCGACAACGGGGGCCTGCTGATGCCATCTCGTGGGTATTAATTCATTTATCATGCCTTCTGAAGGAAAACACTCTATGAAAAGTTTCAGTCGACATTTGACAGGTCTTATTTTTAAAACATAATTTCTGAAAATTGTTGGCAAAGCTATTTTTAAACTGTAACTACAACAAGCTACAAGTAATTTAACTAAAGTCAAGCTATCCATGTAAGTAGTTAACACTACAAGCTAGAAGTTAACTACACTGAAGCTATTTATTCAGACACTTTCTTTCTGGCACAAAGGTGTTTTGCATGAATAAACTCACATTTGTATGATGATGTCAGCTTAATTATCCAAATACCACGAATAAAAGACTCAAATCAGATGGACTCAAATAAATCAGACGATCAATTATTTGATTGAATCCACATGAAATGTCAACAAAAAACAAAAATCTAAAATGAGAGAATGATGAAATATGCATAATACTAATATCTATCCATCTATCGTAACTCAACTTCTTACTATAATATACACTACTGGTTTCAACCGTGCAGGAAAAATATCGACTTTACAAGGCCAAAACACTTTTCACACACTTTTCTCCTAATTGAATTATTGCTCTCATGATAAAAATAGAGTGGTAGGTGGTCTTGTCCAAATGGAAACCACATTAACAACACTTGCGTCTGTTTTCTTAAACCCACAGGTGGTCATATGTGGATATATCTGGACCGTATGCTATAACAGACACCTGGGCCTAAATTTAGAAACACTGAAAATGCAAATAGTTCAGCAAATACCAAGAAATCTGCCAGCATCAAAACCTGGAGAGAGAGAGAGGAGTCTATTTATGGCTCTTGTGAGTTTTGATGATGGGAATAACACATGGCTATTCAAGGCTATACACTCTTAAAAATGATGTGTTGAAAACAACACAACTTGTTGTTTCTTAACACACCTTTGTGTCTAGATAAGGACAACACATTTTGTGTTACTTTTAACTCAACCAAAGTGTTATACCTATTAACAGAAAGTGTGTTGAAATCTTTTACATACTAATGTGTTATAGTTACAGTGGTGGTCAGAATTATAGGCACCCTTGGTAAATATGATCAAAGATGACAATAAAATAAATCTGCATTGTTTATCCTTTTTATCTTTAATTCATGAAATTAGCAAAACCTTTCATTGAAGGAAAATAATTGAAAGTGGGGGGAAATCATTATGAAATAAATGTTTTTCTCCAAAACACATTGGCCACAATTATTGGCACCCTGTTATTCAATACTTTTTGCAACCTCCTTTTGCCAAGAGAACAGCTCTGAGTCTTCACCTTTAATGCCTGATGAGTTTGGAGAACAAACTGACAAGAGATCAGAGACCATTCCTTCATGCAGAATCTCTCCAGATCCTTCAGATTCCCAGCTCCATGTTGGTGCTTCTTCTCTTCAGTTCACTTCACTTATTTTCTTTAGGGTTCAGGTCAGGGGACTGGGATGGCCATGGCAGAAGCTTCATTTTGTGCTCATTGACACATTTTTGTGTTGGTTTTGGATCATTGTCCTGATGGAAGATTCAACCACGGCCCATTATATGACTTCTAACAGGGACAGTCAGGTTTTGATTTTTATCTGTTGGTATTTGATAGAATCCATGATACCATGTATCTAAACAAGATGTCCAGGACCTCCAGCACAAAAATAGGCCCACAACATTAAAGATACAGCAGTATATTTAACCGTGGGCATGGGGTACTTTTTATCCATGCGTGCACCAAACCCATCTGGTGGGTTTGCTGCCAAAAAGCTCTTTTTTTTTTTGGTTTCATCTGGCCATAGAAGCTGGTCCCGTTTGAAGTTCCAGTCTTGTCTGACAACTGAATATGCTGGAGATTGTTTCTGCATGAGAGCAGAGGATTTTTCTTAAAACCCTCCTGAACAACTTGTGGGGATGTAGGTGCTATTTGTTCTTTTTTTTTTTAGGCTTTCTGAGACTCAAGACTCAACTAATCTCTGCAGTTCTCCAGCTGTGATCCTTGGAGAGTCTTTGGCCAAACTTTCCTCCTTACTGTGCATTAGGATGATTTAGACACACGTTCTCTTCCAGGCAGATTTGTAACATCTTTAGTTGATTGGAACTTCTTAATTATTGCCCTGATAGTGAAAATTGGGATTTTCAATGCTTTAGCTATTTTCTTACAGCCATTTTCTATTTTGTGAAGCTCAACAATCTTTTGCTGCACATCAGAACTATATTCTTGGTTTTTCTCATTGTGATGAATGATTAAGGGAATTTGTTTCCTCATGTTTATACTCCTGTGGAACAGGAGGTCATGGCTAGACAATTTCATGTTCATGATCACCCTGGTGTGCTAAAAAAAAATGTAAAAATGAATGGGAATATACTTCAGAGATATTTTTAAAAATTCTAGGGGTGCCAATAATTGTAGCCAACGTGTTTTGGAGAAAAACATTTATTTCATAATGTGATTTGTCCCCCCCCCCCATTTTAAATTCTTTTCCTTCAATGAAAGGTTAGATTTTTGATAATTTTATGAATTAAAGATCAAAGGGATAAACAATGCAGAAATATTTTTATAGTCATCTTTGATCATATTTACCAAGGGTGCCAATAATTCTGACCACCACTGTATGTAGCACAATTTGTGTCATGGTATTTTTTAACAAATCAAGCAAAACTTGTATGCAATAAAAACACAGCAAACTCACATGTAGTTTATTAAAAGAATTAAAATTGCTACATTTACATAAAAAATAGTCAACATTCAAAAATAGTAAAAAAATTAAATTAAATTAAAAAAAGTCAATTAAAATATTGTAATTATTGGTGCTTGAAGGAAGAGTTCCTGAAGAGTTAATGGTTAATAAAGTGTGTATTTAGGGCTGCACAATTAATCGAATTTCTAATCGCGATTACGATTATGGATGCCACGATTTCGTAATTGTTCAAAGGCGTGATTACAAGGAAAAATATCCACTTGCATTATTCTGCGTGCTTAAGAGGTGTGTTATGAGCACGTCACATTGTGAGAGGCAAATCACGACTTCTTCAGAGAATAAAAGGAGCTACCAGTGACGTAGGTGTACGCTGATATGTCGAACGCACGAGAAACACCAGCACCCGCCATTTTTAAAAAGCCGTGTACACAACCTATATATTTACTCTAGAACGAACTCTAAAAACATTGAAAACAGTGATAGATGGACCTCTGAACCGTATGCTAAGGAGAAAAGTCGCCCTGGATTTGAGCAGACCAAGCAAAACATGATTATGCATTTCTGCTAAGCTAGCGACATTGGGCATCAACCACACGGCAAAAGCTAACCTAACCTTCGCAGTCAAAAATGACCAACATAGGAAATTAATGGATTTTTTTTTTTTTTTTGCTTCATCAGAATGGGATGTCGCTTGACTTTTGTCGCATTAGCTATGTGAACACACAATAAATAATTAACATGATTCGGATATGTTAAAGGACTTCACTCCATTTTAATCTGAAATATTGCATTTATTGAATTGTTTTTTAAATTATATTAATTTTAATGGAAAATAGCTCATAATTATATAAATATTGCACAGTATCATAAAAGCCCCTCAAAATTCTTGAACAAAAGTTTATTATAATGATTTTTCTGGGGAAAAAAAGTTACATTTCAAGGTTTTGACTGCGAAGATACCAAGAGTGACCCAAAAAAAAAAAAAAATGAAGGGGCGAAGGGCTAATGATTGTTATTAACATATTTGTTCGAGTGCATAGCATACTAGTGATGGTGAGGGTTGGTGAGATGAAACCTCTCACATATCTGCCTGTCGCCATCATCAGTAACTGATTCAGGGGCATTTTCCATTCAAATCTGCAAGAGTGCAAATAAAGACACATTTGTTATTTATACACATAACGAATATAGCAAGCTAACGTTAGTTAGAAAGCCAAGAACAATACGTGACAACAGTGAGCTCAGTTCTAGGGATGGGCGATACCACTTATTTTCTTTACTTTCTAAAAGAAAAAACATCTTAGTACCGATATTTTTATTTGAGTATCGATACTTTCGATACTCAACATCAATATCGATATATCGATACTTCATATCGATACGCCAATCCCTACTCAGTTCATTTTCAATGAAGTAAAGGTGTGGTAAACGGCATCGTGAAATGTCCTCATTCGAATCACGACATGGCCACAACGTGTCGTTTAATAAGAAGCGATTCCATTTCACTAACAATAAATCGAACAAATGAAGCCATAAAGCTCGTAAAATAAGTTCACACCACCAAAATCATGTAGCGTTGGTAACGTTACGGGCACGGCTCACACCGCCATTCTTGAGGCATTTTTCCGGCTACTGCATTAGTATAAAATGCCCCTCTCCTCGACCGTCTACCAATTATCACAAAAGGCATTTTGAAAGCCTCTGATAGAAATACAGACATTTTTCTTACCTCCACGTATAAAAGATATCCACCCATGATAAAAAAGTTGAAGCTCATAGAAACTTGCTCGTGAGAAGAATAACGGCTCACAAAGTGATGCAAACAGTAATGTGATTGGATGATAATTAACACATATTGTGTTAATACCATACTGTTGCATTTTTTCTTTTTTAAGATTTAACACAAAATGCTACACAACGTGTTAAAATAGTCACAACCCTAAAACAATGTGTCAAGAATTAACACATCCCGTTTACCTTAACTACCTGCTGAAGAGGATCCTTTATGAGAGCTCAGCAGCAGCATACAAACACAAGAAGCTGTTTGTGCAAGGGTCTAAACATGGGGTCAAGGTTTCACAGTTTAGTGTGCCATCATCCAATCAGCATTTTTCTGTGGCTTTACTGTCATATAGAATCCTTAATGCCTGAAAAATGTATTAATATCACTGTGATAACGTGTTCTAACTAATGAAAAGAGCTTTTCTTAATCAGTTAACATTATGCTAAGCTAAAAGGCTAAGCTGTTCTTACCGAAGGCTAACTAAAACACAAAAGAGAAATGTTTAATTTGACCATTTTAGCTTTGATAATTTGTGACATTACCAAATAATACCAACATTTAAAATGTGTTAATTAACATTTTTATGATTAAGACTAATTATGGTAAAACGATGAATGGGAATGCTAATGGACAGCTCTGTCCAGCTCTGTTTTTCACAGCGATGCCATAGAACCTTTTAGTGATCAGTTCTTAAAAGGGGGTTTGATTATGATTTCACTTTTTAAACTTTATTTAGTGTGTAATGTTGCTGTTTGAGCATAAACAACATCTGAAAAGTTACGACAGGAGATATTTTTTTTTAAAAAGAATTCTTTGTTTAAGGACTACAACAAACGGCTGGTAGGGAGTACAACAAGCTTCTTCCCAGGTTGGTGACATCACAAACCCCAAAATTTACTTAAACCCTGCCCCCGAGAGCACGCAACAAAGGGGGTGAGGCCATGTTGGGCTGCTTTAGAGAAGAGGAAGAGTTGTTGTAGTAGAGTTTTACCCTGCCGTCATTTTACGCTGGACTGCTTCATGAACGAAGGTCAATTCAACATCATTCTCTCCATTAGTGTCTGACTGACAATCGTCATTTTGGCTATGTATATTCTCCAGCTTTGTTGTTGTTGAGCAACCAAAGCGCGAGCTGTTAAATCTCTGCCCTATTCTGGAAAGCGGGCGGGGAGCAGCAGCTCATTTAGATTTAAAGAGATACACACACAAATGTCGTGTTTTTACTCAAAAATTTGACAAGCTATAATAAATTATCTGTGGGCTATTTTGTGTTGAAACACATTCTGGGGACACCAGAGACTTATATTACATCTTATGAAATGGGCATTATAGGTCCCCTTAAAAATGAAAATTCTGTCATTAATTACTCACCCTCATGTCGTTCCAAACCCGTAAGACTTTTATTTATTCGGAACACAAATAAAGATCTTTTTTATTAAATCTGAGAGCTTTCTGTCCCTCCATAGACAGCTATGCAACTTTTTGGGTAAACGAACCCTTTAATAACCTAAAGAACCTTTTTTATTTTTACTATAAAGAACTTTCATTGCAGAGGAAAGGTTCAATGGATGTTAATGGTTCTTCATGGAAAGAACTTTTATTTTAGGTAGGCCTAATATTAAAGAATGTATGTAAAGAACAGAATTCAGTGAACTTGTTTGTAATCCAATGTGCCATGCTTGTGAAGAATGTACTCGTGTACTTCTATCTCTGAGCCACGGCAAAAGTAAATGAGGCCGCGTGCCATAAACGTGCACTTGCCTACTCCCACGTCTCCTTCGGCACGCACTCGTAGCCAAACTAAAAACTGTGTTATCCTCAGCCAACACGTGTCAGTCGCCTCACCTGTAGATCAGCGCTTCCATCCGACAAGTAAAAAAAAAAAAAAGCACCACTTTGTCCCTCTCTGTCCCTTCCCCGTAAGGAGCGGTGCGTGAGTCAGATTAAATAATCATTGGGACCGGGGTGCGTTTCACCTTGGGGACATATTGTCCCCTGTCAGTGGAACCTTCGGGGACAGAAGGCGGCTCGGTGGGGGAGCGTGGTGGGGAGCGCTCCGCTCTGATGAAATGGAGCTGGCTTAATGAAGGCATGGCCCGTGGCTTCCGCAGCTCTGCCATATGCTTCGCCAAATGCAAATGGCCCCCCAATTCAAACAACTTTTTCATCTTGATCTATGCAAATGTGTTTATAAATACGGGCTTATAAATATGGCATTTCACGTTTTAAAGAGTGAACTAAAAACTTGGATACCCACCCACCCACCCTCACCCACTGAAAATGGCCGACGGACGTGGGACGGATTAATGGCATCCCGGGAGATGGGGATGGACACGTGAGTGCATTCAAAAGAAATGACAATTCATTAATTACAGTTTGCAGAAAAGATAGCTTGATATTTTTGTGCTACACTTACATTTTTTGCTTTAATTTTGATAAAATATTCATAAAATTCATTATTTCATAACCTACAATTTAATAGCCATTGTGACAACTTACCCCATATGGTGTGACAACATGCACAATATTTTTTCCTGGCCAACAATGATAATGTTCAATAGCCTTTTAGAGCCTATACGGAAACTGACTTGTAAAAGTAGCCTTGGTTTTGACCTATTTAATGATCAAGGAGCCTACCATTATGACAACTTTTGCGTACAACTACTGAACTCCAGTCCGATGCGCAGTGCCTGTGCTTGGTCTGATGGAGTTATTGTAACCTACAGGATCACAGTCAGCTCATTAGCCCGTGTGCTCCGGCGCTAATTTAGGGGGTTACGAACTGGATGTTAATTAATCACAAGGCTGGCAGAAAGCGATGGCCTAGCGTGCGGCTGTGAGCGTGCATATCAAGCAGGATGCCGCGCGCCCGAACAAGTGTTGTTGTTTGTGCGGAGCGTGAGAGTGCGCGCGCTGCAAGCTGCGAAGTGTTATTTGTGTAGAGCCAGACAGAAAGAGTGAGTGAGGAACACAAATTGCAGGCTGAGATTATTTGCAAAGGTATCTCATGACATGTGGCCCTGTAATTATTTTAAAAGTTTTTGGTCACTATTCAGATTTGGTATCATTGTGTAGGCCAATATAACAAATTAACAGATGATATAAACACGCATTTTCTTTCAGTAATCAGCATCAAATCAAGCAGTCACATATTATGTTTCAGCTATATATATATATATATATACACACTACTTTTTGCTCGAGTCTGGATTATGGTGATGGACTACACTTGACTATCATTTTTTTGTCAGTTGACGTGACGCTTCCTTTACATACGAGACGCAAGGGCGCCATCTAGCGAATGGAAATGTGCAGACGCACTATGGAACCTAAAAATATTATTTCCTGTACATGCATCTGTATTAAAATAATATTATCATATTATTATCTCATTTTTTAAATATCTGTTTTTATATTTAAAAAAAATACAGATGAAACAACCAGTCCTTAATAAATAAGGTTCAGCGCAGAGTTGCAACAAACCCCTTTATTATAAGTTATGAAAAAAAACCCTAATTCATATTTGTAAAGGTATTATAACTACAGGTTTATTTAACTTTTCTTTCTTTTTTTTGTTTTTTTGTTTTGCGCATCTGGACAGTTTGGTAGTGACATAATTACTAATCATTTGTAATTTGGTAGTGACATAACTACTGCACTACTGGGGTGGGGTTTATTATTAATAATAAATTAATTTCTACATTTTTTAAACAAAAGTGGAGAACACAATATCAAAAATGATGAGGAATATACAGTTTTTTTCCCCATCTTGGGTCACCAAAAAATTATTTGAGAAGTTATTATCTGGTCACAGTTTATTTCAATGCACTATTAAGTCATGTAATATTTTCAAATTGGAAAAAAGGAAAAAGATTATGGTAAAAATAAAAGTGGCTTAATTGATAAGTATTAATCCTGCTGTGTTTTAGCAACCTAAATTGGGTGAAGAAATCAATTATCATGGGAAGTCACACTAAAGATGTTAACAATGTACACCTGGTGTTCATTTCAAGATCCAGTAATGCTCAATTCATGACTGCACAGTAAATATCACAGTCTCATAACTAAAATAGCAGTTGTTTGAAAGAGAAAGTTGGAGAGGCTATGGGGGAGAAAAAAGTACAGGTGCTATAAAGATCAGGCCACATCAGCTGTAATGGACGAAACTGACATCAGTGGTCACTTCAGAACTTCACAGATTCACCACAGCTAAAAGAAATCCACTGAAGCCAAGTAGCAAAAATGAAACCATTTGGAAGAAAACTGTGGTTTGACTTGAGAGCATTTGTATTTGGCACAAAGTAGTTATAGCACAACACCAACGTAAAAACCATCCCTTTTGTTAAACGTGGTGCTAGTGCATGGTGATTTTCAAGGAGGAGAACCTGGAAAAGCTTTTTGCATCAAGATGGGCAAATCCTTGGGAACCTTTTGTATCTCCCAAACAACAGGCCAAAGTGACAGTGACATGGTGGTGTCCCATACTCGGAATCTGTGCTCTGCATTTCACCCATCCAAGTGCACACACACCCCCCGAAGCAGTTGGCAAGGGGCAATTGGGTGTTAGGTGTCTTGCTCAAGTGCACCTCAGTTGTGGGTAATGAGAGTGGAAGAGAGAAACATTCACACACCCCACCTACTGAGACTCAAACCCATGACCTTCAGGTTACAAAGTCCAAGTCTCTAACCACTAGGCCACAACTGCACAACTGTCTGCTCAGTTTAACAGTTGTCTTTCTTTGAGGTCTTTTCATTTTTAAACCTACAAGTTTATAAAAAAAAAAAAAAAATGCATCTGCTTCATTAAAGGATTTTAATGCAATTTGAAGTTTACAGCAATTTGAAGAAAGTAATGACAACTTATCACCATTAGAGGGCAATATTTGCGTTGTGTATATAATTATATTTTAGATTCAGTCATATAATTCTCATATTCATAACACCTTACAGGAGAAATAACAATTAAAGAATCGGAAATAGTCCCATGAAAGAAACAATGGAGTCTCAGTGGAGATACAAAGTGGATGGACAGGCTACAGTTATTTGGTAACACTTTACAATAAGGTTCAGTAGTTAAACATTAGTTAATGTGTTAAGTAAAATTACTAACCATGAGTAATACATTTGAGACTGTATTTACTAATCTTTGTTAACGTTAGTTAATGAAAATACAGTTCGTTTATTCATGTTAGTTCACAGTGCATTAACTAATGTTAATAAGATTTTAATAATGCATTAGTAAATGTTGAAATTAACATTAAAGATTAATAAATGCTGTGTAAGTGCGGTTCATTATTAGTTCATGTTAACTAAAGTAGTTAACTAATGAGCCTTATTGTAAAGTGTTACCATTTATTTTAAAACAAGAATGGTATGGTTGGTATAAATAGGCACTTCCTTAAACCTCTATTTAAAGTTCTCATTCTCGCTGCTTTTTTTGCGTACTATAGCTTACACATGAAATTTTCCATTGTGCTCTGCAAATATGATAAATAGTTTACAGTGTTTCACATTTATAAGCTGCTTTGGATAAAAGCATAATAATTAATCAGAATAAAAGTAAATGTCAGAAATTATGGGATCTGTTGAAACTAGGGATGTAACGATACCATTTTTTAAGGACCAAGTACAAGTACCGATACTCTTTTCCTGGTACTCGCCGATTACGATGCCTATAGAGTTATTAATTTCTCTCTCTCTCTCTTTTTTTTTTTTTTTTTTTGGTGATGTTGCAGTTTTCACACAGTGAGACTAATGAATGTAGGACAGCTTCTTTATTATTACTCTAATGAAAAAAGTAATAATTTTTATGTGCTTGTCACAAACTTAAAGAACAAAAATTTTACAGTGTTCAATAACCTTCAAATGGCATAATTACCAATATATATAATTGTTATATAAAAAGAAGTTTACAAACAATACAACAAATACTATAGAGATACAAATTAAATAAACTTGTTTTTCAGATACAGTAGGTTAATTTACCATGTGTACATTTATTTAACATCTTTTGTTGTTTTATTAACATCTAAGACAAATATAGGCTACGGTCCGAATCCATGGATACTGACACATATCCTGTGTTCACCCAAATGTTTACGTCGACTTAAGCCATAACCGACTGTATTTACGTGATATACTCCACACCATGGACATTTTGACAACTATGTGTGCACTTGACCATTCATGCGCGAGGAGAACTGATCGCGCGCTGTCTGAGAGAACTGGGATCTGGCGCAAGAAAGAGAGAGAGCGCGCTTCTGGTCTGTCATTCAGTGCCTTCACTAATCGATTACGAATTGTGATTGAAAGCATGCAGTTCGCAATGTGTGGGTTGTCATCATTAATTTTGAAGTATGTCCACACCCCTGAGACTGACGTTGTTGCTGCTGCCGCCGGTGTCTCTGTGCACGAAAAATTCTGTCAGTTACGTCACGAGAGGTATCGGTCTTTGGTATCGGGGGTATTTTTACGTGTACAAGTACAAGTACACGAGCTTGGTATTGGTGCATCCCTAGTTGAAACATTATATATGGTCTTACATAAAAAGCTAATTTTTTAACACATTTTTAAAACAAGGCTAAACTACAATCTTTGAATATTATGAGATTACAACTTAATGTTAAACTGGAATGAACAGTGTCCCTTGTGAAGATACTTTTCTTTTTTACATTTAGCAGCTTAAAAATAAGTGACATATAGGCCTACCATATTCTTGTTGGTGCAAGGGTCACTTATCTTTTATCACAGCATGTGTACGCTATACAAAGATTCAGTTAAATGGTCCTCTTCTTCATAACATGGTAAATAAGAATAACCATTAAATGTGTAATCTGAAATAGTGGCCGACAAAAACATTGTCTCAAGAGTGCAGTATTTTTTTTAGCCTAAAAAGAGTCTTTTGAAAGACAAAAGTTAAAAGATAAAAGCCTCTTCTTTGTGAGGAAGCTGTAAACGTGGGTTTAGCTGTAATGCAGCAATGACGTTGACAGTCTAATCAGCCAAATTAAGAGGCAAAAGAAGCTGAGAGATGTAATCATTATTAGCATATAGCATAATTGCTGTGCTGTAGGGACTCTGCAGTAACTTTAATCCCTGGAGGACGTCACTGCGCACTGTTGAGACTGGTGAAAATGTTTGCCCACGCACATGGTTTCAAAGCGCACAGCACTAATTACGTCCTGAACAAAATCAACATTTATTACACCAAAACTGCTCACTGTAAACAGGAGACTTGGGTCTCCAGGGGGTCTTTATCAGAGCTGAGGAAATGTGGTTATGTCTGGCTCCTAGTATGGTGCTCGGCGATCAGGCTGTATACTGCTGTAGTAATTCTGTAAGAAAAAGAACATGTAATTGTTCAATTCATTTTTACATTGCCAAAAACATTTTGATGCCACATTATCTATAAAATAAAGCTATGTCAATGTATATATGCACATATTGTAGATCCATGTGTCCACATGCAGCTAGTGACATGAACAACAGCATTCCACTGCATTCTGTGGGAAAGTTTAAGCAGAAGAGATCCCACTTCAGAAAATATATGGAAGTTATGCCGTATGATACATAAGCTGCTTAGGAGTTATGTGCTTACTGATATGAGAGAAACAAACCTAATCGTTGTCACATGCAAATCTATTTTTACTGTACTTTTGTTTTATATGTTAACATTTGTTAATGCATTAAGCATTGTGAACTAATAATTAACACATTTTATAGCATTGGTTAATGCTTATATATAAATATATATAAATATACCATTGTTCAGGAGCCGGCCAATAATAAGTCGGCGTTCTGACGTAGAACCCGGAAGCACTGCACTGTGTTTTCAACGTAAACAGCGTAGGAGACTGACAGGGAAGAAAATAAATAGTTGAATAAAGTGGTTTTGTTTGGGGTTTTTTTTTTTTTTTTTTTTTTTGCACACAAAAAGTATTCTCATCACTTCAAACATTAAGGTTGAACCACTGTAGTCACATTTACTTAGATTATTTAAAGTCCCCTGTGAAATCAAAATTTGTGTTTTTTAGCTTTTAGTATGAATATGAATATGTTATTCATATAAGGATATGAATAAACTGGTGTGTTCCAAAACAATGACAAAATTCGCATTTAGGAGATATAAGCATTCAAAACTTACAGTCTCTCACTTCCGCTAAAATGGATCACGGATTTTCATGACATCACGGCGGACTTCAGCTTCTCATCAGATCTTCTGTCCAGTCAGATGCTCTCTAGAATCTGAAGTCCCGCCTCCTCCTACACTACAAACAGACGCTAAAGCTGTGGCTGAAATCGGTCATTTGTTCACACATTTACTAGTTTCTATATGGTGAATGGCACATAGTGCACTAAATAGAGGATAGGGAACAATTCAGACAGTGTAAATACGCTTTCCATTGATGCAAAATTTGTGAATGAAGTCCGTTTTCGCGTTAGTGTCACGTTAAACACCACAGCGCAAACACAGTCTGCTCCGGTCCAGAGACACGAGAGCACAGAGCGGATCATACGCGTGAGACGGCACAGACAACAAAGCGTTCAGACACATTTGATTTCTATAAACAATGCTAAATTTTAAAGCACTATGGAGAAGAAACGGTTAAAGATTATGAGGAAAATGGGGTATTACGAGCTCAACGGCTCTGGCCAAGCTGTGATCTAGGCGAAATGCTATTGGCTATTTTGAAAAAAGGGGAGGAGCTTTTAGATATATCTTGCCCTGTCTTCCTGTTTCATAGAAATTACGTCAACACAGTGAATAAAGCTGCACGTTTCAAGGCACTTCAGTGGGCCTTTAAATCTGACATACTATGTGTTTAACCAGTAGAATAACACATGTGGTTGGTATAAATAAAGGCACTTCCTATTAAAACTCCTATTTTAAAAATGTCTAGTGTATCTATAGTGTGTATACTACAGCTTACGCATGAAACTTGCCATTGTGCACTGCAAATATTGTTGGTTGTAATGATAAATAGCTTACAGTGTTTCTTATTTATAAGCGGCTTTGGATGAAAGCAGTGTAAATGTCAGGATTCTAGGATCAGTTGAAACAATATATACATAAAAAGTTAACACATTTTTTAAAATAATGCTAAACTACATTCTTTTTGAATATTTTGAGATTAACTTAATGTTAAACTGGAATGAACTGTTTTATTTTATTTTTTTTTACATGTAGCAGCTGCATCCTCTCCAGTAAGGGAAAAGTATACTGCAGGCACTGTGTACACTGTGGGGCGTCTGACAGAACATCATGTCAGAAGTCTCTTTCCCTTAATTGTATCAGAGTGTGCGAGTGTGTGCATGTGTGCGACGCTAATCAAGTCATGTTCACCACGTGTAACATCCTCAAAGGAAATGAGTCACTGGTAATGAAGACCTGTTAACATGGCAGGATGTTGCAGAAATGGAGGATCAGAGCCATTATATTTAAAACTGACTGATAGGGATGTTTTCTCCCTTTTTGTTTGTTGTTTAGAAAATAGCTTTAAAAATTGTGTTATGACTAGAGATGTTAATGGTCACTGTTATTTTGCAGTCCAGGTGTCTATCGCACTGGATATTGTAAGAGTGTCAGACTAGAAAATGTGTGTTTGTACCTACATGGGGTGCAGACATTTCTAATGTAGATTTGAAAAACTAGCAAGTTAAGGTGCGCAATACATACTTTTTAACATTTATATTTACATTCACACATTACATTACAAGTAGTAGAGTAACACATTACTTTTAAATTTGGAACAAAATATCGGAGTTACTTTTCCCAATATAGTAATGCAAGTTCCTTTTGTTTTCCTATTTATTGACTGACAGCTCTCTTGGTCCATGTTGAGAGAAATCTCATAAGCGTTGCATAAGCGTTGAGTGCACAGTGTGTAAACATGATGGTTAGGCTAAATGTGAGCAATTACTTATTACACAAAAATAGATTCAGTATTCCTCAAAATAAAAGCAGTGAAATGCAAACTCAGAATTTTACACAAACCTGCAATAATTAAATGTTAAATTACACAAATATACTTTGTATTTAACCTCACTTTATTAACTAATGTCTTTGCTGCTGACCTTCGATGATCCAAATTCAACCATACTAATAAGCCAAAATGACTTTATATAAATATACATATGAACTGTAAACCTTAACACTCAAAATAATTAATTGGTTGGAGTAGGGCAAACTTAAATTAAACAAATTAGTTCAGTCAAATTAACTTTTATGAGTATTTAGCACTTTCTTTTTCTTTCAAGTTCACAGAATGTCAGGACACAGACAGAGGCAGAGAGGTGAGTGAAACACAAGTTTATTAAACAGAGGCACGAACACAGGCAGACGGTGGATGCAGGTAAGTAAATGAACAAGCACTTAGAGTGGTGACTTAGCTGGCTAAATAATAGAATAATGTCTTTGCAGATGCTGGAGAACACAAGGAACGGAGAACTGGAGGCGGAAGACGGCAGGATGGGAACACAGCAAACTCAGGTGAGTAGCGGGTAAGGAGTCCAAGTACGTTGACGAGACCAGACAAAGGAGTGAGGGAAGTGAATGTCTTTATACATTGGCCAGGTTGGTAACGAGGAGTGGGGCCCCTTTCTGGCGTTGGCATGCCGCTTGTGTCTCCGAACTGCCTGCTGGAGATGGACGTGGGCTGAGTCCCACACTCTTTCGCTCTGCTGGAACCGGTGGTTGACAGCTGGAACCTCCGAGGGCTCACCCGACCAAGGGAAGAGAGGTGGTTGATAGCCCAGGATACATTGGAACGGGGTGAGCCCAGTTTTGGTCTGCCGGAGGGAATTCTGGTGGCAGTACAACCTCAGGAATCTCCCGATCTCCTGGATATTGCGCTCAGTCTGGCCTTTGGTCTGTGGGTGGTATTCAGACGACAGGCTGACAGACACTCCAAGGAGCTTGAAGAAGACTTGCCACACACGGGAAATGAATTGGGGTCCACGGTCGGAGACGATATCCTCTGGGAGGCCGAAATGTCTGAATACACTGTGGAACAGGGTTTCGGCGGCTTCAAATGCAGTGGGAAGGCCCTTGAGGGGTATAAGTTTGCAGGCTTTGGAGAAATGGTCCACGATTATCAGAACGCAGGTGAAGCCTTTCGATGGTGGTAAGTCTGTTATGAAGTCAATTCCAAGGTGTGACCACGATCTGCATGGTACGGGTACGGGAAACAAGTTTTCATTCCGGGAGCTTCCTAGGAGTGTTGACAATGGCACAGACTCTGATGTAACGGGTGATATCCTGAGTCATGGAGGGCCACCAGTAGTGTTGCCGCAGGAGCGAGAAGGTCCTGTGGGGAGAAACTGCCTGGGTGTCCAGAGCCCGAAGAGGTGTGAGCTAAGTCCATGAGGGGCTGACGGTGGGCCGATAGAACATAGAGAAGCCCGTCAGGACCTCCCGGCGGAGCTGGTTCGGAGCGGTTAGCTTGGGAAATGCATTGGTTGATGGACCACTGGATAGGGCTTACGATCAAGGCTGGAGGGAGGACAGGTTCGGGATCTGGATTCCCAGGATCAGGCTGGTACAGACGGGATAAGGCATCAGCCTTGCAGTTCTTGGTTCCAGGACGATAGGAGATAGGAGTGAAGTTGAATCTTGTGAAGAAGAGGGCCCAACGGGCTTGGCGAGGGTTGAGTCTTTTAGCTTCTCTGAGATATTCGAGGTTCCGGTGGTCTGTAATTACCTCGAACCAATGATTCGCTCCCTCCAGCCAGTGTCTCCATTCCTCCAATGCCAACTTGATGGCAAGAAGCTCTCTGTTCCCGATGTCATAGTTTTGCTCCGCCCTCTTCTGTACAGGTGTGAATATGCATTTCCTTCAGCTTTAGACTTATTTATTTCACTTTTGATGTGAAAGGGCCTTTCCATTTGCCAAAAGATTACTTTTTTTATTACATTTAATTAAAAAACAAACAAGCAAGACCAGCCCAGGTGAGAAAAAGTAACGCAGAAGTAATGTAATATTACTTTCCATAAAAAAGTAACTAACTCAGTGTTACTTTTTAGGGAGTAATGCAATACTGTAATATATTACTTTTAAAAGTAACTTTCCCCAACACTGTTCATTTAGCAAATTGTTTTATCCAAAGTAACTTACACTCTTAGAAAAAAGATTCAGTGGGGTTCAATATAAAAACTATAGGGTTCCTGACAATTTTAAAGAACCTTTATGCCAAAAACTTTCACTTTGATTTTTAACAGGTTATTTTAAATGTTTCTAGTGATAAATCATGTTTATAAGTTGTTTAATTCATTATATTGATGTCAATCAAGTGTGTGTCAGGGGAAAATAAATTTTAGATTTAGATGTGTTGTATCAAATGAAATATTAACAAGTTAAAACTTAGGCTTAAAAACATGAACAATTTTATAATATCAATAGTGTCACATTTCTGTATTGATGAAAGAGAATTACTAACTAATCTAATCTTCACAAATATAGGCCCTCGATAAGCAAAACCGTTCTCATGAGACACTATGAAGCCAAAAATTTAAATTCCTTTAGTGTTATCAAGAGACCAGATGAGAATGAGAACTGGAAGTCATGCAGTGATTATTTACAAGACAGATCATTTGCAAGTGATATGCATGGAGTTTTTATTTACACAGCCCATGTGACCAATTTGCAATGAACAGGATTTCCTCCCTGTAACTAGGCAGTTTTAGATAACTTGCCTCAAAGTGCTGATGCAATTTAATATTCTCATATGATATTGGCTATGATATTGAAGCTTTGAATCCAGGTAGGGTGAACTGACCTTAGAACGACACTTAGGGGAAGTGTGTATCCGACAGAGCAAGATTCTGTTATCCATGTGATTGCTGTTTATTCTTCACTGAAAGAGTTGCTGATAACACAGTGTTGTACGGGACACCTCTGATTTCCTCAGAAGGAAGCACCTGTACCCTGTGGAAAAAAAGGTTTTGCCACAGCACACAGAAAATCACAACAGTGCTCACGTCACTGCGTCCCCCAAAGGACTCTTGGATTTTGTTTGCACAGGCAAACAAACTCAAGTAACTCACAGCTCCAGAGGCGAGAACAGCAGGAAAAGACTTGCAAACAGCTGCGGTTTAGAAAGTGACAGAGAAAACATTGGTGTTCTCCAACTGAGTGATCTAGTTAGAAGTTAAACATGACACCCTTTGAGAATAGTATAACAAACAAAGATACACTAGATATTTTGCTATAGGATGACTGAGTTCCTACTTTTCCTATAGCTGTAATGAAGGCTTTCTGGGTAACTGTTTATCTCACAAGTACACTACTGTAGGCAGACAAGATATGTTATGACTTTATACAGGTATCTGCATTAAACTTGTATTATAAAGCTACATTATTCACTCAAAAAAGAAAATTCATTCATCAGTACTCAACCTCATGTCATTCCAAACGTTCTTCAGTTTTAACACAGACACTTCTTTCAAAAACAATCAAATATACCGATCCCAAACTTTTGAGTGTATATATAAATGTATTGTTCTAACTATTTTAAATTCACCTGGTGTTCCACAAAGAAAATGAGTAAACATGGGATATAATCTCATTCATGACATTCCTTTGATTGTTATCTTGGATGAAAAAAATTGCACAGGCATCTAAAAAACTTTGATGCATATACTGTACCTGTAAAAAAAAATGTTGACACCCCATTGTGTGAAAAATGATTGTGATTGTGTCAGCAAGTTTTTACATGCATGCTGACTCATTCTTAAAATGAATTTCTATTGCAAAATATTGTTAAATACTTGGTATCACTGAGATCTGTAGAGACCTGCCTATTGAGCAGTTACCAGTCAACAGAAAAAACAACCACTATTGCTTAGTTCTGTTGTACTTTTAAAAGGAAGGGGGGGCTTTATGTACATCTGTTTTCCATGGCAAAAAGTCTTAAAGTCATTTACCTGATAACTCAGGGTTTTTTTTTTACTTTTGACTTCCCCAAACTAATGGTTAAAAATGCATTTTAAGAGACTATCACTTGTCAGCTAAACTAATTTTAGCAAAGCATTCTACACGAACAGCAAGGAGGAAAAGGAGGAAGAAATTTACACCATAAAAAAAGCACATTCCTCTGAAGAACGAAACTAGTCGGACTTGACTGAGTTGTTCTTTTACTCACAGAAGGTTCTGTTTGCTAGCTATTCTTTCCCTGACATAGACCACTAACAAATACTTTCCTCATACTACAGCATTAATTAATGAATTAAACTCTTTTCTGTAATTATGTGGCACGACAGATTAAATAATTCACTTACAAGAACCATCTATTATTATTTAGAAACACTTTCTGCACAAAGACAAATGCAGCACTGTGTAAACTGTAAAAAAAAAAAAAAAGCTACCATTGTGACAATGGAAATACTATTGCAGGAAATACTTCCATCACTACACTTACTGAGCGATATGGATATGAAGAGGCTGGACATTAAATGTGTATGCCATATCTTTTCCATATAATTAAGTGAAAGGGGTCAGTAGGAATTTTTTTTTTTTTTTTTTTAAACTTTTATTCAGCAAGGAGGAAAATGGGGATAGCTTTTTGGAGAAGGCACATGGATGAGTCGTGGTCGATCACCCTGCCGCTGTGACAATACCGCTCCGACCCCGTCGACTTCAACGATGAACAGGAACTGATATATTTTAAGTAAACTGAACTGTGAACTTATTTCTTTTAATTTAGACAAACTTAAGTTTAATTGAAACTGGGCTGGCAAATGTTTGAAAGTGACAGTAAAGACTTTTACATTGTCACAAAAAAACCTCCATTTCAAATAAATGCTGATCTTTTGGATTTTATTCATTAAAAAAATCTGAAATATTAAGCAGCATGACTGTTTTCAACAAGAGAATGTTTCTTGAGCAGCAAATCATTAGAATGATTTCTGAAGGATCATGTGACTCTGAAGACTGGAGTAATGAAAATTCAGCATTACATTACATGAATAAATTACATTTTAAAATATATTACATAGGAAATGGTTATTTTAAATTGTAATAATATTTTACTGTATTTTGATCAAATGGATACAGTCTGGATGAGCATAAGCTTCTTTCAAAAACATTAAAAAATAAAATCTTACTAACCCCAAACTTTTAAATTGTTTAAATATTTTCAAGCAATACCTTTATAATTAAATTTAACAAGATGTTTATTGTGATTTAACTCATTTTCATTACTTCCACATGTCCAAAAATCACTATTTTAAATAAAATACCCAGGTTTTCCATGACTGTGGGAACCCAGATACCAATGTTTCTTTGAGACAAGCACCAGCTAGTTCTCAATGCAGTAATGCTTAGACTGGACCAGACATGGCTGGACCAATGAACATTATGATGAATACAGTCCTTATGACAACTAAAGCCATAAGGATTAAATGCAATCAGTATTTACCATGCTAAACAAGATTAAGATCGTTGTGGTGATCACATTATCTGTGGCGGCACACTGATATAAACCAGACATTTGTGATTATAGAACATGGTGTTTACTCAGTTCTAAAAGACCAAAACATTACTTATTTAGCTCATAAAGTCTCCTAATCTCATGATGTTTGTCAAAATGAACACTTGGTCTAATATGAGTTGCAGCACCCTTTTGAACCCACTGAGAATTATTTTTCAGACAAAAGGACTGGGGAAAACAGCTACTAGACCTCCATCTACCCCGACCTCATCCTTCAAGCTGGAATGAGATGAGAGCAGAGCTGAACAAAAGCAGTCTGCCAACACACTGTCATCAGATACAGACGGGGTGGGGGAGTGTGTGTGTGTGTATGGGGGGGGGAGGTCGCTACACCTCTCTCTTTCCCACAAAATCTCATAGACTGCACTGCAGGGTTTTTTGAGATAACTGAACACAAGCTCACAGTTTTCATTGAAACAATGTCTAAAACTGCTTGTAACAAGTGAATGTGCCAACCATTGTTTAAAAGCAACAAAAAAAGCATTTTGGATTTCTAGAAAAATGCCATTATAACAAAAAGACTCCCTCTTTCTCTGTTAGACTCTATTCTTTTACAAGCAGTCACATGATAATCCGCTCTTTTTTTGTTCCCCCGTATAAACAAAAGTTTGCAGGAAAAATAGGTCTGCATAATGATAAAGGGCTAGATAAAGTATAAAAATGCATGAATGTCATTGCAGTGGATACAAAATAAGCGGTTTAAAATGAGTTTAAGTATTTTTGTGTGAAAATTACCTTGAAAACAAAAAATGTATAGTTAGTTCTGAAAAAAAATGCCTGTAAACAGATGCCATTTGGTTTAGTATTTTTTTAGTATTATTTATCAATTTTGATTAAAGTTTGGTTGAAGTGTACAAAAGTGTTTTTGGGTTTCCATATCCTACAGGTGCGATACTGACCTGCAGTTCAATATCAGTCTAGCGAAAGTGTGGGAATGGAAACTGCACTGCAGATTTTTTCCAGTCTGTCACCATCCCAGCTCAGCATTACTGACATCAGTGGAATGGGGGGGGGGGGGGGGGGGGGGGGGGGGGAGAGTCCCAGTCACTCTGGATTTACGAGTCAAGACTGGAATTTAGGGACGCATGTGATACACAGCAGACAAATCCTATAAATCCCCTCCAGTTGGACTATTCGAGTGTTTCTGATGCCTGCAAAGGTGGATGGCATCATAGATAAAGGGTCATTTCTAATCTGAGGTCTTGTAATGTACGATGCAGGGGCATTTGCTTTCCATTCTCACCTTAGTATTACTGAACCAAAGAAGAATGTGGTGGTGCAAGGCTCCAACTCATGCACTTTAAAGGGATGGTTTACCCAAAAATAAGAATTCTGTCATTTACTCATCATCATGTTCCAAATCTGTATGGCAATTACTGTAAAATAACCAGGGACAGAAGTTGTCATGCTTTAAAAGTGACACAAAAGCACCATGAAAGTATCATAAAAGCTGTCCATATAACTCATGCTGTACATTATACGCTTTCTAACGCCATAAAATAAGGAATGCACCAATATTAAAATTCTGGCCCAAACAGGGGTGCGTTTTCCAAAAGCATCGTTAGCCAACTAACATTGCAAGTTCTGTCGTTACTAATATTGTTCAATGATTTGGTGTTTTCCGAAAACCATAGTTCAAACAAACATTTACAAACTGCATCGCAAACTTGTGTGGTTGGAAGGACAGCTCTGGAGCTGTGGTTAGAAGCATAGCGTCTTGTTTTATGACATGTGAACTTAAAGGGGCTATATGTAAGATTTTCAGTTTAATAAAGCATAAAAATACCCCAATATGTTTGCAGATATTGAGGAAACATGCTAAGTTCACCTACTTGTTTCTCAGGAAAAACAATGCTACAGCCAGATATTCTACTTTGAAATGTGCGTTCCTTGTTGGAATGTCTGTCTTTGTTTTGGTCTGTGGGAAATCGCGTGCTGCCAGTTTATCCAATAGTATTTCGACATCACAGGTTGCCAGTTGGCAGAAAACACCGTGTACTGCAGCCATGGAAACCAGCAAACAAATTGGGTCAGAGAATCGCAGATTCTACCCGACCTAAAAAGTCTCTGCATCCATCTGAAAATCTCTATGAACGACAGCATATTAAAACAGATAAATCAACTCATCAATTTACAGCAGGGCTCGTCAACTGGCGGCCTGCCAACCATCTTCATCCGGCCCGCGGCACCCCCAATCTCCCTCCTCCTCTAGTCCGGTGCGGCTAAATTTGGTTAGATGCGTGACCGCGGCGGCGCCAGCAGCTGTAGGGCTATATACGCAGTTTGTGCACGCTCCTGACTTGAGAAACGTTTTCCGTGCGGATATTTCAGCAGTTATTACATGTGTTCCGTTGGCCAAACGCGCTTTGCATAACGATCTGAAACGATTTGGATTCGTCGGACCGCTCTGTCACTGAATCATCTTAAGTTGTTTCTCGGTCAGTAACAACAAATAGTGCTGTTTTCATGTGTTTAACTAGTTTACTTTGAACTACGCAGCACGGCCCAGTGGATAACGGAACGAAAGCTTAAAGGAGTCGTTGCGGCATCTAGTTAGAAGCGTTTTAATTCGACACACTCCGCTCGTTTACAAACTACAAATCACTCGATGATTAAACTAATTTTAAATCGAATGAAACAGCCTCAACATTCCCAACAAGACTGATGAGGAAAACAGGAGCAACACTGTGCCATGAATGAAGATAGAAGACTTTTAAATCCCAAAATCACCACCCTTACAAACATTTACCATGAATGAACTGTAGTAAATTACCATGGTTTGTGGAAATGTGGAATGTTTATATTGAAAACTATGTTATAGCCATTTATATTTATTAGGTGGGTAAGGGAATATATAATTAATTTCTTTGTGAAGGTGTGTACAGTTTTTACCTGTGTTTAGGCGTTTTTTATAGTCCTATATAACGTATCAATATAATATCATTTGACAGTGGTAGTGAGTAGCCATGTATGGTTTTACCTGTGGTTACCAAGTCTCACTGTGAGAATATTTTCATTTAAGCCTAATAATTAATAAAATAATTTTTACCAATAAGACCCCCGGCCCACCTCAACTTCTTGATTTAATAATCCGGCCCACGAATGAAACTACTTGAAGAGCCCTGACTTAGTGTGTAAGTCTCCTCAGCTTTCATTGTCAATTGTGCTCCCTCTTGTTGCGTGTCCTCAAGCTGGCAACCCGCGTCTTTGAAGGAGGGGGCGGGGCAAACAATATTTTGAATTTGGACTGCAGTACCTATTTCGACCACTGGGTGTCATTCCTACAGATAGCCCCTTTAATTGTTATCTTGAGCAAAATAAGCGAGCGGATATACATTGTATATCTTTTCTTTCGAATATATACAAATGTACATATTTTAGTTTGTCAAGAGATTTTAAGCAACGTTTTTGAAGAGTGTGCATGTGCGTACATGCTCTGGTACGTAAGAACAAGCCTATGATTGAATCTGGAAATAAAGCAAAATAACTGAGAAAAATGAGAATTAGTCCTCAGATGCAATATCCATAATTTATAGCAAAAAAAAAAAAAAAAAAAAAAAAAAAAAAACTAGCATTAATTCGATCTCAAACGGATTCATTTAAAGAAGTTTTAACTTTTTTTCACCAACATGGCTGAACGACAGGTTTGCGACAAAACAGTCGTGACTAGCTAGTTGATTTGTTCAACTTATGTATCGTATTATGGTAGTGAAGCAGCAAGTTACATCGTTGTACAGGAAACGCACCCCTGATCAGCCAATAACCAATAAATGCTCATATTGAAATTCTTTACTATTTTGTATAAATAAAGCTAAAAATTTAAAATCAATTTAGAAAGTGCAGTATGAAAGATGGATATAAATTGAGATTTGCTGAAGATTACATTTAACAGTGTTATTAAATTATTAGTGTATTTAAAGATTAAGTGTGTGTAATATAAATGTCAAAATAAAGGAAAAGAGCATGCACAATTAAAGGGTTAGTTCACCCAAAAATGAAAATTATATCATTAATTGCATGTCATTCCACACCTGTAAGACCTTTGTTTATCTTCGGAACACAAATTAAGATATTTTTTACAAATCCGATGGTTCAGTGAGGCCTCCATAGACAGCAATAACACTCCCTTTTTCAATGCCCAGAAAGCTACTAAAACATATTTAAAACAGTTCATGTGACTACAGTGGTTCAACCTTAATATTATAAAGCGACGAGAATACTTTTTGTGTGCCAAAAATAACAAAATAGCAACTTTATTCCACAATATCCAGTGAAGAGCGATTTCAAAACACTGCTTCATGAAGCTTCGATTCTTTACAAATCTTTTGTTTTGAATCAGTGATTCGGAGTGCATATCAAACCGCCAAAGTCACGTGAACTATTGAAGTTTCAAAACACTTATGATGTAACAAAGCCTCGTTTACTGAAATCATGCAATTTTGGCGCTCTGAACCACTGATTCGAAACAAATGATTCATAAAGATTTGAAGCTTCCTGAAGCAGTGTTTTGAAATCGCCCTTCACTAGATATTGTGGAAAAGTCGCTATTTTGTTATTTTTAGCACACAAAAAGTATTCTCGTCACTTTATAATATTAAGGTTGAACCACTATAGTCATATGAACTGTTTTAAATGTTACTGCTGTCTATGGAGGCCTCACTGAACCTTCGGATTTGATCAAAAATATCTTAATTTGTGTTCCGAAGATCAACGAAGGTCTTACGGATGTGGAGTAATAAATGACAATTTTCATTTTTGGGTGAACTAACCCTTCAATTATCCAATATCGATACAAATAAGTTTCCCGCCGGATAAAAGATATAGTTGATATATTGCATCCCCACGTACAATAGCTTTGTTTGAGGAACAGACTGAAATTTAAGTCATTATTCAGTTTAAAATAACATGAACATGAGTAAATAACAGATTTTTCATTGTTAGGTAAGCTATTCCTCTATTATGATAGTATAAGGAAAAATGACCTGACCCTAAAATGAAAAAAATAGACTTAAGTCTCATTGTGTGCAAGTATTACAACATAGAAAGCCCCTTTATTGCAAATAAACATTCTAAATAAAACCTACAACACGAATCATCCTTCAGTGTAATAACTCAAAAAACCCTTTATATTAAGTTTATATATTTCTAAGTGATAGTAAACAACCAGAGAAGTAAACAACAAGAAAGTAAACAACTAAAGTGCATGTTGGTTCTAACCAAATCTGGGCACATTAAAATAACCATCAACTGTAATTGTTCTTTTCTCCTCCGTTTATATAATACATTTACGGTCGATATTTCTGTTTTTGCTGTTTGAGCATCTTTCTTCGTTTAAGGATCATGTCATGAAGTCTTTCGAGTCCCTCTTTGAGACCATCACCAATGATGGCGCAGGTGGGCTGCAGGTGCCACGGCGTAGAGGGTCCCAGTTCATTGAGCGCCAGCATGGTCTCTATCTGTGACAGTGACAGAGCCTGTCTCAAGTCCTGCTTATTCGCAATAATCAGCACAGGCACTCCTTGATTTTCAGTTGAGCGGGCGATTTTGTAAAGCTCAGTCTTAGCCTCTTCCATCCTCTCCGCGTCCAGAGAGTCCACAACAAACATAATGCCATCCGCGCATCGTGTATAGGACTTCCAGAGAGGGCGCAGTTTCTCATGACCGCCAACGTCCCAAAAGTGAAACGTCACTGTCCGTGAGTCCCCGACGGCTACTCGGACTTTCTCTGCATTGAAACCTTTGGTGGGGACAGTGTTGACAAACTCATTGAACTGCAGACGGTACAGTACCGTTGTTTTGCCTGCAGAGTCCAGACCCAGGATAGAGATGTGAAGAGAATTAAAGAATGGAAGACTGGAAAGAAAGTTGGGTTGCTCTGATATTCCGTTCCCCATTTCTCTCAGGAGTGTGAGAACAACACGAGTTTAGGATGATGTTCCATAGGTCCAAAACCCCAGTTGCACATCCAATGCGTGCCTAGAAGTTCATACATAGGCACATGGTGGTTTTTAAATGGTGTTTGAATGATCTAATACAATTTGCATGGTTGCATTATGACAATTAATTATTTGTGAGGATCTGTTTTAAATACTGTCCCACTTTATCCTTACATGTCAAACAAAAGTAGACTTTCAGGTAAAGTGGGTTACTTTAAAAAAAGGTTCTGACACGTGATCATAAATCATATAATCATGGTTTCAACATAGTTTGTCCAAATGGATCTAAAGTAAGACTGACTACCAGCTGGTCAGGGTAAAATTAACATGGTAGACTTTGCTCAAGCTGGTTAGTGCTGGTAAAACAACTAAATAACAAACATTAAAGGGTTAGTTCACCCAAAAATGAAATTTCTGTCATTATTAAGTTACAATCATGGTTCCAAACCCGTAAGACCTTCGTTCATCTTCGGAACACAAATGAAGATATTTTTGATGAAATCTGAGGGTTTTTATTTATTTATTTTTTTTTAGTTCATTTTCTATTTTAACAATGTCTTTACTACCTTTCTGGACCTCAAAAGGTGCAATGACATTGCTGCCATGTGGTTCAGAAACCCTCGGATTTCATCAAAAATATCTTCATTTGTATTCCGAAGATGAACAAAAGTCTTACAGGTTTGGGACGACAGTAATTAATGACAGAAATTTCATTTTTGGGTGAACTAACCCTTTAATGTACCAACTTGACCACCTTAAGCTGATATGAAGCGGATTTTCGTAGAAATGCAATTCCAATGTTTACCACTTTCATTGCAAAATATTGATCAAAAGACACTTTGTAGCATTTCGGTAGCAGCTAACATATTTTTAATTTAATTTATTTTTTTAAATAAATTATAAACTTCTGTCCCACTTTATTTGTAAGGTTACAAGCAGTGTCTAAATGTGTACTTTAAAATAAAATTACATTAAATGTTATTTTTTATATATTTACAGTACATTTAGGAGGGTATAGTATCATAAACAAACTCAAAGTCTATATAAAGGCATATATAAAATATATTAATACTCCATTACGACCAAAATCGCGCAATATTTCATAGTATTTCGTCATAGTTCATCTAACTTGTACAAATTTCGAGAAGGAGCATTTCTTTTAATGTAAAAATTATATTAATATGAACATAAATGTGTAAACCCACAAGCTCTCAGCAAGAAATATTATTATCTCATGACGCAATATTCCCTAGAAACTGATAAACAGGGTGGTCTAACAATGAAAGTGAGCGCGATAAGAGAGCTCTGCTGAGCACGTAGTTTCTTTGGAAGTCACTCCACCTGTCGAAAGTAAACTTTTCTGAATGCAACGCAGGCGTCCTATTTATCCATCCGAAACAGTGATCCGTATATAATGCAAATATTACCTTAATCGAAGTGATAGCAGCTCTGGAGAAAGACTGTGGATGTTTAAAGCGCATGAACCACAGCTCGCGCCTTGGGGCAGTATAATGAATTAATCACGATGCGATGACAAAATTAGCTTTTATAGAAAAATAAAGATGATTCTGTATCCCTTATCTGTAGGTAAAAGTTGTAAAACTAAACTCACAGTCGCCCATTCAACTTACCGTTCAGACTTCATACTTCGCTAGAAAACGTCATTCATTAACGCCCTGGCAACTCTGCTCTGTGTGCTGCTCTGACTGGAGCAGCGCGCGCCTGAACTCACGCGCACACGCAGCTCATTTGTTTACCTTTAAAATGATTGGTCAACGAAGGTCATGCGCCCATAATGAATGCAAAGAGATTTACGAGAAAGCTACAACTATTACTGTAAGTCCTTATAGTTTAAATTTCTCATGATATGAAAAATATATTTTAAAAATATAGCCTATATTAAGACATTTGAAAATTAATTAAACCAAAATTTAATTAACATCTCGTTTGTAACATTTCTAGTAATGCAGTGGTTACATTTATTTTGTTTGTGCAATAAAAAAAAACAACATATTTGCCTGTTTGCTTGTTTGTACAGTTTATTTATCAAAAGAAAAGATAAGAAACAGAAAGAAGGTGTGTAATAAACAACTCTATAATAATGTGAGTGACAATAAACAGCAAAGTCTGAAACCTTCCCTCTTTTCTCTTAAAACAGATTCATTTCCTCCAGGAGTTGGTCAACTTTTCTTCAATTCGGTCCATTAAGGCACTATATACACCTCTTCTGCGACGATATCTCTGTAACACAGAAAGTAAAATGTTTCTAAAAAAGTTAATAAATCTGTTAATTACTAGAAGATAAATATGAGTGTTCTCTTTATGCTCACTGTATAAGATGCAGATTTTGGAGGCCATGGCGTCTTTGGTAGTATGAGCCTTGGGTCCCATTTAAGCTCTTCCGGTTTGAAAGTGTCCATTTTGCTCACTGTGTTTCTGTGAGAAGGGTTCAGGTCAGGATGGCTGTCAGTGACTGTTGAGACATTGAAATTAAATGCAAATCTTATCAGTAATGCATGCTATGTTACTGGGTGGTTTCAAAGACCTTTGTTCTATACAGTGGTTTTTATTAGATAAGTACTACAAGATTGCTTATACAGTGGAAACACAATGGCAATAATATGCAATGTTCAGTGTTGGAAGAAGCATTCATATTTCTCTCCGTTTTCAGTCGTGATGTCTTAGTGAAAATAATTCACCTGCTTTTAGGCACTGAGACCTTAAGAACAAGCAGTCTGGGTCCTTTTCCACAGAAGTCACAATGTCTGGCATTCCCTCAGCACACTGCAATCGGATAAGGAGTGTTTAAATGTCTTATAAAGACTGTCATCTAGTGTTGATACAGTGCAGTGCAGATAATATAAGCAATAATCTTTATACAAACTTACAGGTCTGAAGTTGTGAGGTTTGGGATTTTTGTAAGGCCCAACAGGATTCGTCCCTGCTCTTACAAACAGCAGTTTTGTCTCTAGTGAGTCAGGTGGTTTGTAGCATGTGATAAATGGTTGTTCTTTATGTGGAGATAATATTGAAGGAGTAACATCCTTAATCTTTTCCAAAACAAAAGATGTTTGTTCCACACTATCATTTGATTTAACCAGGTGAATGTTTTTGCTCTTGATCCGTGGCAAACCCACAGATCTGTAGAGTTTTGGGGTGAAGTCAGGGGCTTTCATGTTCCATGGATCAAGGGGAAGCACTTGTGGTGGGACGAGTCTACAACTCCGGCTTGAGATCAAGTTTTGACTCACAGAAAAGAGCAGCTTTCTTCGGAGGTCAAAAGATGTGGTAGTATCCAAAGGCTCAGGAAGATTCATTGTGAATCAGTCATGTTCCGAGCAATGATCTGAGACCAAACAAGTAGCCTACTGTATAAAAACATAACCTTTTCAGTGCACCAACAATTTCATTTAATCTTATTTACAGTTATATAGATAAATGCCATTATATATGTAAAATCAGGAGCAAGATGATGACTTAGGAGATATAAATTTAATAATATATAAAAAATATAACTAAAATTTTAATGTTAATAAGAATAAATAATATAAAACCAAAACTAAGTTTAAATAAATAAATGCATAGATAGATAGAATTCTTAAAATCAAGGTCAACTTACCTTTTTTACAGCAGAGTGGCTGTCATTCAGCCATGACTAAGTAGACAGTGAAGAGCTCAAATTGCTGTGCTTGATCAAAAAAATTAAAGCCAGCTCAGCATGAAGCATTGGATACAACAAAAAGAGGTTGCCAGGCAGCAAGAGTTTCAAGTTCTCATTCAGAGACTGCATGTGGACGGAGCACAGTGGGGACATTGTTGAGGAAACAAAGGGAAGCCTTAGCAACCATCAAACTATGAATTAAAGTCACTTTATGTGAAACATTTTATTGCAAGGGATACCTATGAGTTATATCTTCAGTTATCAAATATATATAATATAATTGATTTATATAACTGACAATACTAATGTGTGTGTGGAAAAAAATGGCAGATTTATATTTATTCTTTTTAAAGTTTTTAGCAATTGCAACAAATAGCAAATGTTCATATTTGATTTCTTTCATGTTCATTTTGGGATTTTTTTGCCTAATCGTGTTTTGGACGTTGCTTCTGTGTCTTGTAGTAAGTTGATGCAAAAGTTCAAATTGTACTTTCAAATCTAAACCAGCAGAGGGTAGCAATCAACTCATTTCAAGACTCTCTCTCTCTCTCTCTCTCTCTCTCAACCCATATTTCCACTTTTAAACATATAATTTGTCCTCTTAAACATCTACAAAACTTTAATATAACATAATTTATGGAATGGTAAAGCAAAATTTGGTAGCCTATATGCTCTGTAATAAAAGTAGCAGACACTGGAAAGTAATTCTCTGTAATAGTAGACCTATCTTTCCCCCCTCAAGATAGAGGCTGGGATGGGAAATAGATGAAGAAAACAGAGGATGCTAAGATATTGCAAATACATTTAGAGCATATAAAATTTCATTAACCGATAAAAAAAAAAAAAAAGGATTGTAAAAGATTAAGTGCTTAAAAGTCTTCAGTAAACTGTACTAATATAGTGGAAGGGTATTGACTATATTTCTACTCCATATGAATTTTACATGAACATTTCAGGAAGAAGAAAGTTAACAGAGCTAAACCCAAGACTGTAAGCAGTTGAGTCAGTGGGTCAAAGAGCACAGCTGGGGTTTATGGGGGTCATGTTTTAAAAGGCCAGAGGCTCCTAACAGAAACTGTCTATTGCACATAGAACAAGTCAGATATCCAGCTGATAGGACAGCTAGGTTGGTCAACCCTTTATAAGACTGGTCTTGAGGTGCAACGAGAACCTGTTGAACAATGGAAATGAGAACCATGCTTTGAAAGTGCTATATATGACCTTAATGGTGTTTTAATTAATAACCTCTTCAATTATGGCTGGATAGTTGAGCTCCAGAAAACTAGTAATTATGTGGCTTTGACAGTTACAGATTTGAAAAACAAAAAGGCGGGAATAAAGAACCCTAAACTATAACAAAGAATTTCTGCATATAAAGGGTTCTTCAGGACCATACAGTTCTAAACAGAACTGTAACTATGTTTAAAGAACATTTAAAGAGCCATCTTCATTTAGAGTGTATCACTGACACACCTTTTAGTTTCATCATTTCAAGTGACATGAGTAGATGGACTATTCATTTTTTCTTAAAGGAATAGTTCACCCAAAAAGAAAAAGATCACTGTCATTATATAAAAAGGGTTGTGTAAAGATTCTGCAAAAATGTTTCTTTTATTTTGCAGAATAAGAAATAACAGCATACAGGTTTATAATAACTTGAAAGTGAATAAAATAATATTAGAATTCTCATTTTTGGGTGAACTATCCCTTTAAAGCACTTTAGTTGAATTTTATACATTCACAGCTTTTAGACTTTGTGATATTTTGATTGCTAATCACACCTTTAGATCATAAAAACGTCTTGCCACTGATGATTGTTTAACAATCTGCTTTTCTCATTAGTTGTCACAGCTGTTACACTGCATTAACCCCTTTTATCCAAATCAAAGTAAAAACACTGGAAATATGTTGTGGTTTTGTTCTGCCTAATGAGTATCATTCAGTAATAATATATACAGTGTGGAGGAAGAATTTAATGATTTCATACAGAGTGTCAACACCCCTCGAGAAACAGATGGTGTTACCAGTGCTCAATCTTCATCCCGTGAATGTTATTCACATCTTCTTTGAGAAGGAGTGGCACGCCCTTGATAAAAACAGTTTAACAGATGGCCTCTGGTTATGCGATTCCTTCACAAAGTCTCACAGGCATCACACAACAGATTATGTTTAACTTTTTTTTGGAGCAGAACTTTGGCTGATTATTGTAATGTTGATATAAGCAGCCCAGCAATGGACAGTTAGTGAAGAATAATTCTTGTTAATGCTCAGTAAGGTCAGTGTTAAATTAGAAAGCTGTTGCTCATTAGCAAAGCCATATATTGTGGATTTTGGTATCTTGCCACAAGTCTAATTATTCCAACTAACAACAGGTAGGCTTATTACATGAACTTCTAACTTAAATTTTGAGGGCTGACTTACTATTGCGATTCAATTTACTACTGTAGGTGGATGATGGACATTCTCTTTTCATTACACCACATACTGATAAGAGATGAAAGGCACAAAGAAGAGCAAAAACAGCCATATTTCTTGAAAAGATGTAGGCTACAGATAATATTAACATCTGGTTCTCTATTCAGACTGGAAAGAAGATACACTTTGCATATCACAGGACAATAAAATTAATTCTTATTGGATATTTCTTCATCTGTGGGCACTTCTGACCCTGTGGACATTTTGAAAACACTTTTCATGCTTAGTTTTTTTTTTTTTAACAACAAACAAAAGTCAGACATTTGCACTATATGTCTCAAATTTTGTATATGTTTAGCATTTTGTGGTGAAAATTACATTTTAAACATTTTTATAAATGTCTTGCTACATATAATTTCATAGCCTAAGTCTCGTTTTAATTTATATTTTGCAATTTTTTATAAAATGACTGCTTGGTTGAAAATTAAGAAAATGTACGCAGGCTATTCGTGATAAATAAATATCAAGTACAAATACTTATTTGATTTTTCTTTATTTTCATAGCATACTCTTCCTCACTGACAAGCAGCCTACACTCCCTTTGGTAAATAAGTAGCCTACAATAACTTTTGGAAAAGAAATTGTTGGTCGTTGTGGTGGAAATGACGCCACCACTGTGGGACGTTGTTTACAAATGTGAATAAAGACATTCATCATGGTCATTTCAACGTAGTATCGTGAACACACCCTTTTTATTAGTAGATTTAACTGAAAAAGTTGTGGTTACAATATGTAGAGGATGTGTGTAATATTAAACGAGCACTGGAGAATGGGACAGTTCGCTCGAGATGCTTCAGCGGGAGGAGGTGTGTGTGGTCTGGACAGCAGCCCACGAAACACTCGCTGTTCGCCTCAAAGACCGCTGAAGACATTTCAAATATTTCTTTGCCAGCTTTCATTTCGGGACTTAGCGGGCGGGATATTAATCTGTATTGCATTATTGGTGTGGACACGCTCTTAAAGGGTTTCTAAAGAGCATTAGAGACGAAAATGCATTTAAACATCTGTGTGGAGTATTGCCTTGCTATTATATTTATTATTTCAAACAACACTGTCAGTTGTCAAAAAGGTAAGTCGATCGATAAACATTCTATCTTGGACTGCTAGGCTACATCTAATTTTTATGGTTACATAGAGAACGTTTGGGCAACAGGCTGCTTTATTTTTTTAGAGAAGTTTGAGTAATATATTCGATTACTTTATTATTCAATTCATTATTAATAATTATATAAAATAAATATAAATGTATTAATTACCCTGTAAGATGTGTGATCTCCACACTTAAAGGTGCCCTCAGTATTTTTTTTTTTAAATATATAATTAAAAAGTTTTATTCTTAAAGAAATTAACAGTAATTTTGAGAAATAGCAATAAAGTAAATTCCCACCAGATGAAGACTAGAAAAGGCTGTTACATCCTACATGGAGCGGGTCGCCTTCTCAAGGACGTCTTGTTGACATCACATGACCTGACATGCAATGCAGTTTCTACTACTACTGTCAATGACACTACTGTTTACTTTATGTGGCGTTTTCACAATGAATTGTGAATATATCTTGAGAATCAGAATTTGTTCCTTTCATCAAGCATGCGGTGCAGTCAAAATCCATCTTGGATATTCGAGCAGCTTGCCATCTTGCCACTGTGCCTGTCTTTTCATGTACCTTCCCATTGCCAGCAAAAGATTGGTGAAGATATATTTCAGGACAGGCAGCAAAGGATATCTCAGATCTCACTGAGCTGAAGCCATCGAGCGTGAATTGCTCTCAAATTATTGTTGCTTCTTGTCAGAGACATGTTTTCATTCATTTGCATGTCAAAAGATGATTTCATAAGGAACGGGGTGTTCTTAGAAAAGAGCATCTTTAAATATCCGCAGATGCCACTTGGTTTGATGTTCTGTATTTCATGAAATTAAATTTCATGAATTATTTAGGGGTTTAAGTGCGTAGTCTTATATAATTGGAATCCTTGGCTCAAGACAAAATGCATGCCTCGGATTTGCTCTTCATTCTGGCAAAAATTTTGGATTTTTTTAAAAAACCTACTTTTGTGAATTAGTCTTAGGTTTTTGGCCTGATCGGAACCAAACCAGTGCAGCAGGATTCTCTGGATTCTGATTGTCATAATTCAAAAAAAAAAAAAAAAAAAAAAAAAAAAAATCCCTAAGGGCCGCCAAAATGTTCAAAGTGGGTGGAGCCACATTACTAAAATGGCTATAACTTGTAAACAGAATGAGATATTTTCACCAAACTCAGCACACCTATGTAAGAGCGCAGAAAAAGGACGACACTTGGTGGTGCTATAACAAGAAAAAAACATGAAAATGGCTATAACTACTTCACTGTTAGTCCGATCGACTTGAAAATGAGCATGCAGTGTCCTTGTTTGAGGTTCCATGACTGTCTATGAGCACAGTAAAAAAACATGTCCGCCATCGGCCAATGAAATATGAGCAGCTATCATACTAGGTTAACGGAGGCCGATCGGAATGAAAATTGCTGGGCCTGTTTGACTCACGACCCTAGAGGCCTGTGAGAAGTTCTAAAGAAATCGGCCACCGTGGGGCGCCTTCGCATTTTCACGTGTGTAAAAAATTGTGTATTGCGTGATTTTTCGCACACACCCACGACATTTGTACCACATGGTACAAATACTCCTCATTCTAAGCAACTTTACCTCTAGGACCGCCGCTGTAAATATTGATGATTATTTCAAAAACCAACTTTGATAACTGTTAAAAAGCTTAAAAAAACATATATTTCTTATGGTAAATTGCCTGTATTGGCTGTAAATGGTATTTTCTATCTATGATTGAGATGGTTACAGGCTTGCTAAATAAAACAATACCATTTTACCCATGTGCTTAAAGGCCTTAAAGCACTTGAACCCCGATAATTGCTGCTCGCAGCTATATTTTCATTTAATTTTTTTTTTTTAAAAGAAAGAAGTGAATTAATATGTTTATTCAGAAAAAGATGCATTAAATTCATCAAAAGTGACAGACAATTATAATGTTACAAAAGATTTTGTGGTATCTGTCAAGAGTTAGTAAACAACAATAAAACACAGGAGACAGGAGTAGTAAACTTCATCCAACTTGTTTACTCTTCACTTCTTTTCTCCTCACACATTTCGTCATTACACAGTTCAGACTTCTTTTTCAAAATAGTAGTCACAATATAATTCACGCATGAACACAACAGATTTCTTTTTAAAATAAATGCTGTTCTTTTTAACTTTCTATTTCTCAAAGAATCCTGAAAAATATCACTGATTCCACAAAACCATTAAACAGCACTGTTTTCAGCATTATAATAAGAAATGTTCCTTGAGCACCAAATCAGCATATTAAAATGATTTCTGAAGGATCAAGGAAAATTCAGCTTTTCAATCACAGGAATAAATTACATTTTTAAAATGTATAGAATCAAATGTTTTTTTTTTTTTTTTTTAAATCGTAATAATGTTTCACAATTTTACTGTTTTTACTGTATTTTTTATAAGAGGCTTCCTTCAAAGTCATTTAAAATAAAATTATGCTGACCCCAAACTTGAACAGTAGTGTAAATAATAGAAAACCCGATTTTTTTTTTCAGTAATTTAATTTCATACTTGTCTCAGTGTGGTGGTATTGCATTCCTCTATGTTGTATGTTTTTAATCAAAACTCAGTGTGTGTCTGTGTGTATTATTATAGTGGAGCCCCCCGAATGCAGCCGTGGGGGTTATACTGTTCTTCAGAGCCCGTACCGAAGCACCAGCTTCAGCTCACAGCAGCTGCTCCAGTCTGCCCTGCAGGAGCTCATTTGTGATCATTCACTCTCTCCCGGATGGTATCAGTTCCAGATCTTTGATAAGCCGGCCCGTATGCCCACTAAATGTGTGGAGGTACAGTACAGTACAGTACATCTGTGTAATCAGTCCAGCCTGCTGAACAATGTCTCCTTTATGTTACAACATAATGACCCATGTTTTTATATAACCCCTACAGGTGAATCAGTGTGGAACACAAGCCCCAGTGTGGCTCTCCTTGGCCGAGGGAGAGACTCTCCCACGCCCTCTAGAGGTGAAGCAGATGACGGCCTGCGCTACCTGGCAGTTTCTCGGAAGCGGCAGTAAAGACTGCTGTCTTTTTCGCCTGCCTGTCACCATACGCAATTGCGGGGACTTTTATGTGTACTTGCTCCAACCAACGCAAGGATGCATGGGATATTGTGCTGAAGGCAAGTCAATGAACCTCACTGAGCAGGCCTATTTGAAACGTTAGTATGATCATCCTTTGGTTCTGCATCATGCATCCCAAAGGCTGTGAAAAATCAGACAGATATCATCCTTTTCAAAGTAAAAAGCAAAAAAGAGTTTAAAAAGAGAGTCATCATTACATTTTATTATATTCGCAGAGATGTCACAATCCAATCAAACCAGCTGTGATGGGGGACAAAGGAATAGTGATGAAACCTGCAATGGTAAGTAGTTCAGACTTGTCCACCAATATTATAAAACTGCATCTTGAAACTAAATAATCTAAACAAAATAATTTAACATATTCATTTTTAATCACTCTTTTTCACCAAATGATTTTCCAGAGTTTGCAAAACCAATGCTTGTGAAATACAGTAAAATGAACTGCTGAATATTATCTGAAAGGTTTCCCAGAGTTCTTTGTCATGCAGGCACCAAAACAGTTTAGAGCTGGCAATCATATGGAATGTCCCTGCCCCCATGTTATCCTGCTAATGAATCTAGCAGAAGTTCATGTATTTTTGTTGTTTTTGTGTTTTAACTGTGGCATGGAGTGTTGTCTTGGCAGCTGTTCACAAGTGATCCTTCTCCTGGTCTTAGGCACCCAAACTTTTCCTTCAAGTGGAATCCTTTTGTCCCCTTCATCAGGCTTTATAAAGCATGTCTTGGAAGTGAAATAGACATGATGATTAAGAGTTTGGCCTGAAATCTGGGTCTTGGGTCATTCATTCCTTTGGACTTATTGTTTTAAAGCTGAAGCAGCAGCAAACATTCTTAATTTCAAAAAGGCATTTTGCATTTTGATGTGAATAACAACAGACATACAGCAGGGTCACCAAATTCAATAAGGCAGCATTAGAGATTACTGAAATCTGTTACCCTCTGGCTTTAATGACTTTTATGTTCTCCAAATATTTATAAATACAAATATATATTTAGATATTCTAAGTATATGGTAAGTATACATTATTTGTATATTTATACACTGCCCGGCCCCCAAAAAAGGTGCTGTTTGGATTTTAATAGGCAAATACTTAAGAGTCTATGATTGGATCATTATTGCAGTGATTATTATTTTTCTAGCATGTTATATGTTTGGCCACAGTTCTTCTAACTCTAATTGATGGAGTTAGTAGCTTTTCATTTCTTAAAGGGGTCCTTGGTTATGATTTGACTTTAACTTTATCTGTAGTTAGTGTGTAATGTGTTGCTGTTTAAGCATAAACAACATCTGCAAAGTTATGATGCTCAAAGGGAAATATTTTCTTTTACAGAAATTGCTTTTTAAGCACTACAACAAACGGCTGGTAGGGACTACAACGAGTTTCTTCCCAGGTTGTTGACATCACAAACCCCTAAATTTAAATAAACCCCGCCCCCAGAAATGCGCAACAATGGGGTGAGGCCATGTTGGGCTGCTTTAGAGAAGAGGAAGAGTTGTTGTAGTAGAGTGTTGTTACCCTGCTGTCATTTTACGCCGGACTGCTTCACAAACGAGGGTCAATTCAATGATGGATTTGCACAAAAGATTAACATGACAGCACATGCTAGTCAATGAGTTGAATCAACACCACAGCAACTACATAAATTTATCCACTAACCATTCAGAAACATCCAGTTGCATTCTAAAAGTTGTAACTTCTTCCTGAGTCTCTCCATCAGTGTCCGACTCCGGTTTGAACAATATAAGTTACTCGTCATTTTGACTGCACGAGATTCTCCAGCTTTGTAGTTGTTGAGCAACTAAAGCGTGAGCTGTTACAGCTCCGCCCTCTTCTGGAAAGGGGGCCGGGAGCAGCAGCTCATTGGGATTTAAAGGGACACACACAAAAATGGTGTGTTTTTGCTCACACCCAAATAGGGGCAAATTTGACAAGCTATAATAAATGATCTGTGGGGTATTTTGAGCTAAAACTTCACAGACATTCTGGGGACACCAGAGACTTATATTACACCTTGTAAAAGGGGCATTATGGGTCTCCTTTAAACAACATCTGAGTCCAGACCCTAAATTCAGTTAAAGTCTTTAGGATGTGCTGGAGTAGACTTTGAAGAGTGCTCGACTCTTGCATTGTCAATACAAGATCTTGACCAAAAATTGATGCACCTCTTTATGGAAATAACATTACAACATATATTTCCATCAAGAGGTGCATATATTTTTGGTCTTGTATTGACAATGCAAGAGTCAAGCACTCTGTAAAATCACCTCCAGCACATCCCAAAGACTTTAAATTAAATTAAGGTCTGGACTCAAAGGTGCCAATTCATGTGTGATTCTTCATGCTCCTCCAAACCATTCTTTCATAATTTGAGCCTGATGAATCTTGGCTTTGTCATCCTGGAATATGGCCAAGATACATCTTAATACATGGTTGTTTAAGAAATAAAAAGCTACACACTCCATCAATTAGGGTTAGAAGAACTGTTGCGAAACATAAAATGCTAGAAACATAATAAGCACTGCAATAACGATCCAGTCATAGACTCTTAAGTATTTGCCTATTTAAATCCAAACAGTGACTTTTTTGGCCGGGCAGTGTATATGCAGTATTTCTAATTTATCCCTCAGAACTACAGCTGCCCTCTTCTTCAGTACCACTGATTGTTGCTGAGCTCTCCGACAGCAGCGTGTACCTGAAGTGTACGTTTGATGACAGTAGTGGGAACAGCTCTCTGGGATATGTAGTGACATGGTGGCGACTCTCACCCGAGGGCAAAAGAGAAGAGCTCAGGAAAGACACTACAATAGAGACTTTTACTCTCATCGAGCTGGATGGGATCAACCTGCGACTCGGAGACAGGGTAGCTAGCCACTTTATATTCAGTATTCACATTAATTCAAATTCACCTTTATGAATCTTAACCTACATATCTATGTCTCAGATCCATTGCAGTTGCACTAGTTTTTTTCTGGAGTCTCCCAATATACAAAGTCTCCCTGTGGAGAGTGAAGAGTTTTATGCAGGGATCCAAGTATGTCTCATTCATAATTCTCATTCAGTGAAATGCAGTTTGTTGAGCAGGTATTAGTAGAGGAGATGTTTTCTGTGAGACTTATTATATTTTTATGCATATTTTCCAGATGAAACCACAAGCTGTGTCTATTTCAGAAGATGGGAGAGAGTATAAACTGACAGTGGAGAGCACTGTACCTTTACCATGTTCCTCAGAGAGATGCACTTTGCCTTTGCATCTTGCTACTAGTAGTCAAGGTGGAGTCAAAAATTAAAACAAAACAAATTGTATAAAGAAAGTGATTATATGACTTCATTTTGGGTGAACTAACCCTTTAACTGTAAAAAGCAGCTGCACCATGTCACAGATAACTGAAAATTGTACTTAAAAGATTTGTCTCCAGTGACAGATGAGAAGGACCTGGGTGTTGATTTAGTCCTATCCTCCTGTGAGGTTGAGCTGTTTCAAACCCCTTGTCATAATGGATTCTGTAGCCAAGCATCTGTGCACTACAGCGCAGTGACTGATTTATGGAAAGATGGAGACAGAAGCACAGAAATACACATCAAACCTATAATCAGCACCAACTTCCTGTGGAATGGGTACGCTCCTCAAAGTGTGCAGGTGGGCCTTCTTTGATTATATATGCAGTATATTATATATATATATATATACACTTGCAAGAAAAAGTATGTGAACCACTTGCAGAATCTGTGAAAATGAGCAAAATTTTAACAAAATAAGGGAGATAATACAAAATGCATGTTATTTTTTGTTTACTACTGTCCTGAGTAAGATATTTTACATAAAAGATGTTTACATATAGTCCATAAGATTAAAAAAAAATAGCTGAATTTATTAAAATGACCCAGTTCAAAAGTTTGTGAACCACTGATTCTTAATGCTGTGTGTGGTGAATGTTGCGATCCTATCTGACTTATGATAGCAACCTGAGTCGTAACAAAGCACTGTTCGCCAGAGGAGAACTGGCCCCCCGACTAAGCCTGGTTTCTCCCAAGGTTTTTTCTCCATTTTAACACCTGTTTGCCACCTGATGTCACCTGTTGGAGTTTGGGTTCCTTCCCGCTGTCGCCTTTGGCTTGCTTAGTTGGGGACACTTGACAATTGACATTTGATATTCAACAGTGCTTTGATCTGCCTGCATTGACACTATTCCTTACGAGCTGCTGTGCAGCCAAAATAATGTACCAGTTATCACTGTAAAGCTGCTTTGACACAATCTACATTGTAAAAAGCGCTATATAAATAATGGTGACTTGACTTGACTTGTGGTTACCCGGATGATCTACGACTGTTTGTTTGTTTTGTGATGGTTCTTCATGAGTCTCTTGTTTGTTCTGAGCAGTTAAACTGAGCTCTGTTCTTCAGAAAAAATCTCCAGGTCCCAAAAATTATTCAGGTTTCCTTTTGCATATTTGAACCCTTTACAACAGTGACTGAATGATTTTGAGATCCATCTTTTCACACTGAGGACGACTGAGGGACTCAAACACAACTATTAAAAAAGGTTCAAACATTCACTGATGCTCCAGAAGGAAAAATGATGCGGGGGGTGAAAACTTTTGAACAGGATGAAGAGGTCCAAACTTTTCTTATTTCGCTTGAATATCTTTTTTTTTTTTTCATTTAGTACTGCCCTTCGGAAGTAACAGAAGATACTTGCATGTTTCCCGGAAGACAAATTAAATACAATTTAACTTGATCCTCAAATCCCAAATGTTTTCACCCCCCGTCTATTAATGCATCATGTTTCCTTCTGGAGCATCAGTGAATGTTTGAACCTTTTTTAATAGTGTTTAATTGTGTTTGAGTCCCTCATTTGTCCTCAGTGTGAAAAGACGGATCTCAAAATCATTCAGTCACTGCTGTAAAGGGTTCAAATATGCAAAAAAATGCTGGAAAACTGAAGAATTTTTGGGACCTGGAGAATTTTTCTGAAGAACAGAGCTCAGTTTAACTGCTCAGGACAAACAAGAGACTCATGAACAACCATCACACAGCAAAAAAACAGTCGTAGATCATCCAGGTAACCACACACAGTATTAAGAATCAGTGGTTCACATACTTATGAATGGGGTTATTTTAATAAATTCAGCTATTTTTTTATTTTTTTTTTTTGTCTTGTGGGTTATATGTAAACATCTTTTATGTAAAATATCTTCTCAGGATCTCAGGACAGTACTAAATAAAAAATAACATGCATTTTGTATGATCTCCCTTATTTAGTTAAAATTATTAACATTTTCACAGATTCTGCAAGTGGTTCACATACTTTTTCTTGCAACTGTATATATATATATATATATATATATATATATATATATATATATACCTATTTATAATAAGTAGTTGTCCTGACACTATGTAAACATATTCATATGTAGTATGTATATAATCAAATGTCTTGTTTTTGTAATCTTGTAAATGCATCTTTAGAAAGCTAGGTAAAACATTTATATGAATAAATAATACTATACTATAAATTATATATTTATACAGCATAATTTATGTATTCATGTATACATATACTTGTTCTTCCCAGATTCTTGTGAAGGATGTTCCCTCTGCTCACTGTTACTCTTTTACAGACCCTCACATCATTACATTTGATAGCAGGTAAAAACTCCACACTCAAACTATAGTCTAATAATAAAAGTTGATGTATTAAAGAGAACCTATTATATATATATATATTTACATTTTCAACTTTCTTTAGTGTGTAATGTTGCTATTTGAGCATGAAAAAGGTCAGCAAACTTACAAAGCACAAAGTCCACTACAAAGGGAGTTCTTCTGTTTATCAGTAAGCATTGTTTCTGAACTCCCTGAAACACCTTGATTGTAGTCTTGAGTTTTCTTCCAGGAACATTCATGTCACAATATTCCTCTTTTAAATAAATCCCGCCCAAGGCATGTGCAAAATAAAAAAGGGGCAAAGCCTGGTTGAGTTGCATTAGTAGTGTATTGAAAGTCAAAGTTATGTTAAAGGGGACCTATTATACCCCATTTACAAGATGTACAGTGGGTACGGAAAGTATTCAGACCCCCTTAAATTTTCCACTCTTTGTTATATTGCAGCCATTTGCTAAATTAATTTAAGTTCATTTTTTTCCCCTCATTAATAGACACACAGCACCCCATATTGACAGAAAAACACAGAATTGTTGACATTTTTGCAGATTTATTAAAAAAGAAAAACTGAAATATCACATGGTCCTAAGTATTCAGACCCTTTGCTCAGTATTTAGTAGAAGCACCCTTTTGATCTAATACAGCCATGAGTCTTTTTGGGAAAGATGCAACAAATTTTTCACACCTGGATTTGAGGATCCTCTGCCATTACTCCTTGCAGATCCTCTCCAGTTCTGTCAGGTTGGATGGTAAACGTTGGTGGACAGCCATTTTTAGGTCTCTCCAGAGATGCTCAATTGGGTTTAAGTCAGGGCTCTGGCTGGGCCATTCAAGAACAGTCACGGAGTTGTTGTGAAGCCACTCCTTCGTTATTTTAGCTGTGTGCTTAGGGTCATTGTCTTGTTGGAAGGTAAACCTTCGGCCAAGTCTGAGGTCCTGAGCACTCTGGAGAAGGTTTTCGTCCAGGATATCCCTGTACTTGGCCGCATTCATCTTTCCTTCGACTGCAACCAGTCGTCCTGTCCCTGCAGCTGAAAAACACCCCCACAGCATGATGCTGCCACCACCATGCTTCACTGTTGGGACTGTATTGGACAGGTGATGAGCAGTGCCTGGTTTTCTCCACACGTAACGCTTAGAATTAAGGCCAAAAAGTTCTATCTTGGTCTCATCAGACCAGAGAATCTTATTTCTCACCATCTTGGAGTCCTTCAGGTGTTTTTTAGCAAACTCCAAGCGGGCTTTTATGTGTCTTGCACTGAGGAGAGGCTTCCGTCGGGCCACTCTGCCATAAAGCCCCAACTGGTGGAGGGCTGCAGTGATGGTTGACTTTCTACAACTTTCTCCCATCTCCCGACTGCATCTCTGGAGCTCAGCCACAGTGATCTTTGGGTTCTTCTTTACCTCTCTCACCAAGGCTCTTCTCCCCTGATAGCTCAGTTTTGCCGGACGGCCAGCTCTAGGAAGGGTTCTGGTCGTCCCAAACGTCTTCCATTTAAGGATTATGGAGGCCACTGTGCTCTTAGGAACCTTAAGTGCAGCAGAAATGTTTTTGTAACCTTGGCCAGATCTGTGCTTTGCCACAATTCTGTCTCTGAGCTCTTCAGGCAGTTCCTTTGACCTCATGATTCTCATTTGCTCTGACATGCACTGTGAGCTGTAAGGTCTTATATAGACAGGTGTGTGGCTTTCCTAATCAAGTCCAATCAGTATAATCAAACACAGCTGGACTCAAATGACGGTACAGAACCATCTCAAGGATGATCAGAAGAAATGGAAAGCACCTGAGTTAAATATATGAGTGTCACAGCAAAGGGTCTGAATACTTAGGACCATGTGATATTTCAGTTTTTCTTTTTTAATAAATCTGCAAAAATGTCAACAATTCTGTGTTTTTCTGTCAATATGGGGTGCTGTGTGTACATTAATGAGGAAAAAAAAATGAACTTAAATGATTTTAGCAAATGGCTGCAATATAACAAAGAGTGTAAAATTTAAGGGGGTCTGAATACTTAGCGTACCCACTGTAAAATAAGTATCTGATGTCCCCAGAGTGTGTATGTGAAGTTTTAGCTCAAAATACCCCACAGATAATTTTTTATAGCATGTTAAAATTGCCACTTTTAGTGGTTGAGCAAAAACGTGCCGTTTCAGTGTGTGCCCTTTATATGCAAATGAGCTGCTGCGCTCAGCCTAAGAGGGCGGAGCTTCACGAGCTCATTCTCTGGTGACAGGATTCAGTCAGGACGCACAATAATGTCAGAAACTGCGAATATATGCTGCATGGAGACAGAACAGGTATAGTTTAGTTTAATTACAGTTATAACTAATATTGTCTTCTTGTTTTTATCCACTATATTAGTACAAGCCTGTTGTACCGTCCGAATGATGCCCAAAACTTTACAGATGAGTTTTATGACTTTATTGTACTTAACATGAAATATGAAGCATCTGTTTTCACTCCAGAAAGTCACTGTAAGAGCTTAATAAAACACAGTGCAAGTGTGCATTAAAATATTATCCATAAACTCTCTCTCTCTCTCCCTTGCATTATCATCAACATACATAGCGAATTACACAGAAACACTCCTTACAACTAACAGTAAACAAATATATAAAAACCTTATGCCTTTTAGGGTGGTGCTTAATAAACTGGTAACCTTTATGTCCATAAATGTAATAAAGTGCTCTCACCTTCATTACTGCTGTATCCAGTATCACTCTGGAGGCTGTAAGCTGGATCACGAACAGTTTGTACTTGTATATCCTTGAGTAGCACATTTTTAATAGCATTTTTAATAATAGTCTGTAATAGCTTAACCCCTGCATACCCAGAGGCTACGCCACTGTCCTGGTTGTATTCATGCGTACGTGTCCGCTGCGCCTGTGACTCTTGGGCTGCATCTGAAAACCTAGGAAGCTGACTTGTTGCCTCGCTGCTCTATCAGGCAATGACTTGTAAGGCAGCGTTTGTGCATGAAGGTACCTCACGAAACAGATTTAGGACAGACTTCTGAGGCAGTGTAAAAGTTTAATGATCTACCGCAAAATAGCGCGAGCTTTGGTGAGATCTAAACAAATTTCTCGCTTGAATTGACATTAAAAGTGGAAAATGTTGCTCAAAAACATACATTTACACACAAACTGACCAGCAAACTCAACTTTCGGACGCCATCTTTAATTTTCTAGCTCAACTGTCACAGAATGGACGCACAGGGCTGTGGGATATCAAAGGCAGTGAAGGATACATCTATGCTGCCTTCAGAAATCAATCAGATAAAGCTATCTCAGGAAACAGGAAGTTTTCCTCAGATTTCAGGAGGAAATGGAGAGAGCTATGTGGATTAATCCATCCAGCTACAGAACATCTAAAACACTTGGGAGACATTCTCGTCAGTGCAGCAATGGTGGACCGTGAACTTGCTCCGGGCGGTTCTGTGTTAAAACGTCAGTGTCTGTCAACATTCGTGGGCGGGGCCTGTGGCTAATGTGACGTCACACTGCCAGGGATCTGGAAACAGCTTGTTCTGAGACACTGCTTATGATTTATGGAGATTAAAAAAAAGGAGTGGGTGGATTTTATTACCATAGGGTGGTTGTGTACACACACTGCCAACACACATTTATGTCCAAACAACATGCAAAAGTGACCCTCTGTAAGGGTCGTGACATTTCCGAAACGTGCTCTAAGCAGTTTACCAATCACAACACAGTGCGCACTGCGCTTTTCAGAAGGAGGGGCTTTTCTAAACAGCGTTATTGACAGACTGGGGAAAGACGTGCTGCAACAATGTAAAATGTGAAAAATAATGTGGTTTTTGAACTTTCAAGCATTAAAAGCTATTCTAGTAGACTTCAAAAACAAAATCAAGACTTTGTTAAAGGGCATAATAAGTCCTCTTTAAAAACACTTTTTGATGTGGAATCTCCGAATTAATTTATAAATGCAAGTACAGTGAGAATTGAATTTAATATTGTTTGTTTGTTCACAGGAGGTATGATAACTACCAGATAGGCACCTTTGTACTGTACAGGAGCACTGCTCGGCCGTTTGAGGTGCATGTGCGACAGTGGGAATGTGCCGGCATGACCGCCCATCCCACCTCGTGTGTTTGTGGCTTTGCAGCCAGGGACGGTAGTTATGTGGTCACTTATGACATGTGTAACGGGCTGGTGGGTGAGACAAAACCACGTCTCTCTGTGAAGAACGGAGATCTGTTAAAGAGTGGCATCCGTGTAACTGAGTCCTACCAGGGTCGCAAAGTCACTGTGAGTGATATTAGGTGCATATTAGTATGCATTTTTGATTATTTCTTGCAAATTTTGATAAACATGATGACTAGAATATGTTCAAGATAATAGAGTTGCATTATACCCACAGTTTAGTCCATATAAAGTCATAAATATAAGCCTTTTTTTGTCCAGATTATGTTCTTGTCTGGGGCATTTGTGCGTGCGGATGTGGCTGACTGGGGAATGAGTCTGACTGTAAGGGCCCCGGGCTCTGATCAGGGTCACACTGAAGGCCTGTGTGGAACCTTTGATGGACAGCCAATGAATGACTACCACAAAGAGGGTGGAGAGACTGTGGAGGACAGCACCTCTTTTATCAACGCATGGAGGTGAGTCTCACCCTCTTGAATTAGTTCAATATTCAAAGTGTTATACATACCTACAAACTAGTCGCTTTATTGCAAGCACAATAAACCTCACAAGAATCGAAAATGGGCTACTTTCAGATAGACTGGAATGAGTCCGTAGACTTATCTCGAGCTGTCGTGATCTTTCTTGGCACTCTGTGGCGCTTCAGTTCAAGCAAAGTGCACGTCTTCCTCTCTTCCTCTCTTCCTCTTTACTAGTTACAACACAACATAAACATGAATGAACATCCAAAGGTATGTTGAAAGATACAGTACAACTTACCGAAATCTGTATCATGTCACATGTAATCGATCAATTTTCAACTGCGGAAGGGCGTCAATAAAACAGCTTGTAAAAATGTCACATTTACTTTCATGTTTACCTCAGAAAAGCCGTTTAATGTCCAAAAACTCATTAGTCAGCTACAAAAAATGAACTTAGAGAGGACAATTTTGCTGATTATGTGCACTATAGGCTATTGCATATTCATTGTATTTGTACTTAACATATGCTTCAATATTGAATATATAAATCCGTTTTATGACAGCCACCATTTAAATGTTTAGGCCTATATAAAAAATGAGTAGAAACATAATTATGTCATTAAGAATGTATTATAACGTCATTATAAAAACTTTCTTGTGTGTAATTTATATGTAAGTAGCTTGCAAATCAATTAATTTGAACCTTTTGTTTTTCAATCTGTCAATCTTTTGTAAAAAAGAAAAAAAAATTACTGACCCCATACCTTTGAACAGTAGTGTATATGCAGTATCTATCGATAAAATAATAAATAAAAAAATATCTGATAACCGATATGGTGCTGATTTGCTCAATATGGATCATTATGCTTCCTTAAAACCAGGCTGGCACCCAGTACCAGCTTGTTTGACAAGATCCCCATCTATGAAAGCAACTCCAGTCTCCACGAGTACTGCCATTGTCAACAAGAGAAACACCAGTCAACCAGTGGAGCATCGCCCCAGTCTACCGTTTCCTCCAGGTGTTCTTCCTCTACCCGTGTCCAATCTCCCTCCATCATCCCTACTTTGGATGTAACAGCTGAGTACATCAGGTCTATGCAACTTCATAGAGAGACGTCCAGGCCCACCCAGCACCGTCCAGCTCAGGGAAGCAGAACAAATGCTCAGAGATCCCAAATTCAGAGACGCGTTATGAATCCCCAAAGATCCCAGAGTCAAAGACGTGTTCTAAACCCACAGAGATCCCAAACTCAGAGACGTGTCACAAACCGAAGCAGACGTCAAGGTGGATATTACCACTCCAGATCATCTCCACACCAGTCGGACCTGAAGGAGTCAACATATAATTTCCCAGAGGACCATTCTTCATCGATTTCACCTGAACCGCTGGTACCATCCTGGCCTACTGAGTCAGGCCTGACGGAATCCAAGGTCCGGCGGCTGTGCGAGGGGGCCCTGAGCAACTCCACGGTGGGATTGGGTTGTGGGCGTCTCCTGGGCAAGATGCTGGAGCAGGCATTGGAAATGTGTGTGATAGACCAACAACTAAAGGATGATCAGGCCTGGATAGGAGCCACTGTGCCCCTCCTGGAGAATGAGTGTGAGAGGAGGGTGGTAGAGGATGTTGGCAGGAGGAAGGAGAACCAGGATGTTCTGGCTTCCCTCAGATGCCCGAGCCTGTGTAGCGGGAATGGACAGTGCACAGAGTGGGGCTGCTCGTGCTTTCCTGGATTTGGCTCTTATGATTGCAGCCAGGTGTCTGGTGGGTGTATGTATATTTGGGTAGTTTATATAATTGTTCTGCACTGGGATATGCTATACTCAATCTTAAATTAGTTTAAACAGCATTTTGCTTTAATAAATATCATGAATGCAGGTTTTATGAGCTCATATTAAGTGAGAGGCTGCATGGAATATTTGTACTTAAAAAAAAAAGCATTATTTATATACTATTATAGTATTTATTAGTATTTTTAATAGCTTTTATTTTTTATTTAATTTTCATTTTAGTTTAGTTTGTAGTAATTTTACTACAAAGTGCTTTTGTCATTTCTGAAATATCCATTTCGGATATGTTATGCATCAATTACTTATTCTAAGGAATAAAACTGATCTCAAGTGGAGAAGACAAACAAAAATTTCGAAATGATTATCTCTACGTGGCCTAGAATGGGATTTTACAATTTTATTTTTGTAAAATCATTGCTAAGTATTTGCCTATGAGTAAATGGAAATGTAGTATGTTGTTCCAGAAGACTTTGGTGTGCATTTCATTTGTTTTTAGCCAGTTAATCTGTTTTCCTGATGCAGACGAGGCTCCAGAGATCACAGAACTGGAAAACGGAGGACTGTGTGATGTCCGTTATGGCGTCTGTTCCTCTGTTAGGGTTCTTGGTCAAGGCTTTAAAAAGTCCTACAAGCTCAAGTGTGAAGTTGTGAAGGAAAAGGTGACAGCACATTGCCACTCAAACATTAAATTGTGCCTGAAGATAAATTATTATTAACCTGAATACATATTGTTCTGTCTACATAGATAGTAAATGGTGAATGGTCTTTGGATGATGCTCAGTTGGTGCCCGCCTCCTTCCAGAGTTCGTCCTCATTAGAGTGCCAGCTCCCTGTGGACGACCCACAATCCTCCACCACTGCACACCAACCAGTCTTGCGCTGGCAAATCAAAGTAGTTTGTCACTCATTACTGTGTGACTGAGCTGTAAACTATTATGTAAAACTAGTGTATTGAATATAACATTTATTTATTTGTTTGTTTATCTGTCTTCTAGGTTTCTAATGATGGACACAGCTTCAGCAATGCGAAGATACTAACTCTTTTTGACGGCACATGTCAGATTTGTACAGTCGGCACCTCAGTGGTCTGCACCCTAAAGGTATGTGCTATCTATTCTCATTCAGTTCTGTTTTGATTTGGATGCAACACTCTCCTGATACAAAGCATCCCATTATATGGCCAGGTCCTATTAATCACAAATGACTGCCAAATTCAGAGATATTTAATTAATAAAGTCCATCTAGGTGTCCAGAAAAAGATCAATAAGTTGATAAGACAAAATAACACACTCACACAAAGTACAAAGTCTGTATCTGCTGTGTTTCCCATGTAGCTACACAGCCATTCTAAAGTTTGGGGTCAGTAAGATTTTTTAAAGAAATTAATCCTTTTATTCAGTGGGACACATTAAATTGATTAAAAGTGACAGTAACAACATTTATAATGTTACAAAAGATTTCTATTTCAAATAAATGCTGTTATTTAGAACTTTCTATTCATCAAAAAATCCTGAACAAAATGTTTCCATAACAAATGTTAAGCAGCACAACTGTTTTCAAAATTGATAACAATAAGAAATGTTTCTTGAGCATCAAATTAGCATATTAGAATGATTTCGGAAGGATCATGTGACACGGAAGACTGGTGTAATGATGCTGAAAATTCAGCTTTGCATCACAGGAATATATTACATTGTAACATATATTAAAACGGAAAACTTATATTTAAGTTTTCTGCAATAATAACTGCAATAATATTTCACAATAAATAAATACAGTCTGGGTGAGCATAAGATACTTCTTTCAAAAACTTTAAAATATCTGACAACCCCAATTTTTTAATGGTAGAGTACATTACTGTAAACCATTTCTCAAAAAGAAAACACATGTTCCACCATGATCTGTTTGTAATTTGTTTAAATGGTGTTCCTTTAAACTTCTTTTTGATCAGTTGACCCAGATTCAGTGCACGTTTTATCTTGAAATGTTTACATATACTGTTCATCATTTATCATTATGTGTACTTAGACTTTTTGAATACACGAAACTATTTCACATTCAGCCTTGTAATTATGTACAGCAAAATAATTTCAGGTCAAGATCAGTCAAACAAAGCTAGCGTTGTTCAGTTCTCTAAAACCTGGGCTTTCTCACACTCCACAGTTAAACTCAGCAAGACATGTTTGTGATAAGCATGTGTAATGATATTAAAAGCTCAGGGAAGGAGGAGGCAGGAACTGGCGAACGTTCAACATTACTTTAATAATAATATTTTGGAAGCTTGTTTCTGCCACTAAATAAAAAATAAAAAAGGCAATTATGACTTTTTATCTCACAATTCTGACTTCTTTTCTCAGAATCGCAAGATATAAACTCGCAATTGCGAGTTATAATGACAGAATTGTGATATAAACACAATTGCGAGAAATAAAGTCAAAATTGCAAGTTATAATGTCAGACAATTCTGACTTCTTTTCTCAGAATTCTGAAATATAACATCGCAGTTGTGAATTCTAAAGTCCAATTCTGAGGAAAAAAGACTCACAATTCTGACTTTATAACTCGCAATTGCGAGTTTATATCATGCAATTCTTTTTATTTTTTATTCAGTGGCGGAAACAAGCTTCCATATAATAAAAACATAAAAAAAAAAAAGAAAAAAAGTAAAGTAGCGGCCCCTCTTGGACTACTGCCGCATAAACTAAAACAAAACAACAACATAAAGTCATAGGCCTGGTCCTCTCTCGTCTTCCACTGTCGTCACTTCTCCTTTTATTCTTCCGGAGCTCCTCTGTGGGACCGTTCCCATGGCTCTCGGCCTCGCCCTGCTTGCCACAGCATGCAGGAGGTTTATTTAAACAACCACAAAAACCTAATGATATTAGTACAGATTGCTTTGTTTGTGTAATGTAAAGTTTTAAAAAAGTTTTTCTTAAATATCCAGGACAGAACATGTAACATTGATGGACTGTGTTATGAGGAGGGGAATCACAGCTTGAGCAGCCCGTGTCTGACATGCAGACCGGATCTTTCCAAATATGGCTGGTCTATTGCTGAAAGTATGTTCATATCAGTTATTTCCTATTTCCTTTATTTCCTAAAGTTGGAGAACTTACTAATTCTGCTATTGAAATGACTTCCTTGTTGACTCTGAGTCATGTTTGGCCATATTTTTCCATAAAGATGCATGTTTGCTTAGCACTTGGTCCTGTTTGATTTTTTTTTTTAAGCTGTTTTATAGCTTAACATGTTATTTTCACTCTCCTGCAACAGTTATATATCACACTTACATAGAAGTTCACAATAAATTATGAAAATACAGTTTTGTCATGTTGAGTTATATATTGTTATATACAGTATGTATTTTCCAATATACATAATGTTGACTGATGTTCTCGTGTCATAGTCCTTGTTCTGATGTTCTTTGTTTGTTCATAGAAAATGAGGCACCGGTGTTTCACACGGGTCAGCTCAGTCTGAAGACATTCTATGGAGAGAATTTCATCTATCAGTTCTCAGCCACTGATCCAGAGGGCTCTGCAGTTCTCTTCACGCTCAAGTCAGGGCCCAGAGATGCTGTTCTCTCTCCAGCTGGCCTGCTCATCTGGAAAGCTTTGTCCACCACACTAGTGACCTTTGAACTGGCTGTAAGTGATGACTGTAATGCCGAGACACATGCAGCAGTGAAGGTGAGCTCTAGAAACAATCTGGTAAAATTTGTATAATTTTGTGTCTCCATTGTTGTCCACAGGGGGGTGCCAAATGGCTTCCAAAAACATTTCTGAATCATTAGATCAGTGTAACTCTGTTTTATAATAAATTGACAATAAATAATTGAATAGTTATTATATATAAATGACAATATATGAAATAAATACTTTTATTCAGCAAAGATACATTGATCTAAACTGTCAGTAAAGACATTTATAATGTTTTTCAACATGGATAATAAGAAGAAATGTTTCTTGAGCAGCAAGTCAGCATATAAGAATGATTTCTGAAGGATCATGCGACACTGAAGACTGGAGTAATGATACTGAAAATTCAGGAACATGCATCTTTATGGAAAAATTCAGTCAGAAGAATAAATTACATTTTAAAATATTTTGAAATAGAAAGCAGTTATTTTAAATTGTAATAATATTTCACAGTATTTTACTGTTTTTACTGTATTTTTGATCAAATAAATGCAGCCTTGATTAAAAAAAACAACTTATAAAACTTCAATAAAAAAAAAAATTAAAAAAAAAAGAATCTTTACAACCCCAAACTTTAGAACAGTAGTGTGTGTTTATATATATATATATATATATATATATATGGTTGCATATTCTATTTCCCAGGTGTCAGTTCACCCCTGTGACTGTCAGAATGGAGCTTCCTGTGTGACTAACATTAACTTCCCCCCGGGGTCTGGTGAATACCTGTGTGTTTGTCCTGCTGGTCTGGAGGGGGACAGGTGTGAAGTCGATGTCGATGACTGCAGGTCAAACCCATGCCTCTCGGGCACATGTGTGGATGAACTAAACTCCTTTACCTGCCACTGTCTAGAGGGCTTCACAGGTCAGTTCACTTATAGCTACTTGATCACCTGAAAGAATACTGTAGAAACAATCTATTCGTGTAGAAGTGGATCTGATATAATATTGGTGTAGTTGTTACTTGTTGATCACGTTTGAGAGCCTCCTGCTGCTGTGCTCAACAGGTGTAATCTGCGATGAGGACATTGATGAATGTTTATCAGCTCCATGTTACTCGGGTGTTTCCTGCAGAAATACGATGGGCTCGTTTGTGTGTGGACCCTGTCCTGAATACCTCACTGGAGATGGGACGACCTGCAACCGTACACCCATATCTCATACTTACTTTTAGGTTTATGAACAAATAGTCCAGCAGTTTTTTTCCCATTTGGAATAGAATGAATAGTAAAGTTAAATAGTGAAATAGATTCAATATAAGTAAATTGTGTCAATTTTGACTTTACTTGATTTCAATCCTTTCTCATGCACCATCCATTTTGTAACTGCTGAAAGTAATGATAACCTGATATTGCACCAAGACTAGTAGTTTACTCCTGTTTAAACATCTGTGTACGATAACAGTGTTGACATTAAAATGTCATGCTTTGCATGTTAATCTTGGGGCTGTGCAGTAATATTAACCATGTAAATTAGGTTTTAAACATTATATAATTTAAAAATATTATACACCAGGTCATAATTGAGATAAGTCGAGATTATGACAAAAAGTAGAAATTGTGAAATGAAAAGACATAATTATGACAAAACGATTATAACAAAAAGTCAAAATTTGGATATATAAAGTCACAACATAAAAATATGATATAATGACAATTACAGAATTATGACAAAAAGTAGTCTGTTGACAAAAAGTTGAAATTATGAGATAGTCATAATTATCACAAAAAAATTGAAAATAATATAAAAAGTCATCATTATGACAAAAGTTGAAATTATGACAAAAACAACTATAACAAAGTCAAAATTATGATATAAAAAGTAATAGCTATGACAAAAAAGTCTAAGTAATGACAATTATAGTAATAATTATGATAAGTTAGTGACAAAAAGTAGAAATGATGTTATAAAAAGACATAATTATGACATAATTCAAAATAATGACAAATACAGTCATAATTAAATTTCAGCTTTTTATTAATTTATTTGTTTGTTTGTTTGTTTGTTTTTTCAGAAAAGACAGTGGATAAAATTAATGAAGACAGTCATGAAATTACCTCAAAAAGTGAGATTAACCTCGGCTCCTTCAAACCCAAGCTTGTTCCAGGTGGGAATAATAAATAATTACACTGTTTTTCACCTCTAATATGTATCAGTTGTGAGTGTGTGATGACTGTATATATGTATGTACCCATTGAAGGGCAGAGCCCGTGTGCCAGTCGGCCCTGTTATCCTGGAGTCCAGTGCTTTGAGAGCACATACACGTCTGCTGGTTATGTATGTGGTCCGTGTCCCCCTGGGCTCAACGGCAATGGACAAACATGCATGTCAAGGACAGCAAACCGTCAGTTGCTTTTCTTTATATGAACATTATCATTATGAGCAACATTATTACAAAGGAACAAGAATACATAGCTTTTGTGTTTTTGTAGATTCTTCTTCAGGCTTGACTTTCTAACCCTTACTATCTTGCAGGGCAGATACTATTGAGGGAGGGTGACAAACTCTCTGATGTTACTTTCTCTTTGGCCGCGCCTTCTTCTACAAGGAAGTCAGCGGAACCTTCTATTGGAGCTGAAAAATCTCCTCTTAGCAGCAAGAGGACCTCGTCTGTTGATAGGAAGACCACCACACACACCCTAGACTGGACCAACACGAAAGCAAAAGGCAGCTCAACCAGAGAGCAGCTGAATGAAGAAGAATTTAACCCTGAACACACTGAGGACAACAGAACCTGTGCGGACTCACCCTGTTTTTCTGGAGTACCATGTGAAGCCATATCCTCTAGTTCCTTCAGATGTGGAAGCTGCCCACACGGCTATAGAGGAAATGGAATTACCTGCAAACGTGAGCTATTTATCCTAATAAATGAGGAATTACAAAATAAAACGTTGTTTGTTATAGTAGTTGACACTCATGAGAAAAGCAAGAAAAGTTGAGTCACATTTTACACCAAAATTAAAATAAAAATGATAATAATAAAGTGGGAAAAGGCAAAAAAAATAATATACAAGTAAAACATTTGTGTGTGTGTATATATATATATATATATATATATATATACATATGTTTTAAATGAGAAAGTAGATATACCTATACACTATATATATCATATAATTATCTTTACAGGATGATTTTCCTCACTCTATACACTTTTTCACATTACAGTAATAAGAATTTGGGAGGAAAACATGCATAATTTTGTATGAAAATAATGTCACAATGCAAAATTAAAAACAGAATAGATTGGGGGAAAACACCCCCCTTAAGAATTGTGTAATTTTTTCTGTAAAACAAAAGTTAAATGTGTCTAGAATATTTATTCTAGTTTTCAGAGACAGTGACATAAATTACAAACCAAGTGTAAAAAATGTTCAGAGTTTTCATGTCACAAAAATGTTATTTGTACCAAGGGGTTGTTTTGCCCCACAGGTGGGCTAAAATGTATCCACTCTGACAAAGCAATTTGCTTTACACATTTACAGCAAAATTAGAGTACAAGCAGTTTTAGCTTAAAATTAAAAAGACAAGCCAAAATAATAGTAGATAAATATGAATATTTATTAATGAACCATGCTGTTTGAAAAAATATTGTTAGCTGATGCTAACTGGCTAGCTAACTAGCTAGCTGATGCTAACTTAGGTAATTTTTTAAATATACTGTAAAGTCCTAATATTTTTATTCAACCATCTAGTTATATTACATTTGATGGAAAAACAAAGGATGATGTTCAGAACATGTTAACTACAGTAATTATGATAGTGGGAAGCGATGCCCCCTGGGAGCGTTTTACCCCACAGATTAGGTTTAAAAAAAATATATATATATATATATATAAAAGAATATAAATATAATTATATTTTCCATGTACTCCCTAACTACAGGCCTTACTATTATCATATCATATACAACTGTGATGTTCTGCAAAACAACAAGCTTTAAAACACTTTTTTTCTTATTGCTGAAATTTAGATCCATTTTTCATTTTCTCTCAGGTACAGTGTAAGCTTTTACAGTGAATACTTCTACATCACTGTTGTAAAATCAGTCCATAGCAATAAAAAAAAAAAACATATCTTGACTTTATCTAGTGGTTATTTTGGGAAAAACAGTAGGGGGGCGATTTACCCCAAGGGGGCATTTTTACCCACTCTACTCTAAGCCTTCATATATTTTTTGCTATATATATATGTGTGTGTATATATTGTGAGGTTCACCTTTAAATACTATTGATAGAATGTTTCTAAAACAGTTGTTAACATAATTTAAACATTGCCTCTGTGTGTGTGTGTGTGTGTGTGTGTGTGTGTGTGTGTGTGCACAGCCATGTGTCGTTACCCTTGTGGTCAGAATATGGAGTGCTCACAGCCCAACACTTGTACCTGTAAAGAGGGTTACACTGGATACAACTGCCACATTGGTCAGTCCCAGCCTAAGACATTCATTTAGCTTGAAAGACAAAAAAAATTGATTACTCATTTTAATTCTGATATGTCTTTATGATTAATCCAGATGATTATGATTAACTCACACCAGATATATCTTGTCCCGTCAGCTGTTTGTCGACCAGACTGCAAGAACAAAGGGAAGTGTGTGAAGCCCAATGTGTGTGAATGTCCCGCAGGGTACAATGGCCCCACCTGTGAGGAAGGTAAACTCTATCCTTAGTGTCTTACTCCATTCTAACCATTAAAATCCATGAACGTTTAACCATTTTGCTATGTGACTCCAGATAATACGCATTGAGGGTTTCAGAGGATATTATGCAAATTTACTAATTTTTATCTTGCCTCTCAGCCAGCTGTGATCCGCCTTGTCAACATGGTGGTCGCTGTTTGTCCAGAAATCATTGCACGTGCCCATATGGCTACTTGGGACCAAGATGTGAAACTAGTGAGCAGACATTTCAGAGTGATTTCTAAATACAAAGAAATTAGTTCGTAATGATTGTGTCATTGACTTTGTGTTTTCAGTGGTGTGTAACAGACATTGTGAAAACGGTGGAGAGTGTGTGTCGCCTGATGTCTGTAAGTGTAAACCTGGCTGGTACGGACCAACATGTAACTCAGGTGCGCTTTCATCCTTAAAGTCAGCTTGAAACGGAAGTTGCGATAGTCTTTTCTTCCCTGTTGTGACACATATCCAAGTGAAACGGGTTCTCAAACAAGAAAAAATGCAGGACGGGATTGTTGGATGGTTGTGGTTTGCCATTGGTCGATCTCATGTGAGTGACAGGTTGTCCCGCCCTCACACCAGTAAACACATCATCAAAGAAGAGAAGAGTTGTCGCCACAAGAGGGAGAGGAAGTTAATTTGATTAAAGATTATGAGGGCACATTAATTAAAAAATTGTCAATTTTAATTTCATGGTGACTTTAAATATTCATTATAAATGTCTTCAAAAAATGTATTTAATAAACGTGATTATAATACATTTCCTACCTGTTTTAATTCCCAGCTGACTGTAAACCTGTGTGTTTAAATGGAGGGACTTGTATCAAACCAAACATCTGCGCATGTCCTAGTGGCTTCTATGGTTCACAGTGCCAGATAGGTAGCAAATCTTTATTTCATGTAAACAGTGCTGCACAATTAATAAATGGTTTTAATTGTAATTATTAATTAAACTGTGTGTCATTTTTGTAGCTCTGTGTAATCCTCCATGTAAAAACAGAGGCCAGTGCATGAGAAACAACGTGTGCTCCTGTCCTGAAGGATACACTGGGAAAAGATGCCAGAAAAGTGAGTGTTCATTGGTTTATTTTCTCCAGAATGTAGATTGTTTTATTTCTGTTGTTGTGATTTATTTCTATATCCAGCATGCATTCTAGCATATTATATGTTTGGACTATATACGCTGTGTTTAGGTGTGTGTGACCCCATGTGCATGAACAGCGGAAAGTGTGTCGGTCCAAACACCTGTTCCTGTCCATCTGGATGGAGAGGAGGGATTTGCAACATCCGTAAGAGATTTGCGACTTAATGTCACCAAGGCTGCATTTATTTGATCAAAATACAGTAAAAACGGTTATATTGTGAAAATATATCGTGTAAGATAAAATAATACATATTAAAACATTTTCAGCATCATTACTAAGCCTTCAGTGTCACATGATCCTTCAGAAATTATTCTAAAACACATTTATAACATTTTAAAAACATTTCTTATTATCAGTGTTGAAAACATTTGTGCTGCTTAATATTTTGTGGAACTGTTTTTTTCAGGATTATTTGCTGGATGAAAATTCAAAAGAACAGCATTTATTTGAAATAGAAATCTTTTGTAGCATTATAAATGTCTTCACTGTCACTTTTGATCCATTTAATGCATCCTTGCTGAATAATAGTATTACTTTCTTTTTAAAAGATAAAAAATTAATTAAAAAAGAAGTTCTTACTGACCCCAAACTTTATGTACTACATCAATGTTTCTGTTGGTACACATTTTAATTTTAACCAAATCTTTGTCTTGAAATATCAAATACATGCAACATAACATATAGTCTTGTCTGTATGTGTAGCGGCGTGTTTACAGAAATGTAAAAATGGTGGTGAGTGTGTGGGGCCGAACACCTGCCACTGTCCAGCTGGATGGGAGGGTCTGCAGTGCCAAACTCGTAAGTCCTGATGAATCCTAAATGCTCTTAAAGGGGTCCTATTATGATTTTTTATATTTTTAACTTTTTAGTGTGTAATGTTGTTTTGTTAGCATGAAAACAGCAGTTACAGTGCACAAAGTCCACTCTATATATCAGTAAACACAGTTTGTGAACTCTCTGAAACGCCTCGATTGTAGTCTTGAGTTTTCTTCAGGGAATGTTCAAGTCACAATATTCATCATTTAAATTCACATTATCAGTGTATTTTCTGGAATCTCTGTGTGAAAGGGGCTTTAGTAGTGTATTGAAACTCACAGTTATGATAATGGGCATTACATTTCCAAAACGCGCTCAAAGCGGTTGACCACTCACAACACGCTGGTCCAACCAATCAGAGCACACTACGCTTTTCAGAAGGAGGGGCAACGTTACTGTCAGACTAGGAAGAGAGGTGCTGCAACAATGTAAAATATCAATAAAATATGTAAACAATGTAAAATATTCGGCCGTAGGTAATCACAGTGTGCTGTTATACAGCCATATTGCACGGCTAGGAGTGTGATATTGCGTTTATACAACAGTTTCATGGCACGAGTGTTTAAATAAATAAGAACAACAATGGAGTGTCTTTAAAAACCCTCTTTTGTGGAGAACTACTTCCTTCAGCCACAGACTCAAATCTCAAGTTGACAGTTTTACAGTTGAGCCCAAGCCCCTGTTACTAATTCTAAAACGTCACTTCAGAACTTGTAACGAAGGAACGTCGAGTCGCTTCATTGAAGCTTATTGTATTATGTAGAGTTGAGTATTATAATATTATGAGAGAGTGACTAAAGCGGCAAATACCCGAATGACTGGCCGAGATTAAGCTGTTTTTTTTGCGGGTACATGAGCACTGAACGGCTGCTGACGGCCTGGAGCTCACATCGGTGAAAGTGTCCAAATAAACAGTAAAATAGGCGCAATGTTTATATACGAGTCACATATTTGAGGTCTAAATAAATACATTCTTGCCTCAAAAACTCTTTAAACTACATTTCGTGACACAGCAACAGTAGTATTTATAAAAATTTGGTAGATTTGTTGGACCGCCATGACAGTCGCCGCAACTGGAGTGATACAAACGGTGAAATGGTACCAGTATCGTACGTCTCTCAGCCAATCAGATTTGAGAACCAGAAAGAACTGTTGTATGTGTATATATATATATATACAGTGGGTACAAAAAGTATTCAGACCCCCTTACATTTTTCACTCTTTGTTATATTGCAGCCATTTGCTAAAATCATTTAAGTTCATTTTTTTTCCTCATTAATGTACACACAGCACCCCATATTGACAGAAAAACACAGAATTGTTGACATTTTTGCAGATTTATTAAAAAAGAAAAAAATATCACATGGTCCTAAGTATTCAGACCCTTTGCTGTGACACTCATATATTTAACTCAGGTGCTGTCCATTTCTTCTGATCATCCTTGAGATGGTTCTATACCTTCATTTGAGTCCAGCTGTGTTTGATTATACTGATTGGACTTGATTAGGAAAGCCACACACCTGTCTATATAAGACCTTACAGCTCACAGTGCATGTCAGAGCAAATGAGAATCATGAGGTCAAAGGAACTGCCTGAAGAGCTCAGAGACAGAATTGTGGCAAGGCACAGATCTGGCCAAGGTTACAAAAACATTTCTGCTGCACTTAAGGTTCCTAAGAGCACAGTGGCCTCCATAATCCTTAAATGGAAGACGTTTGGGACGACCAGAACCCTTCCTAGAGCTGGCCGTCCAGCCAAACTGAGCTATCGGGGGAGAAGAGCCTTGGTGAGAGAGGTAAAGAAGAACCCAAAGATCACTGTGGCTGAGCTCCAGAGATGCAGTCGGGAGATGGGAGAAAGTTGTAGAAAGTCAACCATCACTGCAGCCCTCCACCAGTCGGGGCTTTATGGCAGAGTGGCCCGACGGAAGCCTCTCCTCAGTGCAAGACACATAAAAGCCTGCATGGAGTTTGCTGAAAAACACCTGAAGGACTCCAAGATGGTGAGAAATAAGATTCTCTGGTCTGATGAGACCAAGATAGAACTTTTTGGCCTTAATTCTAAGCGGTATGTGTGGAGAAAACCAGGCACTGCTCAACAGTGAAGCATGGTGGTGGCAGCATCATGCTGTGGGGGTGTTTTTCAGCTGCAGGGACAGGACGACTGGTTGCAAGATGAATGCGGCCAAGTACAGGGATATCCTGGATGAAAACCTTCTCCAGAGTGCTCAGGACCTCAGACTGGGCCGAAGGTTTACCTTCCAACAAGACAATGACCCTAAGCACACAGCTAAAATAACGAAGGAGTGGCTTCACAACAACCCCGTGACTGTTCTTGAATGGCCCAGCCAGAGCCCTGACTTAAACCCAATTGAGCATCTCTGGAGAGACCTAAAAATGGCTGTCCACCAACATTTACCATCCAACCTGACAGAACTGGAGAGGATCTGCAAGGAGGAATGGCAGAGGATCCCCAAATCCAGGTGTGAAAAACCTGTTGCATCTTTCCCAAAAAGACTCATGGCTGTATTAGATCAAAAGGGTGCTTCTACTAAATACTGAGCAAAGGGTCTGAATACTTAGGACCATGTGATATTTCAGTTTTTCTTTTTTAATAAATCTGCAAAAATGTCAACAATTCTGTGTTTTTCTGTCAATATGGGGTGCTGTGTGTACATTAATGAGGAAAAAAATGAACTTAAATGATTTTAGCAAATGGCTGCAATATAACAAAGAGTGAAAAATTTAAGGGGATCTGAATACTTTCCATAACCACTGTATATATATAGTAATTAATTTTTTATTGTATTTTATCTTTATTTAATTTCTTCCCTAACAGCGATCTGTCAACAAACGTGCCTCAATGGGGGGAGATGTGTTTTCCCAAATTTCTGCCACTGTCGTCAAGGTTACACTGGACCTTCCTGTGGTACTAAAGTAAGCATTTCACAAATGCATTGGCATCATTGATTTCATCTTTAAAATGATCTTTGTAAAAACATTGAGAAAAGATGAACTGATTGTAAACTTTGTATTTACAGACAAGGTGATGAAGATGTGACATTGAAGACAACATTTCTCTGTAATAAATAAATGGTGTGTGTGAGTGTGTTGGTGTGTGTGTGTGTAAGCATCAGTGCCTTAAAAGTGAGGCAAACCTAAAAAAAATATATACTTTTATTAGACTCTGATTACTATAGTATTTCAGGAGTGTTATACGTGTATCTCTTACACAGCTCTGACAATGACGTTTTTCATTTGATTTTTGTGATGTGTGTACTACAGTGTGTACATTTTATAGTGTTGATAAAATATTTTCCTGTTATTTTTTAAGTAAATTGTTTTTAAAGAAACAAAACTACATTTGAAATCATAATAATACATCTTAGTGTAATTTCTCAATAAAAAGTTGTCAACATCAAAAATGGCAATGAATCATATTTCTGATCTATAAAACCTTAAAAACAAGTTGCACACACACAATTTTGATTTTACCTTTATTTAATTAGTTGTAGTGTACACTAAAGGAAATTCAACAGTTATCTTAAACACACTACTTAATTATAAAAAAGTCATAATGTCATTAATGTACAATGTTAATGTAGAGAAAACATCACACTTCACACATGTTCAGTTTGGGTTCAACAAACAAACTTTAGCACCAATTTGAGGGACCGATGAGGTCAGAGGTCAGACAGTTCTGACATCAGAAGAGCTTCTTCCTCTCTTCACACTGCGGGCCTGAGAACTGAGCTCGACAGCGACAGGTGTCAGGAGACACACACTTCCCCCCATTCATACACTGCTTTTTACACACAGCTGCAGACAGAAGGAGGAATTTTTTCAGTTTTGAGTAAACTGATGGATTTGCACACCTACAACTCCATAAAACATCATATAGTAACTGCACAACAAAAATCTTATTTCTAGAGCAGTTGAAGAGTCTTGTATATAGATCTTTGTGTCATCACCAACCTGTGTGGCAGGCTCCGCCTATCCATCCATCTGGACAGCTGCAGATTCCAGGAGCTACACAGCTGCCCCCATTCCTGCATCCCTGTGGACAGATCGCTACGGAAACAGAGATAAATGATCAACATGTGTCCCAGATACTGCACTGACATCTAGGCACAACAACCCAAGAGAATGTACATGTAAATGATTCTTTTTGCCTTTTTTATTCATTTTTAAAATATTTCTATTCAGCTATTATTTATGTTTATTTTATGTAGCCAATTTAGTACTTCAACTCAAACGTTTTTTATGTCAGTTAGTTGCCAAGACAACATTTTTCATTTTTGTTTAAATTTGTTACATTTACGTTTTCAAATGGATATTTATATTTTATTTTATTTCAATTAACGAAAACGAAAAGTTTTTAATAGTTTTACTTTTACTTAACAATAGACGTTAGGGTAGTGCCGTATTTATTTTTCTTCAGGAATGAAAATGAGGCTGTGAAGGATAGAATTACAATGCGTTCAATGGATAGTACTGTTGTTTAACAACATCATGATTGTTCAGCTGACGAAACATCTTTCTTGGGAAAAAAAACTTTTAGTAGACAAAAACTCCATAAAAAGTTGTGAAAATTGCATGATCCAAAACTTTTATACAATGCTTGTTAGTGCTGCAGTCATGGCCTACTATGTAGTAGGGAAGTATGCGATTTCAGGTGAACACAGGCAACATGATTAAAGGCACAATATGTAATTTTCACCGCTAGAGGTCGCTTATTCAAAAACGAAGGCGTAGCTTGATGACGCCGTGAATGCGTGTGAAATCATGGGAGACTTGGGCAGAAATCATGTTCATGGATGAGCAAATGAGTTTTATTAAAGTTAAAGTTACTGTGGTATGAAGTGTGAGCTGAGAGCCGTGGGAGCAGGATGAGGCCACTGGAGCGAATGCTTTGGTGTTTCCATGGTTTCTACGAAAGTAAAACTGGAAATCGAGGGTAACGCGGATATGAGTCATTACCAGGTGATGAAATGACATGATCCGTGTCTTTGTTAAAATTGCTGATTTCTCTGGATTTAAACATTGTTGGAAAATGTAAGTCAACAAAATATATTTTTTCAGATTGTTCACCCTTTCTCAATGCAATAACTAACATTATGGATTTGTGATTTATAAATAAAACAAAATGGGATCAACAAACCATCTTGGCATCTGGAGCCAGTCCAGCTGGATGGACAGATGCATTTTGCTTCTCCATTCACAGCAATACATTCGCCACCGTTCCAGCAGCCACTGTTACACACCACTGACAAATACAAACACAAACAGACTGTGAATTATCTGTGTTGTTGGCATTTTTGACCTTGTCTGTTAATTTTTTAGTGTTCAACTTGCAAACAACCTTTAAAAACATAATGTAAGCTAATTCCCAGTTACCTTTGTGACAGTATTTTCCTCCAAATCCTGAAGGGCATCTGCATTTTCCAGGTCGAAGACACACTCCACCATTTTTACACTTTGGATAACAGTTTGCTGAAATCAACATGCAAGTCATGTGAGTTTTGGCCCCCTTAAATATATAAAGCACAAGTTTGACACACACAAACACACTCCACTAAAATCCTCTGCATAGCAAGTAAGTTGAAACATCACCATATTGGCAGGTTTCTCCCTCGTATCCTCTTGAGCAGAAGCAGGTGTTGTTTCGGATGCAAATCCCGGCATGTTTGCAAGGTGGGTCGCACGTTGCTTTTGGGTCAAAGACAAAAGGAAGAGCCACCCCTCGGGGCCCGTCGGACCCTCCCAGACAAATCCCAGCCAGAGCGGCGAGTGCCACCAGCAAGAGCTGCATGGAAGTACAGCAAAGCACTGCCATTTTCATATCCACACTCCTACAAGGAACCAGAAAGACTGAGAGTGCTGGTGAATGTCTGTTTGCACAGCATACAACACTGTAAATCACCTACTGGACAGACATGGTACAGCAGGGAGCCACAGCTGGAAAAGTACTAACTTAGGAATGTGTGTGACAGGATTGAGAGACAGAGTGTGTTTAGAGGAGTGTATGTGGTTTTCTGTGGTTTATAGCTGTCTTTTGTGAGAAATGAACCTGAAAGTCCATCAACAAGTGGTCCCAAACAGCAATTATTTCAAAGAAAGATATTTTTGTGGAAACCGTGTTTTTTCAGGGATCTTTGATGAATATAAAAGTTCAAAAGAACAAAATATAAATTTATATTTTTTGCAATATAAATCTTTTGTAACAACTCACATTTGATCAATTTGATGTATCCTTGCTGAATAAAATGAATTTCTTTAAAAACAAAACAAAAATCGGGATTACCCCAAACTTTTGAATGGGAATGTATGTATAAAATATAGTACATATTTAAGCTTGTTCAAATATGTTCCCTGTTGAAAAATCAGCATATGCTGGTTAGATAGGTTTTAGCATAGTAGCTGGATTGAGCTGGTTTAAGATGGCCCTTAGCTGGTCATGGGCTGGTTTAAGCTGGTCCTGGACCAGCACTTGACCAGCTCAAACCAGCTTCCCTGCTTCAAAACCTACCTAACCAGCATTTACTGGTTTTTTCAACAGGGTTTTGGGGCCACTGTAGAATCAAAAATCTCTCTAAAAGTGTTAAAAGAAGATAACGACACATTACAATTGAATCTTTTGCAGTAGAGCAGAATTTCTAAGAGCTAGTGAGTATCTGCAGTTTTTTATTAAGTCCAAACTGTGTCTTGTTTATGCCTATGTTAATGTAGTTTAAAAGAATTCTCATATATTCACTTCGCTGATCCCAGGAAATGGATTCTGCAGATGTCTTGAGAATTTCCCTCCTCCTCAATGAAATTTCAGCCCAGTTTTCAGACCATGGCTAACGTATTTCCCTCTCTAAATGACATGCAGGCCTATGTATGCACTGAAAATGAATTTAATTGGTAGATTTCATCATTGGTTATTTGTAGTTTTTATTTGTCATTGTTAACTGTATTGCTGACAAGCCTATAACTCCTGCATACGATAGATGTCAAACTTACAGATTGTTCTGTAGGGGAAGGGGTTATATATTGTAACTCTATCTGTCTGAAATCGGTAGTTCATTCATGGTAAATCAAGGCATGAAGTAACATTACATGGTGTTTGTTTCAGAGGCCCATTAAAGTGGAACCAGACGGATCTGCTGGTCTGAGACATGAGAGGAAGTGAGCAGGAACTTTAATGACATCAACAGATGTGCAGAATCCTTCTTTCTTCAGAAGAAAATGTAAACACAGCATATATTGCGCACAGCACATTGAGAACACAAAAGCATACGGGTACCGTTTGTGCCTAAAATATATATATATTTCAGCGTATGGCAACACGCCGCCCCAAATATAAGTGGTCAGGAAATATGACTTCTTCCATTTATCACGCCCAGATTATTACTAACCATAAACCATTATTTCTGATGGTGTTTTACCTCATTCGCGTCTGTTCCCGTATTGAGGTACCGTATCTTGTATGCGCCATCTTGTGGAATATTGTGACAGTCACACACCACTTTTCTCTCCAAAACTAATTACTAATGGGTTTTAACTAAAAGACCCCCAAAAATATCAACAATGTGTTATTTCAGGCTAACCCACAAAGTAATGTCATATTAAATAGACATTGCTAATTTGTGTTACTCAGTCCTTCCTAATTTAATTCACCATAACATGAACACTAGAAAATTTAGTATAATAGTATATTGGGCTATAACATTTACTTGGGAGGCTGCTGAAATGCCCACAAAATAAGTCAAGAAAAAATACACGGACACAAATTTCATAAAAGAAATTCTATTTACTGATAAATCCTTCCAACACTGAAATTAAATACCATTCAAATAAGTTGATGTAAAAGTGCCATTCCAACAAAACAAAATAAGCAAAAAGGTTTAAGTGAATGAGAAACATCTAAGTTATCAATGATCTACATCAACACCATGAAGAAAAAAAACTATGGTCGAATTTAGTGATTGAAATATGACCGCAGAAATGCAACAGAAGTCCGTTTCTTACCAAATTAATTCACTTCCTTCTTTTTTTCTGTTCCCTTTTTTCTTAAATAATATACTCCATAGCTTCCTGCTAAGGTAAATTTATATTATATTTTATTATGACACCTGATTCCTGTTGTACTTGCCTCAAAATGGGCCACTTAATTTTTATTTTTTATTTTTTTTACATTCTCATAATTTCAAAAGTAGTATAGACGTCATTCTAAACATTCCCTTCGAACATTAATTGTGGAATTAAAATAATTTTTTAATTAAATATATTGATTTAATTAAAGATTTAAACCAAACAAAAAATCTTTGCAGTAAGAGGTTGAAAATCCACAATATGGAGTTGTATAAAATTCCCATAAACTCAAGTTGGAGTGTGGTTTGAGGCAAGTAACATCCCCTCAAAAATGAAAGCATCTGTTAATGTTTTTTCTTTTTTGATTTTTGTTAATAACATACTCAAAAAAACATCTACAGAGTACCTGCTCAACAAACAGCTAAGTAACAGAATGATATGAGCATGACTTAATGTTTAAAATGTTTAAAATTACAAAATAAACACACCAAAAAAATAACGGAGTAAAGTCAAAGTGGTTTAAGTGTTTGCAGTTCTATGTAGAATATTCTGCTGTAATTCCTTTTCCCAAAATATACTAAAGTGCTTCTGTCTATCCAAGCAAAACCTCCGGAGCGGTGCTAAAGAAAGGCATCAGCTCTTCGGCTGAAACTCGCTGATCAATCATGATGTTGCCACCCCACATTACAGACTTCATTTTCTGACATTCGTAACACTCAGGACAAGTAGATTTTTTACCACCACATTAGAACATTAGGCATTGTGGGGCGTCACTGTATCACACTCATGCGTCCGCGTGAAGTGGTGGTGTTTGAGCCGCAGTCCACGTACAGGTACTTTTCCTGGGATACCTGCTCAGCATGGCCAAAGTACACTGCGGTTACAGTCATTCTGGAGAGACATATTTTCTTTGTTAGTTGAAGTGGAGAACATAGGCATTATATTTTGCTTTTACTGCATATAATGCGTGTAAACCAAACCGCAAATGTTTTTTAACATTTTATAGTTAAACGTGCAGTAAGCAATTTCTGAGAAACACTGCTGATATTTGAAATCAACCCAAACAAAACACATGCCTCCCTTCATTGCTCCACCCCCAAAATGCACAAACATGCCATGCAAGAGTGGATGTCTCTTTATCATTGCTGAAGTAAAGCTAAATAAAATATAAAGCGATGATGATGAACGAACAACAAGGATCAAAACAAAATGGAGGAACGAAAGTATATAGAAACAAGAGTTGGTTGTTAGTTGCCAGCAGCTCCAGACAAACAATGACACTCAAAACTGTCCTGTTACTATAGCTAACATTACAACAACAGCATATCTTGGTTTGGTTCTGTGAAACATGGCAATGTTACTCAGGTATGGAGCAAAAAACAACGGCATCCATTTTCAGGCATTCTTGCTTAAGTCTCTTCAGCGCTGGAAAGTTTTTCTAATATAAACGTGGGTCCTGATCATAACCCTTCTTTTTCCAGTGATATTCCTCTGACCTTTTTTTTTTTGTAATGTCTCTCAGGCGTCTCTCTTTCTACAGTCTTTCTTCAAGGCTGCGTTCCACTCTACTTTTAGACACGCACTTGTGTGTATATATATATATATATATATATATATATATATATATATATATATATATATATATATATATTTTTTTTTTTTTTTTTTTTTTTTTTTTTTTATTTAAAACAACCAAAACACACCTATACAAATACAGAATGCTGCATTAAACAGTAGTGGGCACTCGTGCAATGTAAGCAATGACGTACATCCGAGTCAACGAGACTGAGGGAAGTTAGCAAGGGAAGGGCATAAAAAAAAAAACACAGCCCAAATCTCCTTCTTGCTCAATCTCTTTCCTCCCCAGTCACGAGTGGACACGCCCCCTACTGCTGATTGGCTACAAGTGTGTTGTGCTGCTCAGGCCGATCCACTTTTAACAACGCTTCTCAGAAATTGCTTACCGCACCTTTAATGATTATATTATCTTTATATTATTTTTTAATAAACTTGAACATTAAAACAAACACAAAAATACTAAATACAACTATAAAAAAACTAAACACAGTACAATTATACTAAATACTATATACTACTAAAATACTTTTTTTTTTATCTGTTAATTTACATAAACTGTTTAAGCACACAGATTCACTAAAAGGAATCAGATTGTCCATTACAGAATACTTACTGCATCATGACAACAATGTTATGCACTTTAATTGACGGCATGGTACAGTAGTCACTGTAAAAACAGACACGCAACAATACGCATTTTAGAACACTGTAAGATAAATTTTCTTTATGAAAGTTTTATTGTTGTAAGGCCAAACTGGCAAATACTTACAATATGTAGCTCATCTCATTGGCTATGATAGTGGGAACAGTGTAATCAATCTAAAAATAAGACAATGACATTGATAACAGTTGCTATCTAAGTAATTACACATGGAGAGAAACTCTTATTGCAAATTCATGTGACTAAATGAATCAGCTTTATTGGACACAGGTCATTTTCTTTCTATTATCTTAGTGTGTGTCTAAAAACTCCCATGTGATTTTTCCTCACTATGAATACATATTTAGGCTTGAATCAGTCAGACATGTTACTAAAATAATGGAACAGTTGCATTTTACTGTACACTTTTATTATATTTTATGTTTTTAGAGCAGCACACTCCAGCAAATATTACTTAACTAATATTTGTCTATTAATAAATATTTCATTAATGTTTTTTCACACAAACACACAGACACACACATTTCTTAATATAAAATTATTAGACAAGTAATGTTTGCTGAAGTATAACAATTTTATATTAATAAATAATTAAATAATTAATATTTTTTTCATATATTAACAAACAGACACACACAATATAACAAAATCACTGGCACACTGTAGTGAACCTAAAAATACTGTTTTATACCACTGATCTAAATAAATTTCCACACACCTGTCGCATATCCAGGGGGATGATGGTGGTGACATTACTGACGACAGACTTTCCAATGACAGTCTTGTAGTACTGCACCTGGGCTGTGATGTTGGCCACGTGTATTGGGTAGTAATTATTGTTGGTGATGTTAAGGGTATTCTGAGAAAAAAAAAAAAATTAAAATTAAAGAAACACATGACAACAAAAATGAGGAAAAAGTCTGATCTGATCTCATTATCAAGTTCAATCCCACCATAACAGAAAGAATAGAATCACAAATTAAGCAGGTAATATTTGGTAAACAATCCTGAAATACTAATTAAAAGGGTGTGCTATAGATATTACCGTGATATTTAGGTATATTATCCGTTGGTCTCTGTCATAAGTGACATAGGCTGACTTCACTCCAACATAAGAGACGTCAATAGTCCGAGGGAACAGGAAGAACACAGCCAGACCAGAAAGCAGCAGACACAGAAAGACTGATACAAACACGTACAATGTCCTGGGACAGTGCAAATATACAGTGAGTCATAAAATATATGGTGTATATATATATATATATATATATATATATACACACACAACTTTGATGTGAAATATATTCATACAAACTTACGTTCGTCTTGGCTTCAGTCTCTGGTCGCTGTATGGTATCAAAGCAACTAGCTGGTTTTCTTGGTCTGTGAGAATATCCAGGATATGAAGTACACATAATTACAACAATGATTTATACAATTATTGATGCCCCTTCGTTAGAGAACAGTTTATTGATGTTAAAAATAGATTTTGTGGTAATGTGTAGATGGATGGATGGATGGATGGAAGACAGATCTGTTCTTACCTCTTGGTATTCTCCCCGTCCCTTGACAAGTAGGACAGGTGACACTGTCTCTGCCTGTGAACTCAACATATGGAAACTGTGAGACATCCTCTTTATCGTCCTCGGTGTGGGACTTTGAGTCTTCAGTCAGTTTCTCCTGGTCCTCTTTTTGCTTTGGCAAGGAAAACAGAGACTTCCCCATGGTTGGGCTTGCCTTTAAAAAAAAAAAAAAAAGAAAAAAAAAAGGATGTTTATTGGGATAATTCTATTAAATATGCTTGAATTGAAAGACATAATAAAGTATATATATATATATATATATATATATATATATATATATATATATATATATATATATATAAAAAAAAGAAATCATCCGTGAAATTTAGTGGATTACAATGCAAGTCATGACAGATTATCCAAGTCTAGATCTTTATGGTTATGGTGAACTTCACATTTCTTCCACGTGACTTAAAGTATGCAGCTGCAGGCTGTTTTATAAAGTAAAATATACATTATGTTAATGACTCATTATGCAATCAAAATATTCTGGCTTTCCTCAACAAAACAATATATTTTCAGTGCCTGATAAACATGCTTAATGTGTGACGGTAAACAGATATGCATACAAATGATAACATGAGAACACAATGTACTGTACGGCCGACGTTCTCTTGTTCTTGATACTGATGCTGTATAACAATAACATGCATTAACTCCATTAACAAAAGTATGCAAATACTGCGATGCATTTAAAGAGCATTATTAACACACAGTCACGCACGCGACGAACATGGCTTCTATTGTGGTGCAAGAGCAACTGGGCCTAAAAACTGATCAAGCACCATACGAAAATACTCAAAGTACGATATGAAAATACAGCGGATAGGATTTAAGTTATGTTTACCTTTTTTGAAGGGTCCTGTCTTCTGTTTGTATAAAATTACAGTCGCTACAACGTCATTACCCTATCGCGACCGTGTTGTTATTTTCCCCAACCTGTTTTCCAACAAGCCCCGCCTCTTGCTTTAATCAATTATATGACGCTACATTGTAAGCGTCGCGTGATTGGACGATAGTTACGTACGCCACTGTTACAAGCCAATCATATTGTATAAGGCGGGATTTGTCGGACTCGCACTCTCTAAGCCACGCCTCTCCGTTGATAGTTGCAGTACAAGTCTCAAGGCCGTTTGTACTGTGTACATGTGCAAGGTTTGGGTTTCATTTCCTTTATTTACTCTAAAACTACTGTTAAATCGATTTGTTCGTGACTCATACTGTTGTAGATTTTGCACAATATAGAAATACAAATTAAAACATTGCATCTTAAAAGTAAAACAAATAATAAACAAAATCAACAACTAATGATATCACTTACCCATTGCATGAATGTAGGCGTGCGTGTAAAGAGAAACATAGATATGGAATATTTATCTGTTTACTTAATTTTCTCTTACATGTATAATGATTGACAGAGTGATGGGGCAAGACAGGAAATGAAGAATGGTTGGGCAAGTAGAAAGGAGCAATGCATACATCCGTTTTTTAATGCAATGAATAAATAAATAAATAAATACTTACTTATTGGTGAACTGCATTCAGAATCAGAAAAAAAGTGTCCAACCACCAAGTAGGCATGTGGTTAACACTTCTCAAAATTATTTCCGATGTTTCAAGCGCTGCAAAGTTATCATCAGACAACCTAACATAAAAGTGACATTACTGACACAAATAATGAAGTTGAAATGTTGGCCTACATATAATATTTATTAGTTCAATTAGGATATTCAAGAAACTTTTATAAAGGTACACTAGAAAAAAACATTACTGGTGTGCATCTTGACACAAAACAATGGCACTGATATATTTTAAGATATATCAGTACAAGTTTCTTTCAGTTAATACAGCTCAAACATGCATTTTAGTCTAGGACTAGCCTAAGCCTCGTCTGTGAAACCGGGGGTATATCATTTACAAACATATACTAATATATATAATATGTAACTGACTTTCAAAAATAAACAAACGCTGAGAAATAATCGCTTTAGTGTGTCACAACTAGCAGCGGTGCTCCCTATTAACAGGATCAACGCTCGTTGAAACATGACGAATGATTTGTTCTGTGTTTTATTAACAAAACAATGTTAGTAGTTGTTTGAAAGTGTTTAATTAGATTTATGAATCTAACTAGGTTACTTGAAAAAGATATGCGAAGTATCAAAGCAGTTCTACTTCAAAACCAAACCCTCTAACCTCAGCGATCATTAACTCGGCCTTCGTAGATTGTCAGTGGACTAAACCATTTCTCTCATCTAAGGTGGATTATAGGGCGTTGTACTATTAAACGTTTTGGGTTAATCTCGTCAAACCAAATCTGCAGTCACGAAATACGGTTCTTCAATATAGTGTGCGATTGTTCAAGAAGCAAAAGAAATGTATAAGCGTCCATATTTTTAAACACGCAAACTATTGTTCTCTTCTGCACCCCTATGATATTACGCGTATTGTGTTTGCTGCGGCCCGCCGATCTCACCTGAGTTTCGGGTTACACTTACATACCTCTCTGCACGAGGAAATGGAGGACGTACCTGCCTGAGAAAAACACTGCTGCATTATCGACACCTACTCACTTTTTTTTTTTTTTTTTTACCTACTTTTGGAGAATTTAATGTTGGGTGTTTTTAAAACTCCTATGGTTTAAAAGATCTTGAGAAAATATGTGGCAGGGTGTCATCTTTACCCTCTTCCTGTTCACAGGTAAGTGCATTATTTCTTCTTCACCAAAGCTCAGTTGTGACAGTTTGTGCTTTGCTGTTTTCACTTCTTTGTCAATTGCTGTATCTGCATAGGAAAATAGCAATAGATTATCAGATTTTTAAAAACAGCACCTGATCTCATGTGGGCCATTTAGACCTTTACATAAGTTACTTGATTTGTCTCATAATTAACTAAAATAATTGACCATAAATATAATAATCATTGCATATGCATTATTAATCTTTCCCAACTTTTAATCGCTTTATTACTAATGTATTACTAATGCTAAATCGATCTAAATACCAGATATATGACATGAGTACAAATGCACATCCATTTTGAAATAGACCTAAGGTATTTACACATTGAGCAATGGTTTCACTTTGTCTTATTTGGATTTTTTTAAGTGTTTGTTGTTCAGGGAATGAGTAATGTGGATTATGTCGTGTGGGAAGTGGTCCTGTCTCCTTAACATTGAAATAGTTTCGGTCAGACACATGAGTCACATCCTATGGTAAACCTACAGCCTTTAACCTACAGCCTGATGTCATAATGTGATGTCACATGTGAAAAGTTTGTATACCCTTTTTAGTAATCCCAAACATTGATTAAACTGGCCTTTTGGAGTAGTTTTGAAGTGAATGGCTTGTAGAGGCCATCCATCTGTCAATTTATCCGTTTTCAATGTATCATTAAACTGCCTGCATGAAAAGACTGTTTAATTATAGGTTTTGTGAAAGGCTATTGTTCTTTGTGCTGTATGTTAGGGGTTTTCTTTATTTTAAAACTATCAGAGGAGGTCTAACAACATGAATATGCATAATAATGAGGTGAGAACACCCCTCACATTTTTGTAAATATTTTATTTTATCTTTTCATGTGACAACACTGAAGAAATGACACTTTGCTACAATGTAAAGTAGTGAGTGTACAGCTTGTATAACAGTGTAAATTTTCTGTCCCCTCAAAATAACTCAACACACAGCCATTAATGTCTAAACCGCTGGCCACAAAAGTGAGTACACCCCTAAGTGAAAATGTCCAAATTGGGCCCAATTAGCCATTTTCTCTCCCCAGTGTCATGTGACTCGTTATGTCTCAGGTCTGAATGGGGAGCAGGTGTGTTCAATTTGGTGTTATCACTCTCACTCTCTCATACTGGTCACTGGAAGTTCAACATGACACCTCATGGCAAAGAACTCTCTGAGGATCTGAAAAAAAGAATTGTTGCTCTACATAAAGATGCCGTAGGCTATAAGAAGATTGCCAAGACCCTGAAACTGAGCTGCAACACGGTGGCCAAGACCATACAGCGCTTTAACAGGACAGGGTCCACTCAGAACAGGCCTCACCATGGTCGACCAAAGAAGTTGAGTGCACATGCTCAGCGTCATATCCAGAGGGAAATAGACGTATGAGTGCTGCCAGCATTGCTGCAGAGGTTGAAGGGGTGGGGGGTCAGCCTGTCAGTGCTCAGACCATACGCCGCACACTGCATCAAATTGGTCTGCATGGCTGTGTACATGTGCATGGTCGTCCCAGAAGGAAGCCTCTTGTAAAGATGATGCACAAGAAAGCGCGCAAACAGTTTGCTGAAGACAAGCAGACTAAGGACATGGATTACTGGAACCATGTCATGTGGTCTGATGAGACCAAGATAAACTTATTTGGTTCAGATGGTGTCAAGCGTGTGTGGCGGCAACCAGGTCAGGAGTACAAAGACAAGTGTATCTTGCCTACAGTCAAGCATGGTGGTGGGAGTGTCATGGTCTGGGGCTGCATGAGTGCTGCCGGCACTGGGGAGCTACAGTTCATTGAGGGAACCTTGAATGAGCAGAGCATGATCCCCTCCCTTCGAAGACTGGGCCGCAGGGCAGTATTCCAACATGATAACGACCCCAAACAAACCTCCAAGACAAGACGACCACTGCTTTGCTAAAGAAGCTGAGGGTACCTAAACCCTATTGAGCATCTGTGAGGCATCCTCAAATGGAAGGTGGAGGAGCGCAAGGTCTCTAACATCCACCAGCTCCATGATGTTGTCATAGAGGAGTGGAAGAGGACTCCAGTGGCAACTTGTGAAGCTCTGGTGAACTCCATGCCCAAGAGGGTTAAGGCAGTGCTGGAAAATAATGGTGGCCACACAAAATATTGACACTTTGGGCCCAATTTGGACATTTTCACTTAGAGGTGTACTCACTTTTGTGGCCAGCGGTTTAGACATTAATGGCTGTGTTGAGTTATTTTGAGGGGACAGCAAATTTACACCGTTATACAAGCTGTACACTCACTACTTTACATTGTAGCAAAGTGTGATTTCTTCAGTGCTGTCGCATGAAAAGATATAATAAAATATTTACAAAAATGTGAGGGGTGTACTCACTTCTGTGAGATACTGTACATTACATGTAGGAAGCAGTGCTATAATAACCTTAACCCTCAGGGAGTACCCTCAAGTATGATAACTTTTTACCTTTTTATGATAACCCTCACTTTTTTCTTCCTCAAAAGTGTTTTTAGAAAGCCACCAATATAATAATGCAGTTTAATTAAATATATAAATAGGTCCCTGGCTTCCTGTCAAAATGATAATTTTCAGAGTTTGAGCAAAAAAAAACAAAAAAAAAACTAAAGATATTACTTTGAACTATTGCTTTGAGCATTTGTTGCAAGTTCAGGGCTAAGTTCAGCCCATCTTCTGAATTTGACTAGAATAATGCTCTGATTTAAACACTGCTAATATCATGGTAAGAAAAATAGTGATTTAAGTTATTGAAAGATCAATTTCAAGAGGATCACTTGCTTCCTGTGCATTCAAAACATTTTCAATAGATCTAAGCCTAAGAGAAGTCAATTTATTATTTAAACAGATTAAAGATGAGTTTTTCATCTTCATTGACACAATCGCAGTTGTTTTCATGTGGTTTATTATAATTTGTTGTTCCCTTGTGTTTTTTAAGAATTATTTTTTTGCAGAAAGTCTCTGTGATTTCTTAAGACTTTTCATACGAGAGGCCCTTTTGATGTACTGTGCTGCCTTTTGACATAGCTTTTGAGTCTGTTATTGCCTGAAAGGACTTTCAATCCTTTCATTTTTTTTTCTTTCAATTTGAATGACATTGATCTCCATTTTATTCTTAATTCCTGTCCAAGTTAATAGGAATGTCTTAAATGTCCCTGTTTCATTTATTTGTGGATTCTGTTAAAATGTGTCTCCTCTCCCACAGGCTTCACCACAGCCGTCAATGTGATCTGCAATTACCCACGCTACGTGGTCATATTATTCCAGCCCATCACACTCCGCTGTGATTACACTACCTCCGCTACATCCGCTCCACTGATCACCTGGAAGTACAAGTCCTACTGCAGAGACCCGATCCAAGCTGCTCTAAACCCCAGTAGTGCTGACAATGCCATCGCCAATGCCAACCCAAACTACAACCCCAACATAGAGTGTGCAGACAGTGCCAGGACCGTTCGTATAGTGGCTTCAAAACAAACAGCAGTCACGCTTGGGAAAGACTACCAGGGCCGTCAGGTCAGCATCACCAATAGTAAGTAATATGAGTTGACTTTACATTGTGGAAGTATTTTGTGTTTTTTGTTATATTCTGCATTTTTATTTTATTTCTTTATATGAGAGTTTGTTTTTATTAGATTTCTTTTTATTTATTAGATTTTTATTTTCATTAACATCAGTATGCAAAGTTTAGCCTGAATTTCAAATAAATGCATGATATGATTTAAGCATATCTGAAACCTCACCTATTCTTACTTTCTTTTTTTTCTTCTTGTTTATAAATATAATAGAAGCAGATCTTAGCATTACTCAGACCGCTTGGGGAGACAGCGGTGTGTATGTCTGTTCAGTCGCCTCAGAGCAGGACCTTTCAGGGAATGGCGAGTGTTTTACAGAGCTCATTGTACTTGGTAAGTGTTTACCTTCTGACAAACAACCTCATACTGCTAGACACCCAAACATTTCATTATGTGTGATTTCAATCGCATACATTGCACACTTGTTCATTCGTTAAAATTTTGTCCTGAGGAATCAGGGCAATGTTAGACGATATCTTGGAAGTTTTTTTTTTTATTATTATAAAATATGATTATTTTCATTAATTTCCACCTGGAAGGTCACTGTGTGCTTGTGAAGGATTCAAGAGCATTTCTTTAATGTTATAGAAAACAATAATATATTGATAAATACTAATATTAATAATTAGAGTAGTAACAGTAATAGTAATTCTATTAACTTAAAGGGTTAGTTCACCCAAAAATGAAAATTCAGTCATTAATTAATTACTCACTCACCCTCATGTTGTTCTACACCCGTAAGACCTTTGTTCATCTTCAGAACACAAATTAAGATATTTTTGATGAAATCCGATGGTTCAGTGAGGCCTGCATTGCCAGCAAGATCATTTCCTTTTTCAGTGCCCAGAAAGCTACTAAAGACATATTTAAAACCTTAAAGGGGGGAGGGGGGAGGGGGGATCACACACAGTTTCTGCCAATCTCATGTTAATCTTAAGTACCTATAGAGTAGTAGTGCATCCTTCTTATCTCCAAAAAGTCTTTAGTTTTATCATATTTATAAAAGATACATACGCTGTACCGAGTATTTCCGAAAACAGCCGAGCGCCTGGAGGCGTGTCCTGTGAGCGGAGATAGAGTGACGAGCTGTCACGAGCACTACAGCTTTTGTGTAGAGATCGTCTGCAAGCTATCAATGATCAGTTAAACAGATGTATTTAAACACACACAATACACCATTGCATTATCCCTGGATAACTTTTGAATCACTATAATGAATATAGCGTATAGTGAATGATGAATAATGAATTTAAGAATTCACTATGTTCATGTTGTTTACATTATATGCAGACAGTTTTACTTACCACCTGCGGTTCCGACTCATGACCGAGATCATTTTCGCTGTGATCTGTAAATCCAGTGTCGAACTGGGCCTTGTTTATAAAACCATAAGCGCTGATCCTGATGGCTCGAGCAGCCACGGAAAAACATGAGATATTCTCGATTCATTTTAACCAATAAAAAAGTGATTGCAACTATCAGTTTCTATGGTTATTTTAATAACAAATATCGAGAGCGCATCAACGTATTGCGTGAGCACAAAACTCTCAGCTTCACTTAATGCTGGGTTCTTTGGGAAGCAAGGTTATCTTTCCCTTTGGTGACATTGTTGATTTTGTGAAGTCCTGTGACCTGTGCAGCGCTGCCGACGACTTCCGTAAACCCGAATGCGCATTGATGGGCGTGCTCTTGCTCTCTCGCTCAGGTCGACGTGTGCGCGCGTGCTCTTCCGGGAGAAGTGCCTGTACAAGGAATTCCGCCCCCGTTTACGTCACTCATGCCCATACTCGAAAAAAAGATCCTGAATCCTGTAAGGATTTGGAAGAGAACTTTTGGCACAGAAATGCTCCGTCATTCGTCCAACTCATGTTTTGAAACTTTGGCCATGTTTAGCATGAGAATCCAACTCTTTAACAGTGTAAATAAGTCAGAATACATGAAATGGCATTATACCCCCCCCCCCCCCCCCCCCCCCCCCCCCTTAATATTATAAAGCGACAAGAATACTTTTTGTGCGCCAAAAATAACAAAATAGCGATTTTTATTCCACAATATCTAGTGAAGAGCGATTTCAAAATACTGCTTCATGAAGCTTAGTATCTTTACGAATCATTTGTTTCAGTGGTTCAGAGCACCAAAATCACATGATTTCAGTAAATTAAGCTTTGTTACATCATACGTGTTTTGAAACTTTAGTAGTTCACGTGTTTGATACACACTCTGAATCACTGACTCGAAACAAATGATTCGTAAAGATTCTAAGCTTCATGAAGCAGTGTTTTGAAATCGCCCTTCACTAGATATTGTGGAATAAAATCGCTACTTTTATTTTTGGCGCACAAAAAGTATTTCCGTCACTTTATAATATTAAAGTTGAACAACTATTGTCACATGAACTGTTTTAAGTATGTTTTTAGTAGCTTTCTGGGCATTGAAAAAGGGAGTGTTAATGCAGGTCTCACTGAGCCATCGGATTTTATCAAAAATATCTTAATTTGTGTTCTGAACATAAACAAAGGTCTTACTGGTGTGGAACGACATCAGGGTGAGTAATTAATTCTATAATTTTTGGGTGAACTAACCCTTTAAAGGCTTTTTTTTTTTTTTTTTTTCATCCTTGGGCCAATGCCAAAAGGCTTTTTTCAGTAATTATGGCTTTGTCTTTCTTTCACAGAGAGAAAGCAAAATACTACAGACCTGCTGCCTGGCATTGATTTACTGGTCATGGAAGGTAGAATAAGTGCTTCTCTCTAGAGGTCTGGTTAAGTTTGAAGCTGTACTTGAATCCTTCACCAGCCACAGTCAGGTCTTATTCACTGCAGCCTCAGGCTAGAAAAACTATAGATCTATAGAGTAGAAGTCATATTTAATTTGATGCATAAACAAGGTCTTGAGGGACAGAAGAACTGTGTTCAATGTGTGTCACTGTGTCCTTGAATGTTAGAGCGTCCAGTCGCTAAAACATTGAAAATGAGATTTTACGATAGTACAACATATTAAATGAACACACAGCCTTGTTTTTATTTGTGTCAAATTAAAGGCACACTGTAACTTTTGGCCTTCTAGTGGTTAAAAAAAAAAAAAACTGCATGCATTTTGTGGAAGAACATTGTTTTGGTTGTGCTTTGGCTCTGTGTGACTGTCTGGATGAATATGATTATCCAACTTCTCATAAAACATTTACTACTAGGCTTAAGAGATATAACCTATAAGATGACTAGCTGAAGACGTTACTGTAGCTAGACAAGAAGGACTGATGATGTATTGATTGACTCATTATTTACATTTTGTTAATTTTGAACAAAAAAATTGTATGTAGTATACCTTTTTTTTTAACTATGTTGTCTACTCTGACTGAGCTCAATTACTAACTATTATGTCTTTTATTTGAATACTTTATTCTGATTGGCAGCATTCTGTGGTTAAACATTTTGCATGTTGTCCCAGGCAACAGTTTCATATCTTGTTTCATGTCTGTCTTATCACAACCACAACCTCTTTCTTCTCATGTAATAAACCAGTTTCAGCTCAAAACAATATTAAAGATCCATTAATATATTTATTTGGTATTGGTAAGTAGCTGTGGAATAAGTGGGGTAATTTTCAGTTAGCTGACTGACTGTACAGTATTGCTAGATTTGCATAATCCTCTGTAATTTGGTCGAGATGATATGGATATTGTAACTGAACAAATGATGATCTTGTATTTGATTTTGATGGTATTTTTTTCTCAGACTGTGGAAAAAAATGTCTGCACATGTGTCTGCACATGAGTCATGTAGGTTGTTGTTATGGTGCATGCTGGAATCAAGCCCTGGCAGAGTATTGTGAGGCAAAACCTGTCCGGCTGGTTTTTCTTTATGTGCGTCAAATACTTTTTTTTTTTTTTTTTTTTTTTTTTTGCTTGCTTGCTTGCTTGCCAGCAGCAAGAACTGACAGACATGTGCACACATGAAGATAAAATCACCCATCTTATGACATACCAAAATAAGTGTATTTATTTTGTCAGTTTTGTGACTTTTGAGCAGTCTTCTCATGAAACCAATATTGCATTTACACAAGTTTCTCTTTTTAGTCTTTTCCTTTTAATTCCTTGATTCCTCTGTTTAGCATCTGAAGCAAGCGATTTGTCACTTTTGTTCTTCTCCAGACTGGTTGTTAGTGGTGTTGGTGGTCCTGGGCTTCTTGTTGCTGTTGCTCCTGATTGGTATCTGCTGGTGTCAGTGTTGCCCTCACACCTGCTGCTGTTACGTCAGGTGCCCCTGTTGCCCGGAGCGCTGCTGCTGTCCTCGAGCCTGTGAGTCCACTTCCCCTTTTAACCAGAAATGTCCTGTTCCTCATTTAGGAAGGTGAAAGTAAATCAAACTGAATGCAAGGCAGTGAAAATGATGAAGTGGTCTGTGTTATTTTTGTATTTATATATTATTTATATGATCGTTTTTATCAATATTCTGATTTAGCTTTTATGTTTTCATTTTAATTTTAGTTTAATTTTGAGTAATTCCTTTGTCCTTTTTATTATTATTTTAATATTACTATTTAAGTGTAATTTATTTTCTTTTTATTTCCAGTTAGTAATTTTAGTGCTTCAACTCAAGCTTATCTCAGTTAGTTGCAAAGGCAACAATTAGGTTTAAGTTTTTCATCTTTTATTTAAGCTTTGTTAACAAATATGTTTTTAATAGTTTTACTTTTAGTTAGCGATAATAAACCCTGGGAGTGGAAAATGTGTTTTAAGTGTTCAAAATTTCCCTTTGTGTGCTGTCAGTTGACTAAAAATAAATAATCTAATTAATTACATGATGTGCTGATGAATTAATCAGATCAATTGTAAAAATTTGCTTGCATGAACATTTGCAGAGAAAAGCCTCTAAATGTTAACAAGAATTTTATTGCATTATTGTTTTTTTTTAAATCATAACTTGCACTAAATTAGCTTTTTTTTTTTTGCAGTATATGAGGCCGGTAAAATGGCAAAGTCTGGTGTCCCCAGTCAATACGCACCCACCCTATATGCCCCGAGTATGTATGGACAGCCAGCTTATGGAGTTGGTGGAGCTGCACCAGGCATACCCATGCTCCCTATGCCAATGGGCGTCGCTGGACCTCCCTCCAATGGCTACGGCAGAGACTACGACGGGGCCAGCTCAGGTACTCGTCCTCTCATTGCCTTAAAATTACAGTATAACAAAATAGTTTTACATTAATAAATGTAATTAGTTGATCATTTGTTCTTCCCACTACAGTTGGCCAAGGATCTCAAGTGCCGTTGTTGCAAGACCACGATGGTGGAGGAAGTAAGCAAGAGATCTTTACTACTTTCTTTACATAAATCAGGGGTCCTTAATTTTGTTCCTTGAGACCTGCAGAATTCAGATCCAGCCCTGTTCCAACACAACTGTCTGTAATTATCAAGTGTTCTGAAGATCTTAATTAGCCAGTTCAGTTGTGTTTGATCAAGGTTGGAGCTGAACTTTGCAGGATGATAAATCTCCAGGAACAGGACTAGGCACCCCTGATCTATATTTTTAAGTGATTTTTAAACCTTCCAAATGTTTGTTTCACATCTAATGTTGGTGTTGTTTTTTTTCAGCCCGTAGTGGGTACCGTGTTCAGGCTGACCACGATGGAAACCCAACACGGGTGCTTTACTATATGGAGCGAGAACTGGCCAACCTCGACCCCAGTCGCCCAGTGAACACTCCAGGCAAATGCAGTCGTCGTGAGTTCTGGAGATGGGCTCTGTCTTTCACTCTGAGGGTTGGGTTATAACAAAGTGGTGCTTTAAAGGGGCTATATATAGAATTCAGAAACCCTTGTTATTAGCGACACTGGTAGCCTTTAAGTGAACCAGCAACTTATTGCTCGTGTTCAACCTCATGTATACGTAATGTGCAAAAGAATAAAAGTGATCTCAAAGTTCTTTTTAATTAAGTTTTTGCTTAGAAGTAAAAAAAAGTTTTAGAAAATACCTATGCAAAGTAACATCCATTTTAGCAGCCATCCATGCTGCTAAAAACAGCATTTAGATGAATATGTAAATATGTGCTGCATGCTTTCCTCTCAATAACTAAATAAACACACAACAAAAATGACAGCGGTGAGAAAACAGCAGTTAAGAAAGCATCTGAGCATAGCGATATAAATATGTTTGCACAAACTCTGCAATTCAGAGGCATCATGTCTTGTAAACATCACATCCTTTTGATTTTCCAGACAAAAACATCCCATCCCGAGTCCTTAAGATCTGTCTGCAGGCTTTCAGACACAATCTAGAAAGTTGGAAAAGTTTCGTTTTTTTTAAGTTTCGTTACAAGCTGTTAACACATGGCAATAAAAAAAGGATTAATACATGAAAATTCTTACATGTAGCCCCTTTAATATGACTTAAGTAAGACATGTTCCTGGATCAAGATCCTCTGCTGGTCCATGAACAACATTCAAATCAACCATTTTTTTTGACAGATTTAGGAATTCACAAACATGTCCTACTTGTGTGTGTGAACGTCCACAGGCAATCTAAAGGAAACAAATTCTGTTTCAACTTGGTTTCCTATAAATTCTCTTTCTCATTTTTCCAAGGTTGGGGGATGATTTGGTTGTAATTGCTTTGTTTATTAAAACATTTCTGCTGTTTTGGTCTTATTCTGTCCTTCAGTGGATGGTATGAGCGAGGTGAGCTCACTTCACGACGGTCCAGACTCTCGAAATCGCGGTCGGGCCAGACCACCTCAGCTTACCACAGTGTATGATGATGTGGATGAGAATATGAGCACCATCAGCAGCGTCTCTCAGTACGTCCGACGGGACGAGCACAGGCGTGGAGCTGACAATCGAGGACGCGCACGCTCTATGGAACACTTAGACGATGTTGGCCGCAATTACAGAGACCGAGATGACTATCCTCCCACTCGACGAGACGGTGGGGCCAGGGGCGGCAGAAGAGGGTATGTGAATTAATCATAGCAATGAGCAAATCGTAGCAAAGTTCTTCCTTCTTAAAACATGGCTTTAATCTGTCTAGTTCGGATGACGAGTGGAGTAGCAGTGGACGAGGATATGACCGTGCCTTTGATGACCGTCGACCCCGTGATTACTCTCCTGATGGTCGTCCTCGTCGTGGAGACTCCTTCCGTGGGGCTGGTTTTCAGGGCCGCCGCGCCCTTAGTCGTGATGACCTGATGGATCTGGAGCGCGATCGTGGCCGCGGAGGCCGGGACACGTACGATGACAGCTTCCTGAGAGAGGCCATGGAAAAGAAGAAGTTAGGCGAACAGCAGAGAGGCCGCAGCCGTGAGAGGCTCGACAGCGAGAGCGACCGTTCTGACCGTTACAGGGGGCCGCGTGGGGGACCGCCACCTCTGCCGCTCGCTCCACCCTCTGGAAACCCTGATCGCCGTGGCAACCATAGCAACTTCCCACCTCCGCCCCCTCCCTACACTGAGGACAGTGACAGTTTAGCATCATCCAAAAAGAGCAACTTAAAAAAGGTAAGAGCCAGATTCAGAAGTGCGTATTAAAACGTATAGATTATGTATTGTTTCTTTAATTACTTTTTTTTTTTTTTAGGTAATTGTTGATTGTTTTATTAGGAGTGATATTCCAAATTAAAAGCTTTTTGAAAATCCAGCTAAAATCAGATGTAGCTTTACAACAAGCTAAAACTAAAGTTTTTAACTAAAACTAAACCTTTTATTAAATTTTTTTTTAAATAATTAATAATTAAAATTTGTTTTGAAGTAAAAGAAAATAAAAAATATTAGATGAAAAACTTCAACTTAAAACAAAAATTAGACTAAAATTACTAAAACTGAAATAAAAATTAATAAAAGGTAAATATAAAAATGAAAAAAGAAAAAAAAAGAAAAAAGCACATAACAAAAATACTAAAACTTAAACCAAAATGAAAATAAAAGCTAATTCAAAATATTAATAAATACTATTATAGTATATAAATAATACTAAAATAATGCTGGTTTGCTGGTACCTGGCTGATTTGAAATTAATTTTAAATTATTCAATTAAATTCATATTACGGTCAGCGTTGCCAAGTCAGTGTTTTTCCCATGGAATTGGGCTACTTTAACACTGTTGCTGCGGGTTGTTTTTCATGTCCGCCGGTTGAAGCGACCCCAAATAACATGATATTTAGCCCCTGGAATATGAATTTTACCAGGAGAACCACACTAAAAACGCAAATTTTACCCCCCAGAACGCGATTTTTAGCAGGGGACCCGTGCTTTTGAGTAGCAGTTGTGCAGGTGTTGTTGTGAAAACCTTGCAACCCTGATTACGGTACAGATAGGGATGTGCCCGAAGCCGAAAACTATGTTCAGAAAGGAAATGATGCATTCTACAGAGAGCCTAAAGGGACAAAATGATGAGATGGGAGGAAAACATACATTTAAAATGCTTTTGCGTTGTCGCGCAATTATATAGTTTGGTAATTTTATTGTATGTAATTTGCTGGCATCAGGAAGCCCTTATCAATATGCGGGATATTGAAATTGCACGCTCGCTTTTCTTTTTCGCAATCACTCATACTCTGTGTATAGGGAGCGGAGGTACCGACCACGTATTTTACAAAATATGATCAGGATCTGTTGCCCACCAAATCCTCCGACATCATCCTGTCAGTTATCTCTTATGTTAAGTGATATCTGATGTACTGTAATGTAACCGACTACCGCAGCAAGCCTAACAATGTCCCTTTAGGGGCTCCATAGAATCTATTATTCATTTTAGGCTTCAGGCACATCCCTACTGTACAGTGCAAACATTGTTGATCATTGTTGTGTACTATTCGTAGTACATAATGTTTCAGAATTGTACAAAATGTAAAGTAATTTAGATGTAAGGAATATACCAAAGTACAAGTAAATAATTATATAATTGTGAATATAGTAATAAATATGAGTATGATTGTTGCATGGAATAATAAAATATTCAAAAAGCAGGGTGGAGCAGTGATACTAGAAAGAAATAAGAGGGATATTTACAGCTGATAAGAAAAAATAAAATGTTACCAAATTGTATCTATTTAGTTAGTTAGCTAGTTAACTATTTTGTTTGTGTACAGAGTTCAGCAAGTTAGTTGTCATGACCCTGCTGAAAGAAAATTGTGTCATGTTTGCTTTAGGTGGTCTAGCTAGAAACTAGCTATGATCAAAACATAGCTTCCACCTTTTGCTGAAACGTTTTTCTGGACGTTTTCAGTTTCAAATTGTGGCTTTTCTTTGTCAATGTTAAGTGAAGGTCAGAAGAATAGGACACAATGCTTTAATATTCAGGCATGTTATAGTTTTAATACTAACACAAAGTTCTGCTGTTTTTTTTTTTCTTTGGCCAGAATGGAGCTGTGAGCAGAGAGAGTCTGGTGGTGTGACACAGCAATGTGTGTGTGTCTCTGAAGCAGCTGTGTGTGTTTCCTCTGCTTTTTCACAATGCTTGTGTGTGTGTTTTTGAGTTTTAGGTTGATTGCTGAGAAGAATTTTTGTTGTTATTCAAACGTCTTGTTTTTTTTGTTTTTTTGGGGGATATTTTTAATGATAACTGCATAGCCATATAGATTAGATTATTTCACTGTTATGTAGGCTTGTTTATAAAAATGAAATAGCAGATTATAAGCATTTTTTATGATTTGTTTCCTGCCATGAAACATTTTTTAACAGCAAATGCTCAAAAACTGGCACTCTGCATCAGCGGTTATTTTACTGTGCAAATATTTCTGTATATTAATGCGTTTTTAATAGATGTTCATTTGTGATATGGAAAAAGATGAACAATAGAGCCTATTAGGTTTTCAGGTATTGATTTTTAGTCATTGTAATGTAACAAAGAAATGATCTTTGTATGGACTGAAATTTTATTATTTTGTTTGAGGCATCATGGGTGATTTATATAATGCATTTAAAAAAACATTATGCACATTTACAAATGCAAGAACTTGTATGAAATACCCCTGAATGTGCTATTTTTTTTATGTTGTGTTTTTATTGTATACATATGTTTAACACTTACTCTAATCTACAATTGGTCATACAGTGGTTTGTCATTTTGCTATTTTTGTACAGTCCTGGAATGTCAATTTCTAATAAAGCTTTTCTATTGTATTTAGGTTTGTTGTCTTGTTAGGGATCAATGTGACATAGTTTTCATTTTCTTCTTTTTTTTTTTGTGTGTATTATTTAGCATTTCTGAATTGTGCCCACTAGATGGCAGTTTACAATCCATGTACATTAATGGCAAGGAATGACATACAGAATTCATATGCATGTGACAATAACATTGATTATCATTGAGCCGAGGTATTTAATTTGTATATCTGCAATTTGAATATGCATTTAATGTTAGAAATGCTTCTGTAAAGTTAAAGTTCCTGTTTTTGGCAGCTTGTTCTGGTGTCTTTGGTTTTGTACATTGCTGTCTTTACAGACTAGAAGCCAACATACACTTAGTGTGTATATGAAAGAGAGCTTGCTTTTATGTGCTAGTACATCTAGGCTGTTATTGTGTGCTGCCTGGTGGGTTTAATAGAAAAAAAGCATCTTTTCTAACCCAGATGGAGAAGAAGGACCAACAACTGCCTCTGTGAAACGTAGTTTCTGAAATCCACCATTGGTGGCCTGCCAAGATCACAGCGGAGAGGTAGCCATCGACACTTTCATCCATCTGGTGCCTTAAAGCAGCAATTCCTTCAGATAGAAGGAAGGTAGGTGAGAACTACCTAAGAAACAGCATCAGCAAAAGGCCAGGTGACCCCCACAGTTCAGACAGCTGTTGAAATCTGAGTAATAAACGGTTATGCTGTCTATAACAATTACATTGCAGAGTTGAGTGTAACACTGTCTACATGAGAAGACTCTTAAAAATCAGTTGAATATGTATGGAGAAATACAGAACAACAAGGTCTTGAGGCATGTGATTTCATTTCAACTTGAACTTGATTTCATTTTGCAAAACAGGCCAGAATGAGTCATGTTTGTGTCCAGTTGCTCTTTGAAATGCAGTAGCAATTCGGTTTGCTGCAGTGCTGTTTTTCTGTTTGTGAAATCATGGCATTACTAATCAGAGTGCTAATGTAAAACCACAATAACAATCATGTGTCAGTGGCACATGCCACCAGATAGTGAGGGGTGGCCGAGAGAGAGAGAGAGAGAGAGAGGCAGTGTGGTGGGAGGGATTGAGATGCAGTAGGAAAAGAGACTGGCATCGCTCTTAAGTTATCAGCATTCTGTCTGCCTATTTACAGTCAAGACGTCTGATAAGGTAAGTCTGATCTTTTTGGCAACCATGCATATGCCAAGTGACATATGTGAGGTTAAGAAGTGCCATAGTGTTTATTTGGCATGTCAATTTATTTTGAAGTTTTGATTTTTCACTGCTAATTTTCTTATTATATTTTTGATTTTATTAATAAATATTCATTTATCAGATAGAAGATTTTTTATTTTATATTATGTGCAAGTAGTTTATAGACAAATAAGTGATAAACACCTTTGATTACTTTATCTAACTTTGTGAAATCAGTTTTTTCCCTTTTTTAACAAAAAAGTTCAGTTGTTTGGTTATTTTTTGCTGTACAATATATCAGAGCATCAAATGTGATGACATTGTAGTCATGGCACCAAAGTTAATGCCTTTCTTTTTTTTTTTTCTTTTTTTTTTACCCAGGCAGAAATAATCATGTATCCTAACCAGTGAAATGCATTATGATCCAATATGTTTTTGCTCATAAAAACTCAAAATGACATTTTTATAGAGTAGGATTATAATGTTGGCCAGTTCCTCTCTTGGTTATGTGCCAGTGAATCAAACCCCACTGTGGATTAATGTCCAATAGTTTTTGGAGATGTGAAGTGTGCTGTCATCTGGCATTTGCACTTGTCCAAGTGCACAATATTAACTGTATGACCTATTATTCAGTGCCAGCTGCCTCATTGGCGATTTCTAGTTAGTGTGTTTGTGCACTTCAGTTCAGTAAATTACAGAATTTGTCAGGATTTTAAATGATAAAATGAACGATCTTACTATTCAAAATGAAGTATTGTGACACTTCTTGGTTCTCAAACTTAAGTGGCTCGTGTTCATGATTGATGTGATGCTCTACACCTGTGGTTACTCTGCTAGGACACCTGTGTGAACTGACTTCATGGCTGCGTCTGAAAACTTAAAGGCCCATTGAAGGGTCTTGGAACGCGCAGCATTATCCAATGTGTTGACGTAATTTCAACTGAAACAGGAAGACAGAGCGGAATATATCGAACAGCCCCGCCCCTTTAAAAAAAATGTGTCTCTGGACCGAAGCAGACTGTGCTTGCACTGCCGCGGTTCACGTGACACTAACGCGAAAACGGACTTCATTCATGTCATTGGAAAACATATTTACACTGTCTGAATCGGTTCCTATCCCCTATTTAGTGCACTATGTGCCATTCACCATATAGAAACTAGTAAATGTGTGAACAAATGACCGATTTCAGTCGCAGCTTCAGTGTCTGTTTATAGTGTAGGAGAGGGCGGGACTTCAGATTCTAGAGAGCATCTGACTGGACATAAGATCTGATGAGAAGCTAAAGTGTGCAGTGATGTCATGAAAATCTGTGATCCATTTTAGCGGAAGTGAGAGACTGTAAGTTTTGAATGCTTTTATCTCCTAAATGCGAATTTTGTCATTGTTTTGGAATGCACCAGCTTATTTATAACCTTAACTAACATATTCATACTAAAACACATTCATACTAAAAGCTACAAAAAACTTTAATTTTGAATTCACTTTCCCTGCATCCCAATGTGCATACTATCCACCCTATCTGCCCCAAATAGTATTGAATATTACTAATGTCACATATTATTTAGGATTGTTAGTATGCACATTGAGACGCAGGCATTGTTTTTTACACGTACGCTACTGTACGCGCACAGTCAAACGCGCAGCCTTGCAAAGCATACTTCATTCGACTCATACACATACACAGGCGTTCGATGCATGCGCAGTTTTGTACAATCTCTCGCCACGAGTTACAACCCGCAAACATCTTTGTATTCTTTCATGCTAGAGATGTACAAGTTAGGATACTTCTAATCTCTTCGCACAATCCCTGGTCACTGTAGTTTGCATGTGTATCAGTCTGTTCTGTTTATGCAGTTTTTCTTTGACTACCTTGTGAATCGATGCCCCTAGGGCACAGTTGCCACCTTGTGGATAGACGAATTACTGCAAAAACAATTAAATGCGCCTGTATAACCTGTGTGTACAGAAGGACAGACTTCTGAGGCAGCGTAACAGTTAAATGATCTACAGCAAAATAGAAAGAGCACAGAAAATGGAAAGCACAGAATTGTGGGATATCAAAGGCAGTGAAGGATACATCTATGCTGCCTTCAAAAATCGATCAGATGCATATGCAAGGTATCTCAGAGATAGGAAGTGAAGCTAACATTGAATTCGGACAGCCTTGATGCCTTCCTACCTTGGAATGCGTCCTCCGAAGGCAGCATTTTTAAGTTTATGGACGCAGCCCATAGCTGCTTCCCAAAGCTTAGGCAGCTGACTTATTGCCTTGCTGCCCTATCAGGCAATGTCTTTTCAGGCAGCGTTTGCGCATGAAGGCACCTCACAAAACTGATTTCAGACAGACTTCTAAGGCAGCATAACTCTTAAATGATCTACATCAAAATAGAGCCAGCTTTGGTGATAACTAACAGAATATTTAATTACTATATTAGTAATTTCTTGCTAGGAATCACATCAAAAGTGGAAAACATTGGTCAAAAACATTCATTTCCACACAAACTGACCAACAACTGCAACTTTTAGATGCCATCTTTATTTTTTAGCTCAACTGTCACAGAATGGAACGCACAGGATTGTGGGATATTAGAGGAAGCGTAGGATACATCTGTGCTGCCTTCAAAAATAGATCAGATGAAGGTATCTCAGGAGACAGTAAGTAAGGCTAACACTGGATTTGGACGTGCCTTGATGCCTTCCTACCTTTTGAATGCATCCTCCAAAGCCAGCATTTTTAGGCTTTCGAACACAGCCCATAAATACACTAAAAATTGGACCTTTTGGCTACAAGTGGCTCAGGAAGGATATTTCGGTCCACATTTATTTGCAGATGCCACTTGGTTTGATATGCAATGACATCTTTTTAAGTGAGGCTTCATTGTCCAAATATGTTTCGAGTCATTTTGCTTATCCATAATGAGTATTATATTAGAATTATATGGAATAATGTTACAAAATGCATCTATTAATTTTAGACCAGTCTTGGTTGTCAACACAGTCGGTTTTTTCCTCTGCAGATTACGACAGTCTGGCTGTTACTCAAGAGTATATATAGTCAATGTTTCCTGCTGTGTTTTTTCTCTGTTGATTTGAGTAAAAAAAAAAAAATCATCTTCATCTTCTGCCATCCTTGTCTTTGCTGGACAGTTGTTTTAGGTCTCTTATTCTGACCCTGTTTCAGACAGTAGTCATTAATTACCATCAGAGTCACCCTGTTCCGTGACTCCTCGTGTCCCGTTCTTCTCTACCTTACCGTTGTGCCACAAACCATCTATACTGTCTGTCTTCCCAAAGACAAAAGGAGGACAATGGATCCTTTTTCGTCCTAGCGCTGAGTGCCCTCACCCCATATCTACAGCAAGGCAAGAGCTCAGTCCTCCAGGCACGCTGACCTCATGGCTTGAACCAGAGGCCTGCTGTAGGACGGAGTGTGTGTGTGACTGGTATAGTGAGTATGATCATAGATGCAGCAGTAATGGGGAAAAGCCTGACTCATGTGGGTGTTAGAGCGCCCTGTTGGAGAGAGAGGCGGTGTTGGGGAGGCAGGGTCAGTGGGATGTATCTGCAATGCTTTAATAATATTGATAATGTTATATATTGGTGAACCCCCTGTTGCAGGAGGATGTTGCTTGCTTAATTTAATAATAAAATATATATTTTTATTTTTTATATTTAAAAATGATAATGCAGTAACCATCATTGTGTGTTTGTGCTCACGCCTGTTAATTGTGACTATTTACAGTACAGCACAGCACAGCCTCCCATAAGTTAGTGCTTAATTATGACTGTAACATCCACGAGAGAAAGGCAGTGAAATGGGAAGAGTGAATGGGTGATTGTTGTGATTTTTAAGACAATTAGCTGTGCGCTTCGACTTCCCTGTGTTGTGTGGTGTCAGGCTCCAGCCTGGCCGTTCTGTTCTCTCCTCGGGACGGCCTAAACAATAGCCACTATGTACAGAAGCACAAGGGGCAGGAGTCTGTGTGTGGTGTTTGTCGAGGCTCTGGAGCATTTACGTCTATGCTGATTGACTTATTTCTCTGGTGTGGTGTGTTGTAACTGGAATAACTGGAACAGTTTGTTTTCATCAAGACAGTTGGACACAATGCTGTTCATTTAATCACTTTGTTTGGAAATTACAACTAGACAGGCCTATGTCTTTTAGTTAGTTCAGTTGTGTTTGTTTCCGTTATGTAGATTTTTTTTTTTTTTTCAAGATTTTTGGTGATGTGGAGTGGTTAGTGTTTTGGCATAGAGACTTATTGTATATCTTTGTATATCTTTATGTCCACACAATCTTAAAAATCAAGCTTTTTGGTGTACCCAAAAAGTTTGCAAAGCCAGATTCAATTGAGAAATCTTAGAAATTCCACAAAGAACATTTGATTTTAGTTCTTTAGAAAACCATCTATGCACTGGTGCTTTAAAGAACTTATAAGCTAATATGTTAATTGACCTCAAGAACATCTAAGAACTATCTTTAAAGGTTAGTAGTTCTCTGAAAGGGCCTTCACTTCTTATCAAGAGCCATTTTTGCTTTGCAGGGTTATGTACAGTATATGATGTTTTGGAGATAGAAAATGTTCTTGATGTTATATTAAATGTTTGTTTGAAGGTATTTAGGTTTATTAAAGGTTCCACAAAGATCCTTTCAGTTAACAGTTCTAAAAATAACCATTTTGTCTTGGTATAAAGACCATTGTAATAATCTGAAGAACATTTCTCCACTATGAATAACCTTATGTGCTATTGAATTGTTCCATGCAATCTTAAAAATAAAGCTTCCAAAAGGAGGTTTTTCAGCAATGCCATAGAAGATCCAATTTTGGTTCTTTCAGTGAACCATTCTTAAAGGAACTATTTCTTTCTTAATGCAAAGCAATAATTAATAATCTGAAGAGCCTTTTTCCACTCTAAAGAAACTTTTGTTTAATGAAAAGTTTCCATGGATGTTAAAGGTTCTTCATGGAACCATCAATGCCATTAAAGAATCTTTCATTGGATGTTATAAAGGTTCTTCATGGAAACTGATGCCAATAAAGAACCTAATCTATGAAAAAGTTCTTTGTTCTTCTATACCATTAGGTTGTAAAACCCTATCAGTTTTCAGTGCATAGCTAACCCATGAAAAGCATGATTTTTTGTTGTTGTTGTTGAACATAATGTGCTTCAAAATAACCTCTTAAGATCCTTTATTTTTAAGAGTATTTTCTCTCACTCTCTCTTTGTGTCACAGCAACACCCTCCATACAGCTGTCTAATGAAAATGCTTGCATTCCTCTCATGTCATCCAGCGTAAATGATGCATACTAGTGTGCGGGGGCATCGTGATTCTTGCTTGCGTTGACCTAGGTTCTGAACGCTGCCACATCCATGTGCTCTGGGCCGGGAGGAACAGTGCAGTGCATTGTGGGTTGAGTAGAGTGGGTGTCTGTTTATGAATGGCCTGAGTGGATGGAACAATGCTCCCTGCTCTGAGCCTCTGACATTTTCATACAGAACGGAGGAGTTGAAAGGAGGAGAGAAACGAGCCCACCTCCTCCTCCTGCCCCCATCCTGCCCGCCCCGCCTGGTACAGAAGGTGGCAAGAGAGGCCTCCATCCGTATGTGTGCATGTCATTGTGAGTGTTTGTCATGCTACAGTTTTCCTCTGCTGATTAATGCTTGATTTGAGCTGAGGACGTCTGGAACCTTTTGACTGGTGAGTCTTATTGCATTTTAGATTGTTTTTAATGCCATGTTTATTCATTAATTATATTAAGGGTTACATTAAGGCTTTTTAGTTACTTTTATATATTTCAAATGTGTTTGGTTGCACAGATATGTTTATAAGAGTGTATTGGATGTATAACAAAACTAGAGAAGTAAATCAAGGCTGATCGTTGCTGCTGTTGGTTGTTAGTTAAACTAAATGTGTTTTTCATGCTGTTGTTGTCAGTAAATGAATTGTGTTTGGACTGAGAATAAGACATTGTCATGAGAATAAGACAAAAAAGAACAGGATGGAAAGAGAGAGAGATGTTCAGGTACAGAAGGGAAGGGAATGGTGGTTCAGTCATGCATAGTTATGTGTCACGCAGTGCCAACATACTCCTGCCAAACTCCTCAATCACTCACTTGAACAACATAGTAGGGCTTCATCACATCCCACTTTAGGTTAGCAGCTGAGTGGCGTGATGTTGGATCTTTTCTGGATTACTCATGAACATTCTTTGCCACAGAACAGCAGCTTTTGTTTGTAATCATTGGCGCTGATCATTTTAGCAGAGCTGCATTTTTGTTAGTGTTACATACAGTAATTGTTACCAGGGTCATTGATTAAAGGATTAGTTCACCCAAAAATGAAAATTCTGTCATTAATTACTCACCCTCATGTTGTTCCACACCGTAAGACCTTCGTTTATCTTCAGAACACAAATTAAGATATTTTTGATAAAATCCGATGGCTCAGTGAGGCCTCCATTGACAGCAAGATAATTAACACTTTCAGTGCCCAGAAAGGTACTAAAGACGTATTTAAAACAGTTCATGTGACTACAGTGGTTCAACCTTAATGTTATGAAGCGACGAGAATACTTTTTGTGTGCAAAAAAACAAACAAAATAACGACTTTATTCAACAATATCTAGTGAAACTTTACAAATCTTTTGTTTCGAATCAATGGTTCGGAGCGTGTATCAAACTGCCAAAGTCACACCCCCCAGTGGTGATCCATTGAAATTTTGAAACACTTATGACGTAATGAAGCCTCGTTTACTGAAATCGCGTGACTTTGGCAGTTTGATACACGCTCCGAATTACTGATTCGAAACAAAAGATTCGTAAAGCTTCATGAAGCAGTATTTTGAAATCGAGATATTGAAATAAATTCATTATTTTTATGTTTTTGGTGCACAAGGTATTCTCGTCTCTTTATAATATTAAGGTAGAACCACTGTAGTCACATGAACTGTTTTAAATATGTTTTTAGTACCTTTCTGGGCATTTGAAAGTAGAAATTAACTTGCTAGCAATAGAGGCCTCACTGAGCCATCAGATTTCATCAAAGGTCTTACGGGGGTAGAATAACATGAGGGTTAGTGATAAATGACATTTTCATTTTTGGGTGAACTAACCCTTTAAATTCATGGGTCAATTAGCAAGCTATTGATCAATCAAATTGCCAATGACCCCCAAATAATAAAATAATATTAAAGTTAAAGTAAAGGTTAAAGTAAAGCCTGTTGCATAGTTTCATGCCTCATGGCTCAAAAATTCTAATAATCTATTCCATATAGTGTTACTTTCTATCCTCTAGCTGTTCCTAACAGATTTTCTGGGTAGCAGTATTCTTCAGGACTTATTTTTCCAAATGAATACGTTACATTGTAGCATTAAATGCATGTAAAATTTGGCACTAGCTGGGAATCAAAAACGGTTTTAAAAATGAGGAGTAACTTCAAAAGGATTAGCATGGATTCTCCCCCAAGAGGGTGGGACGGGCCTAGCCTTACTAAATTGGACCTGGGCCTCTGAAATGTGGACAAGAAGCTGCTATGTAGTGAAGGTAGACTACTGAGACTGCCATCTGCCCCTATGGAATGCTGAATATAGCAGGTTGTGGAATATTTCAGCCTAGAAAGCACAATTGTTATGTTTATATGTGCAAGAGTATATCTTATATTCTTCTATTAACTTAAAATAAATATAAAATATTTATAAAATAATAATAAAATATATTTATTATAGTACATTTTTAAGTTAGTTTAGTACATTTCAAAATAAAAACAAGTAATATTAATATTTATTTATATAATGATAGCAATAAAATTATATTATTTAATATATAATATGCATTTATAGTACATTTTAAAATATTTTTATTCTTGAATAGAAGATCTTCCTATTTTTGTATTTTGTGGATGGAAGCAATTCTGACTGGTTCAGGGAAATTTAATAACGCAAAAGGATATTGTTTCAAGCGGTAGACATTTTAACAATTAGCATCCCCCATCCTGGCAGCGTGTTTGTGGGTCCCGGTTGTGATCAGATCATTTTGAATCCGAGCGATGTTTACAATCTGACTCATCGATGGATTGCAGCTCACATTAGCTGTTTATCCATTATTGCCTTGCTAATTTGAGTTCTGTTCTGAGATTTGCCAACATTTGGGCTTTATTAATCACCCCAAAGTTGTTACTCCATCCATGCTGAAATTACCTCCTGGTGATGATGCTGATAGTATTATCTTAGTATGCTGTGTGTTTTGACTCACAGGCATTTGTAATCCCTCCTACCAAAATTATGCAAGCCACTGAGAATATGCCCTACCAAGAGCACATTCATAAACACTCTCAGTCATAGTCGCTTATACAGCAAACAGTGTGGGAGGGCCAGCAGTCGTGTTTTTTTACCACCATCTGCTCCTCTGGTAAATTTAGAGGGTGCCCAGGCTTATGGACGCAGGGCGCGTCACATGCTGACAGTAAAGCATGCTGTGAACAGACCTGTTCTGAAGAAATCTATAGCACAAGGTGCACATTTATACAGAACAGATTTAAAGATGTGCATGCACAACATAGACTTACTTAAGCAATGTTTAAAGGTGCAATCAGTAATTTTCCCCTCATTTAAACATAAATTAATCACACTCAATTAATTGCTAATTACCTCAGTTATGCATAAACAAATGTTTAAAACGATTAGATAAATCCCCTAGTCATATCAATAGTGTTATATTTTACATGAAGCAGGTTGGTTCATGGGGGCGGCCATTTTGAGAACACATGACCTGCTGAATAATACTTGATTTACTTCTGTAACCTCCCTGTTATAGAGTGGTGCAGGCATGACATCACTTAGCATTTCCGGTTCCATCGTCTTGAAGTCAATGGGTTTTTTTAATGGGATTTTGGTTAAATGGCTGAAATAAGGTCTGTGGTGAACACAAGCTCAAGACATTTTCACATTTTATTCTATAACATAAAATACATCAGTATTACCACACTCATTTTTTTTTTTTTTTTTAAGCTGTTACACATCTTGAAAAAGGCGGTTGCTAACAAGTGGCTAAATGGGACTACAGAGGCTATTCCTGTTGAAAAAAACAACATGCTGGTAAGGTATGTTTTGAAGCATGGCAGCTGGTTTGAGCTGGTCCTTAGCTGGTCATGAGCTCCAGCTCAGGACCGGCTTATAACCAGCTCAGGACCAGCTTAAACCAGCTCGTGGCCAACTAAGGACCAGCATAAACCAGCTCAAACCAGAAGCCATGCTTCAAAACATACCTAACCATGCCATTTTTCAACAGGGGTCACGGACATTAAACGTCATCACGCCGAAGAAGTAAACTCAGTCTGCTTTTACAGCCTCATTATGCTTATAATTGTGCTCTTATAAACTATTATAACCATTATGGAAAATGTTTTAGATAAAAAATGAAAGGAAGCTTAGTGATGGTGATGCTGAAGTCATGTGACCATGATGTAGTTCGCTTAAAGCCTAACTTTAGTTTTTTGCTGTATTTAGGCTTCAAAATTCATAAAAGTTGTGTTCATCTGTAAAAAATTATCTTGAAGGACAAAACGTGTAAGTATCATAAACTTTTGTTGATCACAGAGCTTGTTTTTTTGCGATAATCCAAAAGCCTATATGGAAAAATCCTATTGTGTTTTTGTCAAGGGAACCAGTGTGATGCTAACGGTTGGCCTACAAAGTGACATCATAGTTCCACCACTCTATTGGACTCTTTTGGTTGTGGAATAAATTAATCAGCGCATTGTCCATTCTACTGTGGCATCTGAAAACATTTGCTTTTGCGCAATGCTACATCCACACCACTAGGTGTCAGTTTCCAGTTCTTATTATGCAATGTAATATATTGACTGCACCTTTAATTGTTCTAGAGATTCCAAAGTTTTTTTCTGTATATATATATATATATATATATATATATATATATATATATATATATATACAGGGAAGGAGACCAGAAGCCTTTTTTAAAATGGATGTCAATGGAGGAGAGGCTTCAGTATGCCAAATAAACTGCTTTTGTGGGAAAACTTCTTGTCAAAAAGTCTTTAGTGAATCGACAGCCTATCAGCTAAACTTCAACATGTTTGCTCTTAAACATTAATTTAGGATTGATCTATTTTTAGAGCTTACATAAAAAAAAAAAAATGCTGTTTTATAAGAGAAGTCACAGACAATTGCGTGACAGGTATGATTCACTTTACGGCACTTCTCATTCATTTCTATGGTATCCGCAAACAGTGATTGACTGTCACAGAACTCTGCATGAAATTCAATGATGTCAAGGCTGTAATGTGATTGGTTATCAAAGCACACGTGATCCAAGTTAGCCATTACACTTCCTCCAGTGGCAGAGCCACGGACACTCGTATCTGCCAATAATAAGACCATCTCTGTATACATGGATTTCCCTATTTTCTGACCTGAGAAAAAAGCTAAAGCTTATTAGTGTTGTTGTATAGTCATTCTGAATGAGAAAAAATACAGGCTTTCCTTCTTTCTTTTTTTTTGTCTTTAGCCGCATTGGCTGATAGCTGTTTCCGACACCCACTTGTATTTCAAGCAGCCCATAGAAGTACGAGACAGTACAGCATGGTTCCAGTACCACATGGTTTTGGATAAACAAACTGCTCTTTAATATTAGACAGATTTCTCACTCCCTCACACACAGACACTCAAACACAAACTTTTCATTGAGTGAAGGATGTAGATTCAGAAGCAAGGACATTTAGCAGCATTACTGATGTAATACACACATCGTGTTGGCATGTGCTACACTATTCTTTTGTGTGTTGGTGGGAAGGTGGTGCTTTATGGTGCGTGTGTTGCAGCATGTGTGTGGGGTGCTGTGGCATGTTGTATGTCTTGATTTCACACAGACTCCCTGTTGTGCATTTGTTCCACACAGCCCCCTCCATCAGCTTTGGGAGTCCCTATGTCAACTGTCCATCATAATAGTATTTTGACTTACAATATTGATATACAAAATGTAGCTAACAAATTCTAAATAAAATAAAACGGCCAAAAACTCCCACAGACGTCAACTGTTGAAGAGTCCTATGCTACAACTAGGGTTCAGAATGCCATAGAGAAGTTGGGGGTGGGCTCTTTTAACTTTGGCTGGTAATAAACCAACTAGAAATATTTGTTTTCTATTTGAATATAGTTTAAAATGCAATTTATTCCTGTGATGGCAAAGCTGAATTTTCAGCATCATTACTCCAGTCTTCAGTGTCAGACGATCCTTCAGAAATCATTCTAATATGATGATTTGCTGCTAAAGAAACATTTCCTATTATTATCAATGTTGGAAACGGTTGTGCTGCATGTATAATATTTTTGTGTAAACCATGATACTTTTTTTTTTTAGGATTCTTTGATTGATAAAAAGAACATAATTTATATGAAATAGAAATATTTTGTAAAATGATTTGGTCAATTTAATGCATCCTTGCTAAATAAAAGTATTTCTTTCAAACAAAAAAAAAAAAAAAAAAAAAGAAAGAAAAAGAAAGAGAGTGAGTGAGTCAGACTGAATGTGAGTTTGCTAAAACAACAACTATTGATTAACATATCCACTGGCCTACTGTAAGTGATGACATTGATTCAGAGGAAGAGCACGCCATTACATTTTGATGAAAGATTACAAAGACTTAAAATTTTATAATAATAATATGAATAATATGCACTGATGAATCATTCACAATAAGACAAGGAATATGCATTTAAAAATGAAATGGGATCCATTATGATTTAGTTTATTTAAAATGAACCACAACTGAGACAAAAAAACTCATGCTCAACTGTGTCGTCTGACCTCTAGCAGAAGTATACTTCTAACCATGAGGAACAGTGATATCCAGACAGGCTGGAACGAGAGAGGTTGACCAGAGTAGAAAGGAGAGATGTCATGGAGAGGAATGTACGATGTGGGCTAGAGAAGAAGAATGCAATGAGGGAAATGTCTGCATATTCAAGGCTGCCCACGGCACACATTTGCCCATGCAGCTTAGCTAAAATCTCTATCCTCTCCTTTCCCTATCTGTCTATCTCCGTCGCCCTCCCTCTTTGTCTTTTCCCCCCATTCCTGCATCTCTGAGGAAGGAAGAAGAGCAGGAGGACTTTGAAGAACCAGAACCGCAGGAGCAGAGAGACCAGTTCTTCCCCTTCAGGAGAGCCCAAGAGTGGAATCTGGATCTGGTATGAGGCAAGTGTCCTGGATGGTTCAAGGCTTGTTTGTGGAGTATGAATGGTCTGTTTGTTTGGCTTGGGAATGGCTTCATGCTTTCTAACGCGTGCTGCCAGGGGTTCAGCTCCAAGCAACAGCAGTTTGCTGCCTCTTAGATCTTGTGTGATGGGCATATAAATTAGTTCTGTTTTTCTGGAACAGCTGGTGTTATTATAATCATTTGGTTATGATTAACAAGAATAAAAAAGCTGCTTGGGATGTTTATGTAATGAGCCATTTCTGTAGGGTTTCAATTGTAACAATATGTGCTGTAAAATATTGCCAGGATTGACAAGATTCAACATTTATTAAAATAAAATACTGTACTGTATTTTTGTGAAATATTTCTGGGGAAAAAATGAGGTCTATAGTTGTAAGACCATTTTTACAAGTTTTACAAGTTCTGCCATAACACAAAAAATAGTGTGAAAAAAAAAAAAACGTATTGTGCTGGATGGTGGGATAATATTATGTGTAAGTAGGCATATTATGAATTAATCTACTCTTAATTAACTGTTTGCATTATTATAAATACGTTAAGCATAGTTATTTAATCTTAAAGGGATAGTTTATCACAAAAAATGAAAATTATATCATGATTTACTCACCCTCATGTCATTTTAAACCATATGATCTTTCTTCTGTGGAACACAAAATAAGTCATTTTGAAGAATATTTCATGAAATATTTAATTAAACAACTGTATTATTTATTTATGTGTATTACTGTATTATTTAATTAAAATAAACTACTGCCGAAAAATTACTGTGAAAGAATGGCAACAAGTTGCTAGGAATATACTGTAGACCTAAATTTGGGCTGTGTGAAGCATTTGTCGACATTCTTGACTGCTTTTATATATTAAAGAGTTATAACGAACCACTGATTCGAAACAAATGATCAGTAAAGCTTCGAAGCTTGATTGAAGTCGCTATTTTGTAATTTTTGGTGCACAAAAAGTATTCTAGTCGCTTTATAATATTAAGGTTGAACCACTGTAGTCACATGAACTGTTTTAAATATGTTTTAGTAGCTTTCCGGGCCTTGAAAAAAAGGGAGTGTTATTGCTGGCGATGCAGGCCTCACTGAACCATCGGATTTTATCAAACATATCTTAATTTGTGTTCCGAAGATGAAAGAAGGTCTTACTGGTGTGGAACGCCATGAGGATGAGTAATTAATGACATAGGACTAATTTTCATTTTTGGGTGAACTAACCCTTTAAGAGTCCTGTCAGGCCTCTGTCACCTCGCAAAGTTTATTCGTTCAATAACTGCGTCAAACTCGTGAGCTATCAGGGGAATCTTCTAAAATAATAATCGTAGAGATTTCAAGAACAATCCATTTATCAGCCACCATCTGTACTCTCCGTCTGCTCTAAAGTCTTGAGGAGATGCACGCGCGTGTAAAGCGCACACCGCTGACACGCGAACGGAGCGCGTGAATAAAGTCAACAGAGGCAGCTGGGTGACGCTGTGTGAGCGTGGATGAATGTGCTATGGATGATGTGTCATATATCATGAACAGTGATGTCTGTATATCTGCCAAACACGCAAGGGCTGACGTCGTACACTCATAATGAGCAATTCTCCTCTCCCACACACTGCGGCCCTGTACGACATGTAAGAGTGTGTGTCTGTGTGGGTTAAAAGAGCTAATGCTGCTTCTTGATACTGATGTCATTTTTTGTTGTTGTTTTAAGACAAATCAGAAGGGAAGCTGAGTTGATGTGCTGTGAGAGAACGCCCCCTTGTTTGTGAGGGAAGAACAGCAGCGGCTAGTACACCGTTGGAGAGGGGATTTAAAGTTGGTTGCGGTTCAGCACACTCTGCCAGCAGTTCAAGGTATGCCCCAAAGGTTGAAAACAAACACAGATAGTCAATATATAAGTGAACAAAACAGAAATACGTGATATTTTATATATTTATATATGCGTGTAGGCTCTATCTATCTATCTATCTATCCACACATACATATAAGCTCTCTCTCTCTCTCTCTCTCTCTCTCTCTCTCTCTCTCTCTCTCTCTATATATATATATACATACATACAGTCAAACCAAAAATTAATCAAACATTTTTTATATTTTTGATATATTTTTTACTAGTGGGTGCAGGACACTATAGTTCATTTATGTAAGTGAGGATAGCAAAATAAAGTAAACTGTGACATATTATACCCAAACATTGTTCATACAGTGGACTATTAGTAAAATTGATACAAATTTGGAACCAAAAATTATTCAGACACTTTGACCTGACCATGTTTTGCTTAAGTGTTATCTGACATAATTAAGATTATTTTTTTTTTCAGATTTTTTTTTAAACTACAGTGAATAAACTGTATTAATGAATGAAATGTTCAGGGTGTCTGAATAAATTTTGGTTTGACTATATATATATATATATACACACACACACACACACACACACACACATATATATATATATATATATATATATATATATATATAGTCAAACCAAAAAGTCTTGGCTTCTTACAGTAATTCATCCCGTGACCACCCCAATTCCACCTTTATTTTCTAATATTTATATCACATAATAGGGTAAATCTCACATAAAAACATGTTTACGTCACATTTCACCCTAATATAAATAAAAAAAAAAGGAAAGAAATATTATATTTTGCATTTTTTCCATATTCTTTAAATTGTCATTACTGTAATTTTGCATTTGTATCTACGTATTTTAATGTGTTTTTGAATATTCTTAAAGGTGACTGTTATTACTATAATATAGAAAGAAATAAACATGTTACTTTCACGTTCCTAGTCATTCCCGGACTTAATTTCCCATAATCCTCCCTGGTCATCACCTGCACTCACTTCACCAATCAGTAATCACCACACCCAGCTGCAGCACATTATCTGGACTATTTAAGCCACTCGCTTCCTGACATACTTTGCGAGGTTTACTATGGTTGCAATTCTGAGTGTTATTCATCTTGTCTGTCTGCCTGTTTCCCGTGTACGATTCTCTGCTGCCTGCCCTTTGGACTATTTGCTCTGTTTTGGACTTACGATTGTTATCTGCCAACCCTGACCCATTGCCTGTTCCTCGACTAAACATGTAAACATTCGTAAACATGCTCTCTGCCATACCTGTTTGCTGTTGTTCCACCATTGCCTGTTTGACTGCGAACTCTGTTTAATAAAGCTTGCAAATGGATCCTACCCTGAGTCCTGCTTCGTTACAGTTGCAGTAAAAAATAAAATGAAAAAACGTTTTTTTCTCTTATTTTAATCAACATACATTAAAGGCAGTACAACAATTATTTATGCTTAAAATAGGATTACATTTCTTTATAATAAAATAAATTCTGAATACTTGATTCTGGGGTGAAATATGGCAAAAACAAGTAGTTAAAACTTGTATGCAACACAATTTTTTTTTTTTTACAGGAAGGTTCATGTCATATCCTGAATCTTCACCGCTTTTATCACCATCTGTTTTGTTTTATGAATGATAAAAATGCCAACAGATAAATAAATAAAACACATATTTGTAATTTAAACAACTTCATATTTTCTTAATAATCCTTTTTGTCTTGCTGATTCATGTGCTGGTTTGGTAACAGAGGTCTATGGTCCAGATTTAAACTGAGACCATGAAGGGCTTGGAGCTGCTGCTGTTGCCTCTGCTGCTTTTTCTGAAAGGTAAGAACTTGTTCGAAATCAAACATGCTATTACTGCGGTTCCTTTTGTTAATATTAAGATACTATGGTGCATGTCCAAAAACTTTTTTTTTTATTAGTGTTAAAAGATTAGGATTATTTTAATTAAATTTCCTGCACTCTTCTGTTTTTTTTCTGGACAGATGTTAGGGCTCAGTGGAATGTGTGGATGCCCAGAGACATTTCAGCCATGACAAACTCCTGTGTGGTTATACCTTGTTCATTCACATACCCCTCGGGTATCAGGCCTTACAGGGGGGTCCACGGGATCTGGTATTTCGGCCACCCCTATCCCCAGCTTTTCCCCCCAGTGGTTTATAAGTCACGCACGGATATTGTTCACGAAAGTTATAAGGGACGGACCAGGCTACTGGGTGACCTGACACAAAAAAACTGCACACTGCTGATAAGCAACGTCGGCGTGGAACATTCTGGGAGGTATTACTTCCGTGCTGACCTAGGCGGAGCAAACATCTACACTTTTCCTGACTTCACAAAACTACAGGTGTTGGGTAAGTATGCAGGCCAGAGTATGAAAAAAAACATGTCTTTCAGTAATAATATCCCAAAATCCTTAAAAACGATAACTTGAGAAGCAACACTGCACAAGGTTAAGATTAAAGGAGTGAAACATCTCTAATCATTTAGTTACCCTCATGTAATTCCAAACCTGTAAGAAGATCTCTTAAGAAAAGTCACTGGGTGTCCAATGTTGTTTTGGATGACATTGACATGTCTTGTTTTCATAAATTGTATATTGAACATAAGTGTATTTTGTCTTACTACACTGGCAGTCCTTTTCACTTTTTTTTTTTTTGCTTCTAAAGTTTATTAAATTAATTTAAAGGATTTTTTGATATTTAATTACACTAAAATACCTAAGAATATAATTAAGAATGTTTTTTTTGTTTTTTTTCAGTGTGGTTGGTCTAGCATTTGAAGTTGACATGAAACAGCATTTTAAACAACAACCAATTTTACTTTTGTAATAAGATGTATTTCTGGATCAAACAGCATATTTAATGAGAAAAATGTAGGGCGAGTCTTTGGAATGTTAAAAGTGGGTGTTGTATAGAAAAACAGAGCCAGGTCTAAATGCAGGTTTGCTAAATCCATGCATAGTTATTTGGCTTGATTAAAGTATTAGGTAAAAAGGTCTATTTTGACTTCATATTGACTTATATGTCTCTCCCTGCTCTAGATCAGCCCAACATCGATGTTCCAGAGGAGATTGTTAGTGACCAAAGCCTGGACTTGACCTGTTATGTCCCAGACAATTGTCCAGACATGAGTCCAGAAATCCACTGGATGTACACGGACTACCTGCCCGACCCCGTTTTCACCCCTGACACTGTTGAGGACAGCAACACTGCTGTACTGTCCAGCACCCTCACCTTCACACCCAAACCCATGCACAACGGACAGATGCTGGGCTGCCGGGTCCACTACCAAAACACTACCTTCGTCTATGAACGCCTCATTTCTCTGGACATCAAGTGTAAGTTCCGCCATTTTCTTATACTTTTAGCTGCATAACTTTCATCAAAACTGATGCATAATTTTCTCAGACAATATCTACGGACTTGTAATCTGTAGACGCTCCTCGAACTGTGTGGGTGAACGTGTCTCAAGAGGTGATGGAGGGAAGCTCAGTGGTCCTGCACTGTGATGTGGACAGTAATCCAGCCCCCATGATAACTTGGTATTTTGGAGAAAAAGAGCTGATGTCGGAAACAGCCTCAAATTCTTCACTGCCCCTGGACAACTTGACCCCGGAGGAGGAAGGTGTCTACACCTGCGTTGGTGACAATGGCTACGGCAGCATGAACACATCCATGTATCTGGCAGTAAATTGTAAGTAAAAGTTCATGCACCCCTGTGGATTTAAATATAAATCTCTTAAAGTTGCTGTAAGCAATTGTTTAGGGAATAGGGAGTGATTTTGGATACAGATTAATATTAATTTTTGCATTTTTGATTCAAGTTTGTGTTAATAAAGCTGCATTTCCACCGCAGGAACTTTCCCCAGGGACTAGGGACTTTGGGGTGGTGCTCTGTGTGTTTTGACCACAGGGACCAGGGCTTAAATGAAGTTACAGATACAAATTTCCCCCTCAGAAAGTCCCTGCTCATAAGGTAGTACTTTTTCAAAGTTCAGGAACTTTCGGGGGTGGGACATAGGCGCTGAACATGCTGATTGGTTGAGTTCACACTGCATTTTTAATTGTTTAATTGTTTAATTGTTGCGGTGCATGCAGTAAGAGTTTGCTATTTGAATCAACAATGGAGTTTAAAAAAATTTGACACATGATTCGACAACGAGGTTCAGGCTTTATTAAGCTTATATGCGGGGATGAAATCCAGCGGGAACTGGAAAGTCGTGTGCAGTCCTATGTCACCGGACTAATCCTCATGGTACTTTAGACCGTGATGGAAATGCAGACAGCAACAGGTCTGGGGGGAAAAAGTTCCTGGGACAAATTGTTCTGGGTAAATTCGGTGGAAAAGTGGCTTAAGTCATATGGCAGCATAAGCCGTATGCTAGCATTCCATTATCCATCAGAACATTAATCAGGACATCAGGTTTTCTTCTTTCTTTTCTCTCAAACTGGAAGATCCTCCACGGGAGCCATGGATCAATGAATCTCTGACCGTGATAGAAGGAACTTCAGTTGCTCTACAGTGCATCAGCAAGGGTAATCCAATGCCCACGTTGACCTGGCTGAAGGATGGGGAGCTGGTGGGCACCATCACAGCTGAGGAGGGGTCCGTGCTTGAGCTGCATGAGATCACACCGCAGGCCGATGGAGTCTACCGCTGTCTAGCTGAGAACGAACACGGACGGGCCAGCAGCTCACTTAACATTACAGTAGAATGTAAGTCGCTGTAAGAGTTTGACCAGTTTTGGTGCAGTAGATATTAAGCCAGTAGACTGTAATTATGCTCAGGGACAGTTTATGAAGATTTTTCTCCAAAGAAAAGTTGGTTTTGGTTTGCGTTCAGCTTGGATCAAGCCTTAAGATGGCAAGTAAAGGATAGATGTTACTGTTGTAGTATTCGAGTCCGGACAAGTCCAAATGTTCCTGAATCCTGGTCAGAGTCTGGTCTTGTCCAGAATGAAGTGCTACAACACTGAAAGATGTGTTTTTGAATATTTCTTCTCAATTTTCCCAGTTGCCCCTATCCTTCTTGACGACTCTAAGTGCACTATAGTCCGTGAGGGTGTTCAGTGTGTGTGCATTGCCTTGGGAAACCCTGAGCCTGCGATCGAATTCTACCTGCCTGACCTCAACATTACCATCAACAGCTCCAACAACCGTTTCAACTACTACACTCACTCAGATGGGTATACATCCACGGGCATCATCAAGCTCCAGGACAAGGGTGAAAGGGGAAACAATGGTGATACCGCTGTCCATGTGCACTGCAGTATCAGCAACATGTATGGCTCCGATACCATCCGCTTGGAACTGCAGCAGGAGAGTAAGTAGACTTTCACTGAAACCACATATGCAACCATTAATGTGATTTTGAGGTATTATCAATGAACTCTACGCTCTCTTTCAGAAAAGTACATGATGGCCGTCATAGTGGGGACTATCGGAGGTGTGGCGGTCATCGCCTTCATCATCGCAGCTGTGAGATACGTGGGTCAGAACAATAAAAAGTGAGTATCCTTCACAAGAAAGACTGGGAGAAGAACATTTTGGTGGAGTTTGTGGGTTGGGACCGGGGTTTGTAGGTATCAAAACACCCAAGCCTAGTCATCCATATTCAGTTTTGTTTTGTTTTTTTTGGCATTTGGTTTTCAAGCCATAACCCACTCACAGATGATCCAATTTGATTGCTTGGTAAGATGGTAAACATGCCACATTGTGCATGAAACTGCAGACTAACAAAACTATTGCAGGTTCAATTGCCCCATGCCATTGCTTTTCAGCCTCAAAACCGCTGAGCTCTGCAGCAAACATCCTGCTCCTATCTCATTTTGCAAGAAAAAATAAAACATCCCATTGGAAATCAAAATGAAACGATCCCAAACTTGACACTGTGGCACAATGCCGTTTTTATTTAGGGGTTGCAATGATCCCCTTGTGTTAAAATGGATGCCCAGGCTTAAAGGAATAGTTGACCTAAAAATTACAATTCTGTCTTTTACTCCCCGTATGGTTTTCTTTCTTCAGAGGAACAAAAGCAAAAATATTTTTTTCTGAATGTCTAAGCAGTTCAATGTGGACTGTCAACTTCCCGAAAGTGACAAAAAATGTTCTATATGATTTTTATACATTATATTGCAATTTCCTGCAGGCATACGATTCAATATACCAAAGTTATTCACTGAAAATGTCTCACGATGTCACATACTAGCTTGTCTTGATAATCCAGATTCAAAGAGGCTTGACACAGATAAACGTTGAAATCACATTTAATAAACATCAGGAACCATACAAATAAACACTAGCATGAAACATAAACACAAGACCAAGAACAGAAGATATTAGAGGGTATAAATACACAGGATGATGAGGAACAGGTGAGACTCTAATCAATGAAACAATACGGAACAAATATGACAATCAAGGAAACTGGAACTAAACACACAGGAACTGAACACAGGCAATACAAGACAAAATACTTTCAAAAGTATATGAACAAGTGGCATATCATTAGTGAAGCTCAACCCCAATCTCCATTCATTTCAATTGTATGGAAAAGAGCAGCTTAGACATTGTGCAAAATATCTGGGTATGGTTCCTTTAAAAAAGGAAGTCATACAGGTTTTCAATGTCATGAGGGTGAGTAAGCAATGATAGAAGTTTGATGTTTGGGTCAACTATCCCTTTAAAGTGTTGCCGCAAGCCAGTTAGTTTACAGTATGGTTGAGTGTGAGACAGAGTCTGATTCTCTGACTCCACCCCCCAGAGAGAATGGTAACCCTGGGCAGGACGTGGGATCTAAAGTGGAGAATCCCTCAATGTTCTACAGCGCAGTCAAGAAGGACAAACAGAGTCTCAGGAAAAAAGTGGTGAGATATTACAATGATAAATAAATCACCTACACAGCATATACAGTACTTGCACACAGTGATAATACAAAATAAAAGCGAACACACCGTACAATAAAATAAACAACATTCTATGGTCTTTTCCATGCATAGATGTGGCAAATGATATTGTATACTGGCTCTTCTCTTGTTGTAATTAGCTTTCCACACTTAGCATTACCATTAAACCAATGAGGAACCACCTATGAAAAAGAATGGCTAATTTTTGCTGATTGCTACATACTCAGTACTAAGTTTTTAAAGAATGATCTGAAGAGGGGAAAAGTGCAGTTTTGCTATATAATGTTACACAGAACTGACAGAATTATCTGCTATGTTCAAAACGGTATGCTACTTACTAAATACTGCACAGTATACACTTTATGCTACTAATTTTTTTTTTTAAATAGTAAGTGGAAATTGAGGCACTGTTTCACAATAAAGTTTTCAAGCAGACTTATGCTGTCGCATGACCTTATGTTGCATGTAGATATCATCCAATTATCATCTTGTAAATAAATAGTAATTTTCATTTTTCCAATTTTGTCTAAAAAGTCCAATGAAAAATGTAATTCAGAAAAAGATGGCTGAAATTACCTTGTTTAATAATCACGCTAGAAATGGAAAGCCAAGTGAAAGACATTGCATTGTGGGATACAGTGTGCTGTGTTTTATACTGCATATTTTGGCAAATTAACTATAGTAGATCATCTATGCATATAAAAAGTGGCGTGCTGTGCACAGTATACATACTATATTGTGCAGAAATGGTAGTATGCTAGTGTACTATTCTGAATGTAGCCACTGTCACAAAGCCAAGTGTGGATGGCACGTCACAACTGAGAGTCCCAGTGTGGCCTATGCTTAGAGCATTTCCTGACCTCTATTCTCTCCTCCTTCATTGCTTCTCTGCATTCTCTGTCTCTTTTTCTTCCCCTAACATAGCTTAAGACTGAGCTCCTGGGCTCAAAGTTTAACTCCATCCTAGAGGAAGGCACGGTAAGGCTGAAATTTAAGATGAGCATGTAAACAAATGGGTGGAGGTGAAATGAACTGGCACTAGACAACAATAAGACATAATATGGAATATTTTTTTAGAAAAAAATCCAATTCCGACAATAAATAATTTAGATTTATTTCTTTTTTTTTTTTACACTGCTGCCTGGAAGCTAATAGTTCATGCGCTATGCTACCTCATTCTGTTTAGCAGCTAATTGCTAACAGTGCTTTTGAGTGTCTTGTTGAGAACTTTTATTTTGACATTACCAAAGTTTTCCTGCTCTGTCCCTCAAATTTGGGCTTAAATATCTTTCCTACATTATCTTCACAGGGAGACGACAGTGATTACCAATCTGTGGGCCCAATGGCAGGCATGGAGAGGCAAGAGCTGAATTATGCTGCCCTAGAGTTTCTCCATGGACGACACCGGGAGGGAGGCTTCAGGAGGGCTGATGGTGACGGCAGCGATTATACTGAAATTAAGGCCAAATGAACCGCGATTCTTCCCTGATGCCTCAGCCAAACGGGACACAGTGGCCACTAGGGCCCAATCATCCCCCCTGCCCCACAAATTTTCTATTTCATTCATATTAAATGTGGCCTTTTCAGGGGAAAACGGTCTTAAACAGCTAGCAGACAATGTGCAGTTATTTTTGTCAGAGTACAAGGTTTTTGAGCTCTCTTATGTCTCTGAGGTTCTGGGAATGACACTTTCCCTTACTTGTAAAAGATACATTACAGTTTCTTTATATATTTATTAGTTATTTAGTTATCTTGTTTGTAACCATTACCAGATATTTGTCTCTTAATCAGAAATGAGAGGGTTTCTCTTGGTTTAAAAGACAAAACTTTCCAAAAAGAAGGTTCTTTTCCCCAAGAGTTACAGTAGAGACTTTCTCATAGTTTGAAGCAAGCTTAAGGGAAACGGTATGGTTTAGGTAGAGTCCTATTCACTAGTGGTTCTTTTTCACTGTGTTCGCTTTAAGTTGAAGCATCAGGGAACGAGGTGCTATGTGCGCCTCGACATACAGAATAAGCACTATCCCCAACTCTGGGTTTGTCCAGAAAGACTAATATTCTTTCAAATACAGCCAGACTACATGTATATTGATACTTTTATCACATACCCAGAAGTGATTGTTCAGGGGATAATTCACCCAAAAAATGAAAATTAACTCACCCTCATTTCATTTCAACTGCATGTTGCAAGAATCTCCATTCAGTTCTTACCATACAACAATAGTTCATAGTGACCACATCTGTCAAACTTTAAAAAGGCAAAAAACAATAAAAGTACCATTGCATGCTATTTTCCAAGCGTTTTGAAGACATTATTGACATCAATTATGCCAAAACTTCAGAAAGTGATTGCGTTTTTCTCCAACGTGGACTAAATTTTGGAGTTTGTGATGGCTGAACTATTGCTTTGGATTCTTTATATACTTTGGTATTTCACGGAAAGATAAAGTCATATGAATTTGGAACAAAATGGAGGTAAAAATAACAGAATTTTCAGATTTGGGTGAAGTATTCCTTAATTTTGGCTTAAATTTGTACTGTTTTTTTTTTTTTTTTTTCCATTTCAGTTTATACTGTATCTTAATTATTTGTATTTGTAAGTGAAAACATGCCAGTAACTGAATTCAAAACTGGTTTATTGAATGGTTGCTGGATTTTGTTTGTCCCAACTACTTTGTGCTCTATATATATTATTCAGATATATATTTATTTTAAATATGTTCCAAATACATTGAGGAGCAAAATCACCCTGTTAATAATTCAGCCAGTCTGGTAGGAAGTAGTATATGATAATGCCTGATGGCCATCCCTGCCCTGGAACACACTGCAATCCAATAGGGTTAAGCTGACATTTGATATCAATAGAAAGTCATATTTAATAATGGATGATTGTAGCTCATCCTTTGAAACTGAATAAGAAATAACCACAGTTTGGAACATATAGTAAGGTATCTCTTTACCTAAGGTGCTTGAAATAAATGTAATGTTTTATGTAATCATGTAATCCTCTGGTAAGTTTGTGTCCAGTAGATGTTTGTTAAATGGTCAGTATATGCAATTAGCCCTTAAAATGCAATTTGACTAACAGATTAATGAGTCATTATGATATTAAATTAATTGCATCTTACATTCATAAAGCATTCAATGCACCTTGGTAGGATACCAATGTATGTAAATACTCTGCATGATATATAGTTCTTTGTGAAGCTTTGACTCCACAATAAGAACATACATTGTGCAGCAACAATGGTGTATATTTTGCAGAAAATCACACACAAAAAATTGACATTATATGTGCATATACAATTAGTAACACAGACAGTCCATGTTTGAAGATAAATACACAGATATTTATTTGTAAGCAAAAAGATTTGGGGGCGCATTTCACTTTGAGTGTTGTAAAGAATATTTGTATGTATCTGACTGTGTGATGGCAATAATAATGAACAAAGTAATGTTTCCTAATTGACATAATAATGCAGAACAGAAAATCTCCAATCGTTATTTAAATAATAATTTACATGATGTCCTTTGCTTGTGTTCTTTTTATTTAATAAAAGTCTCCAGCCACAAATGATGCCATTCTTCTTCTTTTTTTTTTTTTTTTTTTTTTTTTTTTTAAAGTAAACAAAATAAAAAGTGGTTAATTTGCTTTTTTTGTACATGTTCACCATTACTTGGAGAAACTGCTTTTCCAAAAACATTTTGCTGGCATCAAAATGAATTTATTTATTTAGAAAAATAATCCATCTGTGAGTCAAAGGCTGTGTCCAAAATCGCATACTCTTGAGTAGGTACTCATTTTGAATAATTACTTCACGACCACTAAAAAAGTACGTTCTATATAGCATGAATGTGTGAATGTTATCTGGATGTACTACATTCGCCATGTTGTTCTCGCGCAAGTTTCACAGCATGATGAAATTTCTGTGCAGTCCTTTTTTTTACATATAAAAAAGACAGGGTATACACATATCACAAAAATCAGTTTACATGCAAACCGTGGGAGCTTTCTAAATGGAAGGCTGCGTCCAAGTAAGGCTATCTCGGCTGCCACGTAAACAAGCGCCACTGAAGGCCATCTCAATTTGAAGGATCCTTGGAAGGCAGCCTTCGACCCTTCGTTTTGAGTCCTTCATTCAGCTCATTCTGAAGAATGCAACAAGTGCATCCTTTACGTTCTTCAATCACCCACAGTCCTTTGCACACATTTCAACTCACGAAAAAAAACTGACAGAAAATGAGTCGGAACTGAGCTTGTCTGAGTTCATTATGAAATGTGATACAAAAATAATGTTTTCGGTGATGAAGGCATACACGTTATCTTTTGTTTTGGTGTAGGCTAAATTAATCCCTTAAAGTCCCCCTGTGGTGAAAATCAAGTTTTTAAATGTTGTTTATATGTCTATGTGGTGTTTTTAACATGCTTTAAGACAAGCCATGTGCAAATTCATAAGTCAACACTATTGCTGAGTATTTACTCTTTAAAACTGCAGTAAACCAAAGACAGTCTCAAACTGAAATCGCTGGTGTTTCTGACGTCACAAACGACTTTGTAACCAATCACGTTAAAGTGCTGGCGGACTTTAGCATATCATTAACTGAGTCTCAAAAGAAGATTTTTCTGTTGATATGAAAAATCTTGTAGATTTAGCAATATGGCGGGTGTATGATGCATATTACCAAAGTCCCTTTCAAGGAAAGTCTGTTCACTTGGTGGCTGTATTTGCAATGCCTCCAGGCAGCTATTTCGGGCATCCAAGACCAAGTCCATTTGAATAGGGGGAATCCTGAAATTTAAAAAACTGCTTGGCGAACTCACAATTCACTAATAATGCATGTGCAGTCTTAAGCGTGAGTTTTGGGTTTCTATGGGAACCAGAGCATCTAACAGCAGCTGCAGTGACGCGCAATGACTTTTACCAATCAGCGATGGGCTCTTTTACTAAAAAAGGTGGGATGTATGATTACGTGTTGCAGTTTCTCCCATTCATAACTAATAGGTCTTTCCGTCTTTCTATATCCAGTCTTTGATATTACGATGACGAACTATATAACGTTACCTTTCTCCACTGACATTCTGAGTTGTTCAAAGTGTTTCTAAGGATACTGAATGTTAAGGCAGCTGTCTGACTCGTAAATGTGAACATGGCCATTAACATTAGCCGTTTGATAACATAGTCAAGCAAAACGCTAATCATATTATTTACCGCCATGTGTCCAACGTTGTTAAAAGCAATACCATTATGCAGCCTTTACCTCAGTAAGTTGACCGAGTGGATCTCATCTGAGCTTGTGCGAGTGAGTGGAGGCGGGGCTAATTATCATATTCATAGATCAGTGTATATTAAATGAGGCAAGGGAGTAAAGTTACATTCAAAATATAATTCAAATGGCATTAAGAATTTTTTTTCACAGGAAAAAAATGTTTAAATATGTAATTTTGGTGATCAAAAATGAGTTTTAAGGGATAAAATTATTGACTATAGGGGGACTTTAACACTAAACTACCAATAATATAAGCCATTGGGAGACCACAGACGGCTGCCATTCACTGTATTGCATTAATAAAAAGCCAGTTAATATAAACATTTTTAATACAAAATATTTTTTCCAAAATTAAGTTTTAATAGTATTTTCACGACGTGACCGTGGGGGCAGGAACATTTGTGACGTAGTCATGTGCACTTACTAGAGCAGACTGTCTCATTCTAGCGTTCAATGCTGAGGAGGACCAAAGTCCCTAGTCTTTGGGGGGATTCTAGCCTTAGAAGCCTCAGAGGGACTGATCGAGGAAAGACACAGACTCACTAGGATGCAGCCTTCTGTTTGAGAAGCACCCCATTTTTGTTCATCTGAAGAAAGAAGGTGTGTGGTGTTCGACTTGAAGCGGCCCTGCGCAGACCGATTGGTGTATGACATCAAAGTACCACAAGAGCGATTCGAAAGCATATGGAGCCCCTATGCGAACAGCACACCTATATACATCTGGGATAGCATGAGGATGAGGGTAAGTAAATTATGAGAAAATAGTAACTTTTGGGTGGACTATGCCCTTAACAAGCAAAAAATAAAGTCAAATTTTTTATTTATTTATTTTTTGTTATTTCAGCTGTAATGCGCTGCTGATCAAAGCACTAAGATCTCTCTGAAGACATTTTAATGGTCTAATACATTGATTCCTCTCTTGCCATTGAAGTCATGTAGACATGGTTGCCATCTTTTGGTTTCTTAAGTTTTTCTCTCCTGTCAAAATGGTAATGATAAAATGTGTGGTATTAGTGATCAATACAAACATTTAACACTATACAGAAATGGCCAGCCAACATCTATTTCTTGAGTTTATGAAGTTCTTACCGTAGGACGACAGTCAAACAGGAAGCAAAGATGACATTTACAACAGCTGAAAGGGTAAAGAATATCCAAGGAGTGGACAAACTTACTAAAAGATGAGAAAAAGAAATTAGGGAACAATGAAGATTTTTGGTAGCACCTTTACAATGAGGTCTCATTTGTTAACATTAGTTAATGCATTAACAAACTAACAATGAGCAATATATTTTTACAGCATTGATTACCCTCGTTAATGTTAGTTAATACAAATGTTAATTTTCATGTTAGTTCACAGTGCATTAATATTAACAGATATAGCTTTTGATTTTAATTGATTTTAATTTTAATATAAGTAAATGTTGAAATTAACAAGAACTAAGAACAATAAATGCTGTAGAAGTATTGTTTATTGTTAGTTCATCTTAACTAGTGCAGTTAACTAATGTTAACAAATGAAACCTTATTGTAAAATGTTAACAGATTTTCATAGAAGTGATTTGATGATTTGTATACTTTACATAAATATACACATGATATTTGTGTCCTGCCTACCTTTGGGTTTTTCAGCATGACTCTGGACCTGAATTTGCATTTTTGGCATACCAATGAGATTCTTACTGACACATTCAACAGTAGTGTTGATGTTCCTGAAACCAGGAATGGAGATGTTGCTGATACTGATGGTGTTCTCTGCTGAAGCAGTACTGTAATATTTAGTGATACCGTCTAATATCGGCCAGTATATCTGGGGTAACGGCAAACCACTGCTGACACAAATGCAGGTCAATTCATCACCCCACACCAAACAACGAGAGCTATTCAGGATTTTAGGGGCATCTGAAATTTATTGCAAAAGATGGTCTTTATCACCTTACTTAAAATTTGAATTTATGTGTCATAAGTGAAATGATACATATTACTTCAAGGATCACAGTACTTTCAGTCTGTATGGTTTTTTAAAAATGACTAGGCAGGTGAGCTTAGTATTGTGATGTTCAGGCTCAGGATGGAAAGTCATTACTGAAGAGTGCTTTTCCCTGCCAGGCACTCCAAGAACTCTAGGTTTAATTTCATCAGGCTCAATCCCTGTCCAAACAATATCTGCTGAGGGATTCATGCAATCCTCTGGAACGTTGCAGGATATCTCTGCCTTCTCTCCCACACTGAGTTGTGGGACGTTTATAGTTGGTTTCTGGGTGAGCTCTAAAACACAATGATTTATTGGAATCAGAAATTATATGAACTAATTTGGATTTGTATGTTTCCCTGTGAAAAGCATATAAACACACCTTTCACAGTAATATTCTGAAGAAAGATATTCACCATCAGAGTCACCCTGAACAAGTTGTTTAGCATAAAGCTGCAGTCTCTCTCTTACCAGGTATGTATATATTCATAGTCATACAAGGAACTTCAACAGTTGGGTTTTGTGGATCTCCTTTGAACCAAGTTCTCCTAATGGGTTCTGAGACACTTTGAGGGACAGTGAAAGAACAGTATACTGTGATGCACAAACCGCCCTCTCCAGTGAAGTTGTCTTGTACTCTGATGGAGAAGTTAGTCGTCCCATCAAGTTCTGAAAATCACAATCAAAGTAAGAGATCAGGCAGACTTAAGTTTAATTGTTTGTCTTCTAAATCATCTAAAGGGGGTCGCACACCGGACGAGAAACTCAGCGCTGCGCCGCGTCGCGTCTTGGACAACTCACAGGTATCGCACACCGGACGCGCAAATTATATACGCGCGAGCTCAATTTTGAATTGACTCCTGATAGAAGAGCTGCACGATGGGAGAGTTTTACGTCAACAGGGAAACGTTACATATGCCTATGCTTTAATATTTCGCACTGAGGTTAGTGTACATGGGGGAAAAAATGGCACAACAGAGCAAAAAGAAAGAAAAGGCTACGTTTATTATACATTTTTAGACTTTATTCAAGCTGTTAAACTAAGAATGTAAAACCAATGTATCTTGCAGCACAGGGTGAAGTCAGTATGTACATTAACGACGATTTGAGAGAAATATAATATAAATTTAATGTAAAACAATGGCGCTCTGTGGCGTGGCAGGATTTTGAACAACGTCCTGGGCGCCGCGGACAGGTGCCGAATGTCGCCGGCGGTGTGCGTACACGAGCAGCAAACAATGCGTTCGAATGTGCGTCCGGTGTGCGATTCCCTTAAGTGTCTTAACTACATATTTATCACTTATTTTATTAACAAATTTTTGTGGTAATGCTTATACACAATTTTTATCTTTTCATCCAGAACAAAGGAAAACAGGCAGCTTCTGTTCACTTGACTTTCCTCGTCTGACTACTTGTATACAAAATCTAGTAGCTTAGTAGTAGTAGCTTGTGTAAATTTGATTGTAGTCATCGGTGAGAAATGTTGAAAACTACAATAAAAATTGTACTGGTTCAAATGGACTCTTTTCACATTTCTTGGTTTCTCAGAAGGGGAAGTTGGGTAGAGATGGGTAAACTTCTATAGTAGTGAATGCGAGACGACAGCAAATATAATTTTTGTATTTGCTTTAATAGCAATAGAAAAAATCCATGATAGCATTTTCACAAATTACCAAAAGAGGAAAAAATATTGAGAGATTGATTAGAGTCGGAAAAGAGATTGACTGTCTCTCATTAGCCACTTGTCATCTAGTGTTTTTATACCCCCAGTTCCCATTCAGTCGGTCACGTTCGACGTACGTCGGACAGACCGACGAATAGTAATCTCACTAGAGAGGCCAATCTGCTTCAAATGTAACTAAAACGAGCCAATGCACATTGGCATGCAATCATATGCAGCTGCTCGCCTCGCAGCGCGGGTATTTAATGAGCAGGTGCGTTGCATCTTCAGCTTTTCGCTTCAGAGCTAAATGTATGTGTCTGTGTTTCTGCAAGCAAGTGTCTTCTAAGAGGAGTCCAGCTCTTCGAACTTTTCTTTTCTTCAGTGCGGGCGGACAGCATAACAGCGGGGTCGAGTTCTCTCTTTCTTTTGATTATTTTTCTTTTTTGTTTTATTTGAGCAAAGCTGTTCCTAGCTGTAAAATGCTGTTTTCCCGGCCGGTAACAGTGCGCTTTTGAGCGCTGAATAGCTGTTCTCACAGCTGGTAAGAACAGCGTCTACAAAGAGAGGAGAGCACACGACAGGCTGCACACAATCCCTGTCTGTATTGCCGCGGCCGTTCCCCTACGTGCTTCAGCACTTTCAAAGAGCAAGTCCCTCCCTGAAAGAGCTTACACAAGTAGAGCTTGTGTCTTTTTCAAGATGACATTCTACTTGTGTGTTTCTGGATGCACTCGCTAACTGTCACAGAGGGATGGTCACGATCGCTGCATCACGAGTCTGGGCTTAAGCATGCTCAGCATGCTGAGGCAGCGTTCGTGGATGAGTCGTGTATCCATTGTGGGAAGATGACTATCTTAGAGTTGCGATCGAGACTCCAGTTCTTGCAAAGGGGCGGAGTCCTAGTGCCGCTGCCTCGTTCCAGTTCTCCTCAGAGGCTTGCTGCGGGTAGCAGCACTGGTGATCTGAGGATTACAGTGAGCATGCTTCCTTTGGGGAACCACTCCCCTAGGAACTCTCACTCCTCCTGCACTCCGCAGCCAGTAGAGCTGCCGGGGGAGCGCGGCACAGACAGCACCATGTCCAATTGTCAAGGTGGTCTATGCTCCTGTCGCATGTCCGCATGTCGCAACTCGCCCGCCTCCTTTGGAGTCAGAAGCATCTGAGGTCGCTTCGCACCATTCATGTTGTATCCGTTGTATCCTTGGGAACCGGATTTAGGTTGGGTACCATGTGACCCTACAGGGATCCCATATGTGTAGTTCCACGGTTGCTCCTAAACAAAGCCTGTGACTTTCCCTCTGGGAGAACCCACCTCTCATCAGGTTGGAGTCACCCCAGTACTTCCATATGTAGTACAGCCCTACGGGGTTAGTCCATATGTACTTTTCCACATCAATCCTTCAGGGAAGGATGTGGCTTCCGCAGTGTTCCCTTACCAACGAAAGGATATGCTTACCAGTGTTATCCAATAGTCTCACTGTATGGATTTTTGGGGAACGGCAGTGATCGACAGTCTCTGTGTTAGCCCTGTCCCAGCGTCCTTAGGCAAGGGGGTTCAGGTGGCTTGCAACAGAACGCTGGAAGGGGGCAGTTCCTGTGGCGATTTGGTAGGGATTCCTATTCATCTGTCTGTCCGACATACGTCGAACGTGACCGACTGAATGGGAACGTCTTGGTTACATAGGTAACCCTCATTCACCTGAAGGAGGGAACAGAGACGTACGTCCCGTCGCCACAGTCGCTGGACCCCATTGATGCTGCCACCTAACCTGTTCGGCTCCTCAGCGAAAACCTGAAGATGCAACGCACCTGCTGCTCATTAAATACCCGCGCTGTGAGGCGAGCAGCTGCTGCATATGATTGCATGCATGTGCATTGGCTCATTTTAATTACACTCGAAGCAGATTGGCCTCTCTAGTGAGATTCCTATTCGGTCTGTCCGACGTACATCTCCTTTCCCTCCTTCAGGGAACAAGGGTTACCTATTTAACCAAGACGATATCTTCTGTTCAGTCTTTTGTCTTGTGTCATAGGCCACATTCACACAACAGTAGAATACGGTTGTCAGTCCTGTATTTGGGTCCCTAATACGGTTACGTTCTCACACAGTACGGTTATTTACTGTAGTGACAACCGCATTCTATACCTGAACTCACACCCGTAAATTTTCAGGACTCTCAACCGCATTCTCAGAAAATCTGTGCTGTGTGAACGGAACAAGACTGGACAACTAGTTGTCTGTCATGTCATACAGGGTAAGAGAGCTGCTCTGCTAAGGTGTTTTGTGTGTGGTTTCGCTTTCGGTAACTTGCAGCAACAGAGATATGAGCTGTGCGTCATCTTAAGGTGTTAGATCTAATTATGGGGCTTTCACACAGGACTCGGTATGCGCTGCGCTCGCCGCTGGGTTCAGCGTAGCCATTCAGATACAAATCGATTTGCGCTACACTGGCCAGAGCACAATAGGCAGAGTCTAGTCATTTGATTGTTTTTCCACCTTTCGGTCAGCAGCAAAGCATTTCCCTTGCTAAGAAGCGAGCGATCGCACTAGCCCTGCTTGTAAGAAGAAGAAAGAGAGCAGCTCTTGACAGTATCTGTCATGTCTCCATGACACAGCTTTTCTCCCGATGTCTCTATACAACCAGCAAACTTGTATCGTATAGCTCTGGAAATTCCAACACGGACAATATCTGTTCATCCATTTTGCTTTCCGAATGTTTTGATGCCCCATTGCTATTGGTCATGCAGGTAATCGTCACAGAGCGCAGCGGCAAAAGTTGAACTATTTTGAACTTTGACTGCGGCGTGCGCACAAGCTGCACGGCACAAGCTATTGAAACAAATGGGTCTCATAGCACAGCGCATACTGCGTTCTGTGTGAAAGGGCCTTTACTGTTCTCCACTGGAACGGCTCTTGTCAGTTTTCTGTAAAATTCAAATGCCGTGTTATGTGCGAAGGACGTGACCCGTGAGTGCAGCGGTTAAAGACTCCAGCTAGTGCGTGTTTACATGCTGCTGTTGGTTGATGAAGCTTTGATGGGTGAACTCACGGTTCAATTAGTCTCTTGTCATGTCAAAAGTAGACGTGCTGATATTCGGTAATACGATATATCACGATAATGAATATGCACAATATTGTTTCTGTGGGCACCTCAAAATACTGTGAATAATTTTTTTATTAAGAATTATTTGAATTTTTATATTACATTTATAGAATACTTTACCCATCAACCGTATAAAATCCACAACACCGCTGTATGTGGCGTCAAAAAGGCACGCGCACTATGTAGACAAACCCAACGTGCATGAGAAGCACATGGTGGAACGAGAGAAGGAGACGTGCTGAATGAAAGTGCACGTGACAGCAGAGGGTGCTGATGGAACAGCAGAAATGCTGCGGTTACCCCGGAAACCTGTAAACAAAGCAGCTGCGCTAGTACAGTATTTAAAATGCTTAACAGCCATTACATTTTTCTGTATTCGCAATGCTGTTCATCACAGCACCAAATACTTAATACTTAACTTAATAGGCTATTTATTTTCTATTTATTTTTTTTATATTTTAATATGGACTACAACATGCCCTATAATGATTGTAAATATTCTAATTATTTATTGTTCAGTAACACTTGATGACCTAAGGCTTCATAACTTAACATGTTAATTCATTATTACCAAACTGACAATGAAAAATACATTTAAAACAGAATTTATTCATCTTAGTTAATGTTAATTAACATTACTAAAATCAAAAGTTGTAATTATTATTTAATGGACCAAAAACTAAGGATGATCAGTTGTATTTTTAACTAATATTAACAACAACAAAAAATACCTTCTGTAACAAATGTAGCTATTGCTCATTCTTAATCTTAGTTAATGCATTAACTAAAGTTAAATAATGAGATCTTATACAGTGTTACCTGCTGTTCTTTATAATTCTTTTACACTTTAATCTGTTTGAAACATTTTACTTTATTTGTTTGTGTGTACTGCGTTATTGTATTTAAATGTTAAGAGTTCTTTTTGTTATAAGAAAAAGAATTCTTAAACCTGTGACAACACTTTTTTTGGCAACTTATTTCAATATTGTGATAATACCGTACACTGTGATAAAAGCTTAAGCAATTATTGCAACATGAAAATGCCCAGTCAAAAGTGATGAGACTTTTCAGTTTTATGGACTGCGCCATCTTTATTATGTTGGTCACTGTTGTTATGGTTGCTAGTAAGAGAGGGCTTGACTCTCGTTCATACAGACAGTGGTCCAAGTTGCTGTGTGAACGGGACATTTCGAGAGTCACACCTCTGAGTAAATGCGGTTGTCAATCCCCAAAACGTACAGTGTGAACGTGGCCATAGTTTCCATAGTTTTGTGCTGGAATTTGGTTCCTGATGTTTTTTAAATTTGAGTTCATTGTTTTTCTGCATCAAGCCTCTCTGTTTGAATTATCACATCAAGCTAATGCGTGACTCCCTCAGCCGTTGTATTAGAAACAGGTGGCAGAGCTACCCAAACACCCCCCCACCCCCCACCCCCCACACACACCTTTTTCTTTTTGTCTTTTACAAGGTAATATAACACAAAGTATTGCATTATAAATATATAAATTATAATTTTGTTTACATGAAAATATGAAAATCTTTACTACATTGCAATGTTGATAAAATGCATCATCACAGTCTGTGAGAAGGGTCCATCAGATTTACAACAAGAAATAATATAAATTATAGCACTCACGTATATACTCACAGCTTCTCATTTTAATGACAGTCAAGATGAACAACAGCTTTTGGAGCATCCTAGACTAATGTGATAAAACAAATACAGTCACTGAAAACCCTACTGTCTACTTTTTTTATTGTCATATTTGTCCTACAAGTTGAGGACCATTCTTATATGACATTCAACTGATAAATCAATTATTTGGGTAAAAAAAGACTGTATGATCTTTATTTCTATACTGTTGATGATTGCTTACCCAATAATTGAAGAGTTCATAAAAAGCAGTTTTTCTTCCAATCAGACTGGTGCTGTTTTTCTTGATCTAACAAATGTTCTCCAGTTTCAGCCAACTTATCACTACGAGCGGAAATGATGTCTGTTTTTGCACAGTACTTGCGTTACACAACCTTGCTTAAAATTAACCAAATTAAACAGAAGTTTTGAACAGACATATAACAGACATTTATTTAGTCTTATCTTAAAATGAGACTAAGATATCAAGAAATATTTGATGTTGATTGTGAAATGTTATGCACCATTACTAGAGGTGTGCATAGGCAGAGTCTCAATTTTATAATACCATACACCATGCTGATGTATTTGTAAGATTATCACTGTAATATACCCAGCTAATTAAGTAGTAGTTTACAGCTGTTCCCTCCATTCTGCAAAGAACTTGCTTTATTAAAATAGAATGAGGAACTATTTTCAAACAGATGAGACTCCTGAAATGAAGGGAGAGTTGATAGAGATGATTAAAATGCAGAATAATTTGCTCATATACAACTGTGGTCACAATTTCTAGGGTCAGTTTGATTCATGCAGTTCTCTGAGAGTTCAATTTCTAGATAAGACCATTTTGATAAGATAAGGCTGTTTGGACGGCTGCCTTGACATAACCGAGAGCGATGAAAATTCTGTTAGTAATTACAGATATATAACTCACCCTCATGTCATGCTGCACCTCTAAGTCCTTTGTTAATCTTCGAAACACATTATTTTTGATAAAATCCGATGGCTCAGTGAGGCCTCCATTGCCAGAAAGATAATTAAGATGAGATTCATGAAGCAGTGTCTTGAAATCACTAGATATTGTTGTATAAAGTTGTTATTTTGTTTTTTTGGCGCACAGAAAGCATTCTTGTTGCTTCATAACATTAAGGTTGAACCACTGTAGTCACATGAACTGTTTTAAATATGTTTTTAGTAGCTTTCTGGGCCTTGAAAGTGTTAATTATCTTGCTGTCAGTGCGAGCCTCACTGAGCCATCGTATTTTATCAAAAATATCTTAATTTGTGTTCTGAAGATGAACGAAGGCCTTATGGGTGTAGAACGACATGAGGGTGAGTAATTAATGACAGAATTTTCACTTTTGGTTGAACTAACCATTTAAACAGTACCCTTGCAGAAAAATCTTCCTGGAACTGGCTAACTCAACTTTGTTGTCCATCAGAGCGAATCTAAATGGATCTTCCTCACGCCAGAGGGATAACTGTAAAAATATTTTTTTTTCTTCAGGTAGCTGTGCAAAATCTTCAGAGCAAAGTTTAGGGGGAAAAAAATCACTTATAAATTTTTTTTTTTTTTTTTTTTATACACATGCCAAAATCTAGACTGTTTTTTCAGACAGCTTTCTCCAAATACTCTCCTTGCCTTATATTTGCCTGCAAAACTAATAGTACCTCCTTAAACGCAAGCGTTGTTGAGCCATAGTTTCTGTGTCAGGCTGAAAACGAATGTTTTGTATGCGCAGTCACTGTTTGTTACATTTATTTGAAGAAATCAACTCACAAATGGCTTTTTTGTAGTTGGCTCTGCATATTATGAGACTGAAGAAAGTATTTTAACATTAATAGAATCTAAAAATGAAATTGGTTTGTTCTTAACATTTGCATTTATCTCAGATTGAAAAACTTTTCATTAAGATCAGGGGACATCTTTATATTACTGTTCAACATTGCAAAAACTGATCTGACGAACAGATTGAAGGAGGAAATTTGAAAGTAGACCTGAGAGAATCAGCCAAAATACTCTTTTACAAGTTTGAGTTTTGTCTCAAACTTTTTATCTTAAAGATAATTTTTTGCTGTAATGAAACAATTAAAAGAAAATGTAAGATCTTTGACTACAATCACAGTTTTTATTTTATTAAAATATATTAACATAAGGATTACAAACCTCTTCTAAAACACTGATAATAATACACAGAGTGTGAAACTGTTTTTTAAGAGCATTTTTCTGGCAGTATAAAAGACACACATATTAAAAACAACTGCTGTTCAATTTGGAGTTGTAGGACATTAGCATGTGCTAATATGCATGCTAACTGTTCCACTTTATGCTAATGTGTAAGAAAAGCCACTTGACATATAATCACAACAAAAAGCTTTATTTAGCCAAAGCTGTAATGTGTCGATCAAAGCTCTAAGTTCTCTCTGAAGACATTTTAATAGTCTCATACACAGATTCCTCTCTCTTCATTGAAGTCATGTAGACATGGTTGTCATCATTTGGTTGCTTTTGTGTTTCTCTCCTGTCAAAATGGTAATGGTAGAATGTGTGACTAATACAAACATTTAATGCTATAGAAATGGCCAGCCAACATCTTGAGTTTATGAAGTTCTTACCGTAGGACGACAGTCAAACAGGAAGCAAAGATGACATTTACAACAGCTGAAAGGGTAAAGAATATCCAAGAGGTGGACAAACTCCAACTTACTAAAAGATGAGAAAAATTAGAGCAGAATAAAGGACATTTTCATACAAGAATCCATCTCCAGAATGATAGTGAATTCATACAGATGTTTGGCATATGGGCACTATGGCAGAAAATGTAAAATGCTAAAACACATGATTGTGTCCTACCTACCTTTGGGTTTCTCAGCATGATTGTGCACTTGGATTTTCATTTCTGTCCAACCAATGAGATTCTTACTGACACATTTAATGGTAGCGTTGAGGTTCCTGAAACTAGCAATGGAGACGGTGATGATGCTGATGGTGTTCTCTGCTGAAAAGGCACTGTAATATTCACCGTCCAGAATCGGCCAGTATATCTGGGGTAACGGCAAACCGCTGCTGACACACATGCAGGTCAATTCATCACCCCACACCAAACAACGGGAGATATTCAGGATTTTAGGGGCATCTGAAGAAAAATGATACGTTTATTAAAAAGATGGTCTTCAGCAATTTACATAAAATTTGAATTTATATATGTGTTATAGGTGAAATGATACATACGTCTTACTTCAAGGATCACAGTACTTTCAGTCTGTATGGTTTTTCGAAAAATGGCTGTGCAGGTGAGCTTAGTATGGTGATGTTCAGGCTCAGGATGGAAAGTCATTACTGAAGAGTGCTTTTCCCTGCCAGGCACTCCAGAAGCGCCACGTTTAATTTCATCAGGCTCAATCCCTGTCCAAACAATATCTACTGAGGGATTAATGCAGTCCCCTGGAACTTTGCAGGATATCTCTGCCTTCTCTCCCACACTGAGTTGTGGGACGTTTATAGTTGGTTTCTGGGTGAGCTCTAAAACACAATGATTTATTGGAATCAGAAATGCTATAAACTAATCTGAATGTGTATGCTTTTCTCTGTTAAAAATGCATACATACAAACACACAACCAACCTTTCACAGTAATTCTCACTGTCTGAGGAAAAATATGCACTTTTCCTTGTCCCCACTCCAGTTTAAATCTGTATTCACCATCAGATTTGCCCTTAACCAAGTTGTTTAGCATAAAGCTGCAGTCTCTCTCCTCAGGCATATTCCTAGTCATACAAGGAACTTCAACAGTTGGGTTTTGTGGATCTCCTTTGAACCATGTTCTCTTAATGGGTCCTGAGAATCTTTGAGGGACAGTTAAAGAACAGTATACTGTGATGCACAAACCAGCTTCTCCAGTGAAGTTGTCTTGTACTCTGATGGAGAAGTTAGTCGTCCCATCAAGTTCTGAAAATCACAATCAAAGTAAGAGAGCAAACAAGTAAGAGATCAGGCAGTTTAATTGTTTATCTTCTACATAGTCTAAGTGTTTTAACTACAATTTTTTTCAATTATTTTATATCAGCAAAGTTTTATGGAAATGCATAGGCCCTATACATCGTTTTTATCTTACATTGTCATCCAGAGCTCAAAACTCACTTTTATGAGAAACGTCTAAATGACCCAAAATATCAAGACACTAGTCTTGTTAAAGTACACAACGCTAAAGGAAAACATGCAGCTTCTGCTCACTCTATCTCATTTTGCCTACTTCAAAATCTACAATGATGTATTTTTAGTAACTTATGTAACTTTGATCATAGTAGAGAAATAAATGTTAAAAAAAATGTTGAAAACTAAAACAAGTGGCTGAATTGGAGTAATCAAATTTAAAACAAGAAATAATATAAAAGTTAGCACTCACGTAAAATCTCACAGTTTTTCATTCTGACGACAGTCAAGAGGAACAGCAGCGTTTGCAGCATCTCAGACTAATGTGATGAAACAAGCACAGTCGCTGGAAACCAGGTATGATTATATTTAGCACAAATATTATGACAATAATAAAAGTACACAAGTATGTTGAGGGCTATTTGTATTTAATGTACAGCTGAAGAAAATTTGTATTTTGGTAATAATATTTTTGAGAAATTGGTGCAAAATCATTCAAGAAAAAAATATTTTTATTTCTAGAACTGTTAAAATGATGTTGAAATAAATGATCACTAACCCGGTATTTGAAGAGCTCATATAACCTTATGTGACAGCAGTTTTAATTGCAATCAGATTGGTGCGGTTTTTCTTGATCTAGATCTGTCTACAGTTTCAGCAACTCATCGCTTCTTACAGCGGGATTTCTGTTGTTGCACAATACTTGTGCTACACCGCCTATCTTTTGGGGGTTATTTTTTGTTCCATTACTCATTGAATGTGTCAGCGAGAATCTCATTGGTTGGACAGAAATGATTGTCATGTCATGTTGAGAACCCCAAAAGTAGGCAGGACACAATCGTTTTACAAGCATTTTACATTTTCTTGTATGTATATATGTCAAACATCTGTATGACTTCACTACCATTTTGGAGATGGCTTCTTATATGAAAATTTTCTTTTATTGTTTTCAAATTTTTTTCTCATCTTTTGTCCCCCCTTGGATATTCTTTACCCTTTCAGCTGTTGTAAATGTCATCTGGATCATTCCATTTCAAATCAACCAGAGGTCCCCGACTGTTACATTCACATGGACTTTCTGTTTGTTGTTTTCATCTGTCACGTGTTCCTTTGTTCTAGTTTCCCGCCACAATCTGTCACTATGGACACTAATCACATTCATCTCAGCTGTTCGTCGTTTGAGTTCAATCATCTGTGTATTTAAGTTCCTGTTTCTGTGGATTGTGTGGTTGGGTATCGTTTGACCGTTTGTGTTTGAGTTTATGCTGGTGTCCGGTCCGGTCCGGTCCGGTCCGGTCCTCCTATCGGATTTTCTAGTAAAGATTCTATTATCTCCATCTCCTCATTCGTGTGCTTAATCCATCAGTAAGATTGTAACAGAGTACCCAACCAAATCTTTAAGCGAAGTTTTTTCTCTTAGGATTTTCTTTCTGGTTTTCGTGTTCAGTTTTGTTCCGTTTTCTCACTCCTGCTTGCACTGTGTTCCCAGTTGTGAAACTCATGTGCCTTGAGCAGGGAGAAAGCTCCCTCGAGAGACATTTAGAACTGTTTTTGGATCTCGCACATCAGACCACCTTCCCGGTCTACTGCCTGTGCATGTTCTTGCACTTTGGACTCAACTCCACCACTCGTGCACAGCTGTCCGGGAAGGGTCCTTGAGGGAGCTTCGAGTCCTATGTGGAGTGGGTGCTGACATCCTGCGGATCACCTTTCACTGTCGAGGTTGCCGCCAGCCCCACTTCCCAGCCAGTGCCCAGCCAGAACCACCCAGACGGTGAGGATTTTCGACCTGAGCCCACCGCAGGTAGTACGACGGAGACCGCCGCAATAGAGCCGCCCACAAGAGCGATCGGGGGTCACATCGCCACGGAGCCCGAGCAGCGTGTACCTGACCAGGTATGTGAGCCGGCTGATTCTTCCATCGCCGAGGGAGTGTTGGTGGACCTCGAGGGTCTGGAAATGAGCCCTGCGTGAGGTGTGGAGAGGAAACCTGTCTTGCCCCTATACTGTTTTCACTCCCGCTGGTTCCGTCCAGCGCTGAACTGCCTGTCTCCCCGCTGGTCCTGTCCAGCGTTCCTCTCCCACCATCTCACCAACATTCCTGTGACTCACCACTGATCTTGGATGTTTGCGTTGAACTTCAGCCTGTTTCCCAGTCCACAGCCATCAGTGCCACCCAATCTAGAAGGATATTAAGATACCTTGAATATTTTTAGAGTTACAGGTTCACTACTTTGGAAAGGAACATTTATGGCACTGGTGAGTTTGTGACTTTGAGATTATGGAGACTGCCTTTTCTGATCAGAAGTCTGTTGCTTTTAATATCTTTTACAATCTGTGGGGAAATCATGTGCGTCCCTTCTCAGGTATCGCATTATGAACTCTGAACTAGTGAAGATTTCTGTATTATGTAAAATAAAGTGGCCTCTAATTTGTATTATGACCGTTCACCTTCAGATTTGTGTGCAAATGAGCTATTGTCGTCTTTTACTACTGTATGCTCCAATATTTTAGACTCTATTGCCCCTCTGAAGACCAGATGTTTTAAACCAAAATCAGAACCATGGTTAAATGATTACACCCATGCCGCTTGCCGGTTGTGTAGACGAGCCAAGTGGAAGAAAGATAAGCTTCAAGCTTTTTATGATATTTAAGGACGGTCAAAACTGCAATGGCCAAATATTTTTCTGATCTTATTGAAAAGAATCGTTGTAATCCTAGAATTCTATTCAGTACACTGAATGCTGTTATTAATCCGCCGGTCTTCACAAACCTGTGAAGACATTTGTTTGTTTATTTTTTTTTTTTAATAAGATTTCTGATATTAGATCTTTTATTCAGCCTTCTGATCATGATCCTGCAGTCCCTCAACTGACATGCTCTGCTGTCTCTCACCAGTTTGAGCCTGTTTCCATTATGACCCTGACAGAGGTTGTTAAGCATCTGAGGCCCTCTACTAGTCCCCATGATATTATCCTGACTTTTTTTTTTTTTTTTTTTTTTTAAACAGGTTTTTAATGTTGTCAGTCCTAGTATTTTGATCCTAAGAAATTGCTGCCTGGTTACAGGTTCTGTGCCAGCCTATTTCAAACATGCTATAGTGCAGCCTTTACTAAAGAAATCTAACTTTGATTCTACAGATTTATCTAGTTCTAGACCAAATTCAACTGCTTTTTCTCTCTAAAGTCTTAGAGAAGGTAGTCTTTATTCAATTACAAACATTTTTAGAAAAAAAAAAAAAAACTCTGAAGTTTTTCAGTCAGGTTTTAGGGCATAACATAGTACAGAATCTGCACTTTTAAAGGTTCATAATTATATTTTATTAACTGTTGACTCTGGAGCTTCGGCTATTTCAGTGTTATTAGATCTTAGTGTGGCTTTTGATACTGTGGATCACAGCACTTTAATTTCTTGATTGGAACACCATTTGTGGAGTTCCTTAAGGCTCCATTCTTGCTCCTCTTTTGTTTTTGTTGTATACTCTGTGTCATCGAGTAGTTCACACATAAAGATTGGTGAGCGCCGATCACTCGCTTTTTTTTTTTTTTTTTTTTTTTTTTTTTCCCCGATCACAGCCCGACCTGTCAGCGAGCTCGTTAACTTGCAAATCGGGCTTAAAATCCTGTAGTGTAAACTTGCCATTAGTGAAACGTCACACATCTGCTAGATCATTGCAGTCTTCTGATCAGCAACTCTTTAACAATTCCCAGATCTAGATTAAAGCTTAAGGGTGATCACGCTTTTTCGGTTGCTGCTCCGAAATTGTGGAATTTGTTACCTGTGAAAACCTCTGACTATCTCTAGTTTTGAATCATTGTTAAAAACCTATCTATTAACTCAGGCTTTTAATCTCTCTGGGTGTTGAGTTATGTTTTTTCTGTGTTCTTCTCTGTAATGTTATTGTTTTGTATATTTATAAATTTTTTTCTATCTTTGTACAGCACGTTGGGCAACAGTGGTTGTATTAAATTGTGCTACAGAAATAAAACAAACAAACTCAGACAGGTATGTTCTATGCAATTGAGCTGATAGAAAAAAAAAATTGATACATTTCTAGTTTCAACATTATTTGTTCTTCAGATATTCCTCTTTAAAAGAAAAAAAGTATCAGCTGTATGCAAAGTGACCCACATTTGGTTTTTGGCCACTGAAAATGTGTACAATTTACTTATGGAGCTGCATTAACATGCCCATATCTCTGGGATTGAACCATCAAGGGCCTTTAAAATGAAGATACCAAAAGAAAAGCGTTACATCTGTCAGCTGAAGATGCAATTGTTTACCAGCAGATGGCAGCCTTCCTTATTGTCACACTCTGTTATTCCCGGACTCCATTTCCCAGAACTCTCTGCTCATTATTAGTTTATCAGTTTCAACTCTGTCTTGTTTAAACCATGTGATTAACTGTCTATTTATACTCCTCTAGGCTTTTTATCAGTATGAAGTCTTGTTTTTGTTTCGTGTTACTGATAGTTGTCTTGTTGTTCCTGGTTCTGATTTCTGCCTTGTTTTGGATGATTTGTGCTTTGACCCTATGCCTGGTTTTTGGGGTTGACTGTGGACTGTATTTTCTCATTAAACTGCACATGGATCCTCACTCTCTGTGCTCAGTGCTGTGATTTCGTAACAAAGTTTAAGAAATTAAGATATATTTAATACTAGAGTTACAGACATGCAAACTTGAGGCAAAAAACACAAGTGCGCTTTGCCATTTTTGAATTGTCAATGTTATAATGAAATAAAGATGGCTGAAGTCAAGAGTTTACTAATAGACCTACCAGTCTATGTGTAAAAATAAAATAATGATGCTATCATTCTAAAGTCACTTTTACACCCCCTTTAATTTGGCTCCAAATCTCAGGTGAAAATTGTCATTTTGACAATTTTCACCTGAAATTTTCACCCCCCTACAAAATAGTGGATTACTCAGAAAATATACATCTGTGACCGGCCATTTCTATATTGTTAAATGTGTGTATTTTAAAAAAAAAAAAAAAAAAGATTGAGACACAGTTCTGTGTAAAGAGATTCACAAAAATTAACCAAATTTACAAAGATAAATAGATTATTTATTAATCTTTGTTAATGTTAAAAATACAGCAGTTCATAGTTTGTTCATGTTACTTCACAGTGCATTAAATTTAAGTACGTTATTAAAACTATAGTTGAACCAAATAACAAATCAAAACCTATTTGTCACCTTGAAAATGCCATTTTGATGCAGATCGCTGAATTAAAATGATTATCATCATTTTAAAATTTTGCGATGCCCTACATATCTGACCAGGGGCGTCGCTAGACCCTTTTGAATTACACACTGTGCCCCATAAAATATTACTGATAAATTCTTCTCTGATGTTGGAGATTACTTTATTCTGACCCAAGAATATATATTTTTCTGATCATGTCCTTTGTGTTTTCTATCAATTGTTTAGAATCAGTGCCAGAATAGTGAATGAATCACTACTGATCTATTCGGTTAAAATGGACTGAAATTGTTTGGGATTCATTTTAATTTGTTCAGACAGTTCACTCAATCACTGATTTGTTTGCAGAGGATTCTCACATGAAATAATGGGATATTTTATTAGACAGAAAAGAAAAAGAGCCCTGGATGAGGTCCATATTTGCTTACAATCCATTGTAGGAAACAAACATGCAAATGTCTTCTAGAGTTTGTCAATGATGAAGCAGCTGTGTGCAGCTTAAACCCCTCCCCTGATGATGACATCATTTAATGCCATTCTAATAACCTCAAACCGTACTACACAATATACTTGTACTTTTATATACATGAATTTGATTGTCCACAATGCACATGATTTATCTTATCAATGGTTTTATTAATTTGAGGAGTGTTTCAAGATATTGAGAAGAGATTAAAGTTTAGAACAGGTTTTATCTCAGAATAACATTTTTGTAAAGATAAGATCAGAAAAAGTAAATGTAGTTCAGTCAAAGTAACTGTGGAGCAGGATGACTGCATATGATCTCACAGGTCCATAACACATAAAGAGCTCACTGAGCTTGAACAGGCCAAATCATTCCAGCGACGGTTAGCTGTAGGGTGGAATAATGAAATAAGTTATTCTGATCATCATAGTGGTGTTAGAATCAAAATAAAATAGAATGTTCAACTTAAGGCAAAAATCCAAATGAGTATGTGACGAGCAGGGAGGGCGAGAGCCGTGAGGGAACGGCGCGAGGCCGGTGACGCGAGCGATAACGAGCTTCAGCTGCGAGTCGCACCGGTCTCGAGTCTCTCACGGAGGAGCTCCGGAAGCATAAAAGGAGGAGCGACGACAGTGAAAGACGAGAGAGGACCAGGCCTGGACTTTATTTTATGTTTTATTATGTTTGTGTGGCCGGCAGACATCCGTGAGGGTCTGCTGGCATTACTTTCGTTTTGTTCTTTGTTTATTTTATATATTAAAGTTATGTTTGAGCGTTCGCAGGTTCCCGCCTCCTTCTTCCCATAAAAACAAACTGTGTTACAGAGTAATTTTATGTTACTGTATGATATGAAATTATAGTATTGTAAATTACATTTGAAAGTATTCAAAAAATAGACTGAATTCTCACAGGAAAAGTTGATCTCCAAACAGTTCTCGGGACGTTTGTAATTGTTAGGTTCTCCAGAGCACCAGTTGGTATATAAAAATACAGTTCCATCACTCCACAACCACTGTCCTTCCTAAAATGTGAAGAGTGCACTACTGTAGTCAGACTTCAGAAAGATCTAATAAAGTTCTAGTTAAGTCAAACCATCTTCATTAGAAACTTTGCCTTTACTGTTTTAAACATAAATTTCGTCTCAAATAGGTCTCTTTAGGACACAATTTAACTTACTTGTTCACCTTCATGAGCACCAGCCCAAGAACGTGTGGAAGAAGAAGGCAACAGACTCAGCAGGAATTCCTTTTTCCATTTTATTATGCACAGATGCGAGATTCGCACCAAGACATTGACAGTTTCTCTAAAGAGACAGATTTTTTTTTTTTCAATACAAAAATCTAATTTGTTTAGTAAAAAGCATAAGTTTTGCATAAAGCATAAGACTTTTTAAACATTTTAGACATTTGCAAACAAAGTCTGCTCTGATTGATTATTTGCTCAGTATCAGTTATCTTTATTATTTATTTGCAGAAAAGAAAGTTTTACTATAAAAAAAACTCACCATTCCCTTTATATTAAGTGTCTTTAATATGTACTAACATTTAAATTAATCATTGTGTACTGTGATAGAAATATTTTATATAATTTATTTCAGAAAATGCAGACTAAGGATGCTCAGGTCAAAGACCAGTCATATGATTAGCTTAGATCATTACAAACCAATCACCAGAACAAATCATAGTGAAGAAGACATTGATTTTTACTCAACTGCAAGACTTAAATGTGCATGTATCTTTCTATTCATTGAGACTCACTCTTGTTGTGATGAGTGACCTCCCGGCCGTAAATAAAACTTCATTTCTGCAAAGAGCAACTTGGAAGTCATGTCAGGTATATGCTACGCAGCTAAGGAATAGAAGTACTAAAGATTCTTTGCTTAAAAGACCACAGCAGAGACAGTGATAGTGTTGGAAGACTATAGAGTTGCCCTCGGGGTGAGGCTGTAATACTCGGAGTTAGTATTAACAATCCAGTGTCGGGCCAGCGTACACCTGAGAAGGACGGTGAGAGTGTATAGATGCTAAAGACCTGTGTGCTCATGTGTGATTAAGGATAGTGATAGTAGCTTCTTGACGGGACGCTGTCACCTTACTTCGGGAGGGGAATTACCTCAAGATACTGTAGTATTATATTGTATTATATTCAGGGCGGGAATTACCTCGAAGGTACTGTTGTACTGTATTGGTACTGTAGTATTGTATTATGTTATATTGACAACTTGAGGTTGTTTGAGTCATATTAGTATTGGGAATTTCCACGACAGAACATACATGTTTTTACATTGTACTAATTTATTTACTTTTTTTAAACCATGTAGTGACAGCTTTAATAAATTTCTGTAAATACATCGATGATTACACTATTGACATCTTAACCCACCCTTATACCTAACCGTACCACCAAACCTGTACCTAACCTATTTATCTATCTGTCTGTCTATCTAGATGTAGTTAAAGACACCTATAATAAAGTGTGGCCAAATCACCTTGTTGTAACTAACACATTACCTCTGCTGTGATCCAGTTAGCCGACTGAGAGAAGTACTTGTAGCATCGGAGTCCAAAATTTGTCCATCCAAGGGGGCATTTTAGAAATAAATCAACTGCATATAGTACATAAATGTTAGGGTTCTTGTAATATTCACAGCAAAGAATGTTCTTATTTTTATTTATGTAGCTTATTTTATGTTTGTGGGCTTACATGCTGTGTACTGTAAACCCCTCATTAATCATGCAGATATTAGTCAATGGAATATTGTACATTTACAAAATGGTTTTTAAATAGCAAGGGTTTTTACAAATAAGTATTGTTTACCTTGTGCATTTCCCATGGAGAAGATAATGAAAAGAAGCAAAAAACTTCTCAGCATTGCCATGATGAACCTGAAATGACTTAGCAGGAAAAGTTACATGTCTGCATGCACTCATATGCTGCACACTGGGAATTCTCCAATGCATTAAAAGACAAAGAACAAAAATATTTTAGGTAGAAAATTTATTCAGTTGGTTTATTCAGTTTAAAACCTCACCTTGGTTTCCAAACTGTTGCCTTCAGAAACTCAGATGAAAATTTTGTGAAGTTCTAGAAACAGCTGTGCTTTTATAATAGTGTGTACAGGCTAAGTGTTAGATTAATTTTCAGGTAGAATATCTGAATCTTGAATGCTATCATTCATCAGTTGAAAACAGGCGACCAACCCCTGTGATGTGTGGCAGCAGCAGCAGTGCGAGATATCTAGGGAGAATGATTAAGCCGACACAGAGCCTGTGTAATACCATAACATTCTTGAAGGAAGTAGGGTCATATTTATATACACAAGATCAGGCAATAAAATCCAGGATGTTCTGGGCAACCAATCATACTCAAAGATTGAACTTTAACATATATGGCATATTAAGAATTATAGTAACAAGAGAGATCAAATGTTCAAATGTATGTGTGTCTTGAGTTCCTGTTTGCATGTGAGTGTACCAGTGTTCAAGATCTTCTTCGCTGAAAAACAAAAAAACAATAAGTAAAATTTTCTTAATTTTTCTTTTGCAAGTTTTTGCACTAATATTTTTAAGTAAATTTCACATGTATGGAATTAACTAAGTTGAGTAAAAATAACAAAGAGAATAAGTAAATTTAACGTGGCCAGTTTACTTACTCATTTGAAGTTGAATACTCTGTTTTAAGTACATTTCACTCACTCTTTGTTTGTAAGACACTTTGTAAGACAAACATGTCTACACAATATAGGTAATAACCCAACCGAACACAGACACCTCAATACGTGGTACACAACACACAACAGTAACAGTGACACTCAAAAGGACCCATTTACTCAAAAATCCTCTGTTTGTTACCACTTATGAATAAATGGGTCATTTTGAGTAGAACATTAATTCCATATGTCATAAAAACACCAGTTATAGACAGCCTAGATAGCCTAGATATATAGCGTAGATAGACAGCCTTCATATGTTTATAACTATTCTTAATATCTATTGAAGGATCTAAGGGTTTTCAATAACAACGCATGTTATTTTACTTTAAGAAAGCAACCATACATTGGTGTTTTATTTTCTTTGTTTTTATATTAATTTCATAATAATTTGTAATCATTAGTCATTTGTGTAGTCATTTGATTTATCATTTATTCATATTATATTTGATTTACATCATTTTTCATTTAATCATTTTATTATTATTATTCTTTTATGATATTTTATGTTTTTATATTTTTACTTATTCCTTTTCTATTGTTGTTTAATCATATGATTGTGTGGTCTAAAGGGATGTTTGTCTTCATGAGTAGGAGATAAGAGAACATCTTTCAATGTTTTTAATGTTAATTAAGAACTCTTAAACCTTAAGAAAAAAGAAATCTGAACGTTTAAATACAATAATACAATACACAAAAAAGTAAAATTTTCAAACAGATTAAAGTGCAAAAGAATTAGGCTATGAAGAACAACAGGTAACACTTTACAATAAGGTCTCATTATTGAATGCATTCACCAGTCCCTCCAGGATTCTGCGATTCTGCGATTGCAGAATTTACCGCAAAATCAAGCAAACGGCGCAAAATATTTTGCGCAAACGGCGCATATTTTCCGCAGATTTTGGGCCTGAACCAAAGGAAAGCCCACTTTGAAGTAGGCTATGTGCACTTAACTTGAATCGATCGATAAACAACTGTTTGCGCCGTTGCTTCGGCAATGCATCTGTCAGTCAGTCAACCACCGCAACAGCCCTGCTCCCGCTTTAAGCGCACAACTCTATTTCTCTCTCTCTCACACACACACACACACACACACGCACGAGTGACATCGTTTCCATCGATCGGTTCAGTTTATCAATAGTGTCTGTATGTTGCATAAAAGAGGCTCGCGCATTCTGTAAACAACCCCAAAATAATTTATTTTTTAAACATGAGGTTTTTTTGTTGTTGTTGTTTTTTACCTTTAGACAAAATATAAAAGAAAAAGTTTGCATGTGTTTTATGTTTTGTCATATATTTGATACACCAGGATTTACAATATGATATGGTGAGAAAACAGCTTAATTTTATTTAGAGGCCAAAACTGTTGTTATCAAAGTTGTTATTTATATGACTAAAAATGTAAACTTACATAAAATGCATATAAATATAATTTGTCACTCTTTATCTCCTAATAATGTCTTGGTAAGAAGATATGCTTAGTTTTATAATAAAAACTCTATAATTTTTATTGTGGGGGGCAAAACACAATGCAATGCAGTAGGCATACAATGATGATTGAGAGATGAACAAATAAATGTCCCTGAAAGCCTGTTGTATCAAATTTGATACATAAAATAAACAAAATTGATTGATAAAATATACAAACCTTTCTAAAGGGGGAGCATATACCCCCAGACCCCCCTAGAGTACCTGACAACCATGCTTCCTTTCACAAAATCATGTGGGAAACACTGCAATATGACATTTTATAAAATTAAAAATAAAAAATTCTTTGTTTTATGTAGTGTTACTTATGAAATAAAATGTTGAAATTAAATTTTAAGTTATTATCAGTGTTCTCCTTTTAAAAAAATACAGAGCCCAGTGGCTCTTGAACTCAGAAAAGTAATAAAAATCTTAGAAGAATATTGACTCAGGTGTAGTTTTACTGAAAAACTACACAAGAAATGCAGCAAATATTGCCACAAATTTTGAGAAAAGCTGCCGCGAAATCAGTCATTTGTTACAGAAAGTATTATTTTTGTTAATGTTAGTTAAGAAATACAACTGATTATTGTTAGTTTTATCTCAGGTACATTAAACAAGTTCTTTTGATTTTAGTAATGTTATTAAATATTAACTAACAAATAACAATAACTAAGATTAATAAATGCTTTATAAGTATTTTTCATTGTCAGTTTGGTAATAATGAATTAACATGTTAACTAATGAAGCCGTATGTCTCAAAGTTTTACTGAACAATAACAATGGAATGGGTATGCGGGGGCACCGCGATGCGACTGCAAAGGGCACTTTCACTTTCAACCCCCTTCAAATCTACTTTACTCTTTCCCGAACATTGACTGAGTTTTCCAGCTATCCGTGTTTTCACTGTTATATGGGGCGCTATTACACATCTTCTAATACAGAATTACTGGATCAAAACACAGGTAAAGAAGAAGCAGAAACAAATGATAGAAGATTCCTTACACAAATGTAAAATAACGCAATCATCATACATCAAACAGCATATAAGTTTAAAACTGCCTGACTTTACTGAATGAAATGTTGAACCCATGAAGAGGAAACAACTGTGAAGCTTAGGGGGTGTCAATGGACTCTATCTACTCCATCCGTGTTTTGATCATCATTCTGAATCCCGTCCAGATGTAGCCTTTGACAAAAATGCGATTTTCTCAGCTTTTTGTTTAAATTAAAATGACACACATTCAAGTGTTGATAAAAAAGGATCCACAAAGCTTGAATAAAATGTTTTTAAAATGCAAAGAGTTCATGGAAAGTATAGTTAAAGGTATATTTCAAGTATAAAAAATGAATACATAAATAGGAATATACTTAAAGTATACTTAAAGTGCAAAAATAATATATACATAAATTATAAGTGTTATGTTCACTTAAAGAAAACTTACAAGTTGCAGTATAATACTTCAAATTGTACTTTCATAAACTAAAAAAAATTATTAAATTAAAATTAAAACTACTTGTATACTTATAAGTACACTCATAGTACAGATGCAGTATAAATGAGAAACATAGTTGTGAACTAGTCATGCACTTAAAGTTTACTAATGTTACATTAATAGTACACTACATAAATTATACTTAAAAATATACTTAAACTTTACTTAAGTATACTTGAATAAAATGAATTGGAAGTATACTTCTTTTTTGTAAGGGTATACTACATTATAATATATAGGCCTATATACAGGTGCTGGTCATATAATTAGAATATCATCAAAAAGTTGATTTATTTCACTAATTCCATTCAAAAAGTGAAACTTGTATATTATATTCATTCATTACACACAGACTGATATATTTCAAATGTTTATTTCTTTTAATTTTGATGATTAAACTGTCAACTAAGGAAAATCCCAAATTCAGTATCTCAGAAAATTAGAATATTGTGAAAAGGTTCAATATTGAAGACACCTGGTGCCACACTCTAATCAGCTAATTAACTCAAAACACCTGCAAAGGCCTTTAAATGGTCTCTCAGTCTAGTTTTGTAGGCTACACAATCATGGGGAAGCCTGCTGACTTGACAGTTGTCCAAAAGACGACCAGTGACATCTTGCACAAGAAGGGCAAGACACAAAAGATCATTGCAAAAGAGGCTGGCTGTTCACAGAGCTCTATGTCCAAGCACATTAATAGAGAGGAGAAGGGAAGGAAAAGATGTGGTAGAAAAAAGTGTACAAGCAATAGGGATAACCGCACCCTGGAGAGGATTGTGAAACAAAACCTATTCAAAAATGTGGGGGAGATTCACAAAGAGTGGACTGCAGCTGGAGTGCTTCAAGAATCACTACGCACAGACGTATGCAAGACATGGGTTTCAGCTGTCGCATTCCTTGAACTCTTGAACAACAGACAGCGTCAGAAGCGTCTCGCCTTGGCTAAAGACAAAAAGGACTGGACTGCTGCTGAGTGGTCCAAAGTTATGTTCTCTGATGAAAGTAAATTTTGCATTTCCTTTGGAAATCAGGGTCCCAGAGTCTGGAGGAAGAGAGGAGAGGCACACAATCCACATTGCTTGAGGTCCAGTGTAAAGTTTCCACAGTCAGTGATGGTTTGGGGTGCCATGTCATCTGCTGGTGTTGGTCCACTGTGTTTTCTGAGGTCCAAGGTCAATGCAGCCATATACCAGGAAGTTTTAGAGCACTTCATGCTTCCTGCTGCTGACCAACTTTATGGAGATGCAGATTTCATTTTCCAACAGGACTTGGCACCTGCACACAGTGCCAAAGCTACCAGTACCTGGTTTAAGGACCATGGTACCCCTGTTCTTAATTGGCCAGCAAACTCGCCTGACCTTAACCCCATAGAAAATCTATGGGGTATTGTGAAGAGGAAGATGCGATATGCCAGACCTAACAATGCAGAAGAGCTGAAGGCCACTATCAGAGCAACCTGGGCTCTTATAACACCTGAGCAGTGCCACAGACCTGACCTGTTTGCCTCTCCAGAAACCTCTCACTGCCAGTTGTTTTACTCCCTGACCAAGGGAACACTCGACACAGACACACTGGCACACAGCTGGCCCTGGGGCCTACACAAATATGCGTTTCCCCCAGTGAACCTTCTCGCACAGATACTGTACAAAGTCAGGGAGGACGAGGAGCAGGTCTTGCTAGTTGCGCCCTGTTGGCCCAGCCAGACCTGGTTCCCAGAACTGATGCTCCTTGCGACAGCCCCTCCCTGGCGGATTCCTCTGAGGAAGGATCTGCAGAGACGGGGCACCCTATGGGATCCACATCCAGACCTCTGAACATCTGGAAACTCCATGTCTGGTCCCTGAACAGGACTTGGAGGTTCTAGGTGACCTACCCCAAGAGGTAGTTGACACTATCACTTCAGCAAGAGCACGGTGCTTTGAAGTGGAACCTGTTCGTCGAGTGGTGTTCTTCTCACAGAGAAGAGGGCGGAGTTTGGCAATGTTCCTCAGGTGGAATAAAGAGGTCTTGCTCAGATATTTGATGTGAGTCTTAAAGGACAGATGAGAGTGCATTTTAACACCCAGGTTGGTAACTGATGTTGAAACTGGAATATCCTGGTCAGAGAAGGTAATGCCGGTAATGACAGATGCACAAACCTGGTTTGGAGTGCCGACTAGGATGGCTTCAGTCTTGGAGCTGTTTAGCTGCAAGAAGTTTTGTTTTATCCATGCCTTTATGTCCTCCAGGCAGGTGGTTAAAGTGGATGATGGCAGGGCAGCAGACAGGGTTGAGTTGGTCCTAAGGTAGAGTTGAGTGTCATCAGCATAGCAATGAAAAGAAATTCCATGCCGGCTGATGACATGACCAGGGGGGAGCATGTAAAGGATAAACAGGGTGGGGCCGAGCACTGAGCCTTGAGGGACACCACAGGTGACATTGTGTGTCAAGGATTTAACACTCTGGAATCGGGTAACGTGCCGGCGCGTTTTGCAGGATTTGTTTCACATTGCAGCAGAACAGACATAAAATACTCCGTAATTTTTTGTCTTAGAGACATAAGTAATATATCAATTGAAACTATAGAATGTCTTCTTTTATTTGTGTACACTCAGGGTAAAAACAAAATGTTGTGCTTTTTGCAAAATAAAGAAAACTAATCTCTCGTCTCCCTCTGAACGAAGTCCAATCTGATAGTTCTCAGAAAATGAACTGTAACTTAGTGAATACTAATGACACAAAAATGAGACTTATGTCTAAAGAAACATTGAAATGTCAGGTTTTAAATCATGTAAGTCAAATCGAAAACAAAAATTCTCTGTTTATGTAATCTGTATGAAAAGAGAGACATGTCAGACGTCCATGAGTCAGCTCATTATCTGCTAACGCGGCCACGCCCATGGAGCGAGCGCTATTCAGATGCAAATTCTGAGGCAATACATGTATACGTTGTCTCAATCGTGTATTTATTATCTTCAAAAGTGTTTATCTGCATGTTATAGCCATGGTTAGCGATCTCTGGAAGCCTCTGTTAGTTCCTGGAATGTCACATAGTATGCCTGTTCTTCATTAGGAGTAATTTGTGGACTAAATGTGCACAGAGCGCCCTCCGGCTGCAAGTATGAATGGAAAACACAGTATCCAGCGCTCATAGTGATGACAATAAATGTTGAATAAATATTACTCCTCTGTATAGAAAAGCTTAAAGCCTATATGAAATGCCATAGAGGTAACATGAATGTTCAGACGCTTTGCATCACAGAAATACATTATATTTTAAAGTATATTAAATTAAATTAAATTAAACATTATTTTAAATTGTAATAATATTTCACAGTATTGTTGTTTTTTTCTGTGTGTTTCATATACAGCATGATGAACTTGAGACTTCTTTTAAAAACATTATAATAGTAATGCGTCCAATCTTTTGACTGGTACTGTAATTTGAACTATAATAGGCCTATACAAATTTTTCTTCACATGATGTGCAATAATACGTGCATGCATGAGATCACAAAAATCATGTTTTTTTTTTTGTCAAGAGTGGACGTTAATACTGTTATCAGCATCATCACAGAGGGTTTTTTCACATAGCCTACCTGACTAAAAAGGGCTCATTATGCGGGTCATTATGCAGGTCATTATGCAAGTCTTTGTCTTCTCAGGTGTGAATCACAGCAGTATTCATGAAGATTACTGACGCTCCATGCATACTGTGTTTCTTGACAAAAAGTTTCTTACAAAATTTAAATCTCTATATTGTTTTATATTAAGAAGTAGGCAGGATAATTTTTACATCATTTTAAATAAAAAAATTTTAGTCTACAACCTCCAATACCCAGAAGTCTTTTGAACACATATTTAATATTTATTTTTTGGCCTTATTTCGGTGACTTAAGTTTTTTGTTTTTTCAATAACCACGCATAAACGTTATTCCTTCAAAAATACAAACATGCACATACATGTTCCTCACATATTATGGTAGCCTAGTTCGTGCTGAATACAGTGTAATGACACTTTTTCCATTAATATGTTTATGAACAACTGAAAAAAGCACAAATGTCAGGGCATTTCAAAACTTCTCCAGGGCCCCAAATCAGCCTCAGACACCAGAGGGTTAACCTCTGACATGCTCAGTTCTCCCGGTGAGGTAGGATGAGAACCAGTTGTACACAGGATCAGAGAGAACGATGGTGGAGTGTAGACGATGAAGGAGAATGTTGTGGTCCATAGTGTCACTGCACTGTGCAGTCAAATCCAGGAGGATAAGAAGAGATGGGACAGCATCTGCCGTCATCAGCATTTGTGATCCTGACCAGAACTGTTTCCGTGCTGTGGCCGGGGCAAAAACCAGACTGGAATTTCTCAAACACGTTGTTTTGTTTTAAATGGACCAGAAGCTGTGCAGAAACTACTTTTTCCAGCAATTTGGAAAGGAATGGAAGGTTGCTTGACAACTACAGATGGGCCTGTAGTTGTCAAGGACTTCTGGGTCTAAGGTGGGTTTTTTGAGATTTCAGTGCAGGTGGAACATGGCCAGCCTGGAGGGAGTGATTGATGACCTTAGTGATCAGGGGACTTATAACACAGAGGTTAGATTTTACCAAGGCTGTGGGAAAGGTCCAGGGCACAGGTGGATGGTTTCATCTTTCTAATAATGTTCTCAACCTCTTGCTGTGAGATGTCAGAGGAACAGCAGAGAGGTTGGGAAATCCCAGGCTGTGGGTCGACAGTCAGGACAGGCAGGACAAGGGAGCTGGATAGGAGGGAGCGAATGTTATCTACTTTGAAAAGTTCGATCAGTGCTAGGAAATAGTGAAATTGAAGCGGGTAAAGAACAGGGTCGTTTAGCGTCTCTTAGATACTCCAGGTTTTTGTGATCAGTCAGAACTATAAATGGATGTTGTGAAGCCTCCAACCAATGCCTCCACTACTCCAGAGCAAGCTTGATGGCCAGAAGCTCCCTGTTCCCGATATCGTAGTTGACCTCCGCCAGGTTGAGTTTCCGGGAGAAGAAGGCACATGGATGGAGTCTACTTGGGTTCCCCTGCTGCTGTGATAGGACCGCTCCCACTCCGGTGGTCGAGGCGTCGACTTCTACTATGAAGGGTTTCTCGGGGTCTGGGTGAACGAGGAGGTGAACGGTGTTGAAGGCTTTCTTGAGGGTTTCAAAGGCTTGAGTGACAGCGGGGTTCCAGGACAGAGACTTGGGCTTCTTGCGCAGGAGATTGGTGAGGGGGCGATAGAAATTTGCAAATCCTAGGAATCTTTGGAGTTCTTTTATAGTCGTGGGTGTAGGCCAGGTTCTGATGGCGTCCACCTTCCCCTCGTCCATGCGGATGCCACTGCTATCGATGTAATAGCCAAGGAACTGCACTGAGAGTTGATGGAAGGAGCACTTTTCAGTTTTCAGGAACAGATGGAACTCCCTCAGGCGTTGCAGGACCTCCACAACGTGTTGGTGATGTTCGGCCATGCCCGATGGAATCCTCGTATGCAGTGAGATGCAACCGCACTCGTGGATCCAACCCTTGACGATATGTTGCAATCAGGGACTACTCGTTCCATCCGCTGGCGGCAGCGAGTGTTCTGAACTGAAGAGCATATTCATTCACAGTCATTGAACCTTGTTTTAAATGGTATAGTTGCTCACCGATCGATGAATCCCATGCAGGTTTTCCAAAAACTTCTTTGAAGTGGGAGATGAAACTGGAGAACGACTGTGTGACTGGATTATTCTGGGACCAAAGAGTATCAGCCCAGCGAAGCGCCTGGCCATCTAATTGGGAGATTATAAACGCTACCTTGGTGTGGTCGTCGGGGTACAGGTGCGGTTGCATCTCCAGGACCAGCGAACATTGCAAGATGAATCCGTTGCAATCCTCCGCCGAACCAGAGAAGGGCGCCAATTTGGCCATGGGACTGGCGTACGGAGGCGGTGAAGGAGAGGCGGTGGTGTTGACGGACGTGCTCGGTGGTGGAGATGCTGGTGGATTTGCGGTGAGTGCTCACCGGAGAGCCTCCACCAGGTCTTGAAACGGGTCTGGGGTGCTCATTCTGGTGTTCAGCGGTTTCGGTTCGGACTTCTGTTACAAACAGAAGGGACAGAGGCACTGGAATGCAGGTAACGGGTTTTATTAGAACAACCAGAAGAGAGAGTCAACAGTGCAGGTAAGTGAACAGGTAAATGCAGGTGCTGGGTAATGGCAATGGAATTGATACTGTCCTTTTCTTTTGCAGAGGTAGTGGATGCAGAGACTGACTGGAACGAAGGAGACACAGGAGAACTCACACGAGAGGAGGAATCACGAAGGAGACTTGGGAACACGCTGGAGACAGGTAAGTAGCTTGAAGGAGTCCTTAAGGTAAGCATGAAGGTAGGTCTTGATGCTAACGAGTCCGGAGAGTGAGTGTGTGAGTATGTGTGTCTTTTGAAGTGCCATGATTGCTGTGCTGATGAGGTGCAGGTGTGCGTGTTTAGTATTTGGGTGAAGGAGTACGCTGTGGTTGGGAGATGGCTGAGCCTGGCGTGTCTGTGACATAAAAAGGTCATGAAATTTATTTTTTTTATTATTTTATAATGTTTTGTGAGGTGCACTTATAATGTTAATATGATATTTACACCAAATAACTGTCATAATTTAGAAATAAATGCTGTTTTATACACTGATTTTAGCCCTCTGTTTTGGCAGGTCGCACTGCCATTTCCGGTGGCATCTCCAGATGCCACCCCAGATGAAAAAAAAGTACACTTCCATAATGTACTTAGTACTCTATTTTCGCGCACTAATTTTGTACTTAATATAGGCCTACTAAAACTTAATTTTTAGTACTTCTTAAAATAAACTTAAGAACATCTAAGTGTACTCAACTGTGCTATTTTGAGACACCATGAATATGAATTAAAATGTGCTTTTAATATGCTATCTCTGTATTTAAAAAGTGTATTTAGTTGCCACTTGTAGTACACTATGGGTTCAAATTTACTATACGTGGTATCTAAATACATTTTAAATACATTTTAGAAGTTGCACAGTCCCCATTAGCCTATTTAATAAGAGAATATGCCAGTTATGCCATGCTATATGCCAGTGACCATCAGCAGACCCTCGACTTGTCAGTGGTGGGTGTGTTTTTTTCTTAGTTTTGCTTGGCTTTCATAACAGGGAAATTCTACCAGGCCATAGGGAGGTTCTTCATTTGGGTCCACTTTGCCATCTGGACTGGCACCAAGGTGTGAATGAAGACACCACAAGGAGGAAAATTAACGTCAAAGGTCTCTGCATAGCAGCGAAGAACCTCTGGCTCAAGATTCTGAGCTCACATAAGCTACTCCATAGAACTTGCTTGCTAATGTGATGTCATGACAAAACATGTATTTCTTGCACTACATTGTAATCTGATTTGCACATTATGCACTTCACATTAATTTTTTTTTTTTTTTTTTTACATTATTAACTCTTGTCAAAATCAAACTTTTGAAGAATGAGTTGTTTTCTTTCTAGGTGGGGCCTATGCCAGGCCTGCTGTTTGCGTGTGCATGCAAGGGCAGCTAGAACATTATTGGTTCTTATGTGATTTTTTAACATGTAATATCACCCACTAAATTGATGTTCTAAGTCTACAGGTGGTATGGTATTTTTTATTTGTTCGCCTTGATAGTTTTGTATAAGTGTTTATAAAATAGCAAAATTTCAAGTCAAATTCACTGTTAAGATTTACATTTCTCAGTTTCATTCATGGTGATAACACGACAAAAGGTGTCATAGTCTAGTGGAACACTGCTGCCATCTATTGGAAGACAAACCCTTAAAATAATTTAAACTAAAGCCATTTACAATCGGACATTATTACAGTTTATTTATTTATTTTGTGGGTATAGATATGGTAGGAGCTTAGTCATCAAGTGTCATGCCATTTAAATGAAGGGAACTTTTGTTTTTAGTTTAAGCAAACATAATTTGGGGTCCTGAAATATATACCGAACACTGCAGAAGTGTTAAAATGACCATTACTATATAATACAAAAGATAGGTCAGTAGGCACAGAAAAGCATTTTTAATCGCATGCTATGTTATATTAATCCTAACCGCAGAGGGTGCTGTTGATAATAAGCTATATATATAATGCTGCTATAGACACCGAGACAACTAATGGTAACACTTAACAATAACAGTACATGAATAATCATGTACTAATACCTGAATGAATAGTTACTTCAAAATGAACTCATGATTAATGAAGATATGAACTAATCATGAACCAATGAAGAGCTATCCTTAACTATGACATGAGACATAAGGATTCATGCATGAAAACAGCAGCCTTAACTACGTTAATAACATTAATTATGATGTGCCCCCTCAAGTCAAGTCATGACAAAATTATACATTAACAAGCCATTCGTTGATGTTAGCATTATTAGTTATTAGTTATTAGTTAGGTTAGTTATGAGTTAATTATGATGTGCCCCCTCAAGTAAAGTCATAAGTAAAGACAGAGGACATTGTTTAGACTTGCACTGATTATCAGGTTAATGATATTTTCTGTCACCTAACCCAACCATTCCCCCTAAACTTACTTATCATAGAAATGTGGAAAACGCTAGATTTAAATAAAAACATGTTTTTAACAAGTGAGGACCAGTACAATGTGCTCAATAGTCAGCTGTCATAATATTTCGAAAGCATATGGAGCTGCTATGCGGAGCCGAATCACTCTCGCAGTACTTTGATGTCATACTGGGATAGCATGAGGGTGAGTAAATGATGAGAGAATTGTAATTTTTGGGCGTACTATGCCCTTAACATAAGCAAAAAATAAGAGTCAAAAATATATGTAAAAGTGTTGTTATTTCAGCTGTAATGCGCTGCTGATCAAAGCACTAAGATCTCTCTGAAGACATTTTAATAGTCTCATACATCGATTCCTCTCTTGCCATTGAAGTCATGTAGACATGGTTGTCATCTTTTGGTTTCTTAAGTTTTTCTCTCCTGTCAAAATGGTAATGATAAAATGTGTGGTATTAGTGATCAATACAAACATTTAACACTATACAGAAATGGCCAGCCAACGTCTATTTCTTGAGTTTATGAAGTTCTTACCGTAGGACGACAGTCAAACAGGAAGCGAAGATGACATTTACAACAGCTGAAAGGGTAAAGAATATCCAAGGGGTGGACAAACTCCAACTTACTAAAAGATGAGAAAAAGAAATTAGGGAACAATAAAGATTTTTGGTAGCACCTTTACAATGAGGTCTCATTTGTTAACATTAGTAATGCATTAACATGAATTAACAATAAGCAATATATTTTTACAGCATTTATTAACCTTGTTAGTGTTAGTTAATAAAAATGTTAATGTTCATGTTAGTTCACAGTGCATTAATATTAACAGATATAACTTTTGATTTTAATAATATATTAGTAAATGTTGAAATGAACAGTCCCAGCTAGTAGGTTACTGTATATGGCATGTGAGGATGCTGCAGGTGGCGGATCATTTATAGCCTTTTCTCAGAGCAGTTGAAATAATGAAATAATTAAACGTATAATTTTAATGGCAGATTGTATGGTATGCCAAATTAACGTTAGTCATTAGACTGTACAGAAATTGAAATCTACAGGTAACGCTAATACAGACTAAATACACTTAGTCACGCAATGCGGATGTTGTTAACATTAACAATTTGAGTTTTATTCAGTCAAATATTGCTCATTGTTAGTTCATCTTAACTAGTGCAGTGAACTAATGTTAACAAATGAAACCTCATTGTAAAGTGTTAACAGATTTTCATAAAAGTGATTTAATGATTTGTATACTTTACATAAATATACACATGATATTTGTGTCCTGCCTACCTTTGGGTTTTTCAGCATGACTATGGACCTGAATTTGCATTTTTGTCATACCAATGAGATTCTTACTGACACATTCAACAGTAGTGTTGATGTTCCTGAAACCAGGAATGGAGATGTTGCTGATACTGATGGTGTTCTCTGCTGAAGCAGTACTGTAATATTTAGTGATACCGTCTAATATCGGCCAGTATATCTGGGGTAACGGTAAACCACTGCTGACACAAATGCAGGTCAATTCATCACCCCACACCAAACAACGAGAGCTATTCAGGATTTTAGGGGCATCTGAAGAAAAATGATACGTTTATTAAAAAGATGGTCTTCAGCAATTTACATAAAATTTGAATTTATATATGTGTTATAGGTGAAATGATACATACGTCTTACTTCAAGGATCACAGTACTTTCAGTCTGTATGGTTTTTCGAAAAATGGCTGTGCAGGTGAGCTTAGTATGGTGATGTTCAGGCTCAGGATGGAAAGTCATTACTGAAGAGTGCTTTTCCCTGCCAGGCACTCCAGAAGCGACACGTTTAATTTCATCAGGCTCAATCCCTGTCCAAACAATATCTACTGAGGGATTAATGCAGTCCCCTGGAACTTTGCAGGATATCTCTGCCTTCTCTCCCACACTGAGTTGTGGGACGTTTATAGTTGGTTTCTGGGTGAGCTCTAAAACACAATGATTTATTGGAATCAGAAATGCTATAAACTAATCTGAATGTGTATGCTTTTCTCTGTTAAAAATGCATACATACAAACACACAACCAACCTTTCACAGTAATTCTCACTGTCTGAGGAAAAATATGCACTTTTCCTTGTCCCCACTCCAGTTTAAATCTGTATTCACCATCATATATGCCCTTAACCAAGTTGTTTAGCATAAAGCTGCAGTCTCTCTCCTCAGGCATATTCCTAGTCATACAAGGAACTTCAACAGTTGGGTTTTGTGGATCTCCTTTGAACCATGTTCTCTTAATGGGTCCTGAGACACTTTGAGGGACAGTTAAAGAACAGTATACTGTGATGCACAAACCAGCCTCTCCAGTGAAGTTGTCTTGTACTTTGATGGAGAAGTTAGTCGTCCCATCAAGTTCTGAAAACCACAATCAAGTAAGAGATCAGGCAGACTTAAGTTTAATTGTTTGTCTTCTAAATTGTCTAAGTGTCTTTACTAGAAATGTATCAATTATTTTATATCATCAAAGTTTTGTGGTAATGCGTATACACAATTTTTATCTTACATTTTCATCCAGAGCTTTTATTATAAATCTTTTTTTATTATAAAAAAAAATTATTATAAATGTCTTATAACAAAATATCCAGACACTAGTCATGTTAAAGTAAAAGGAAGCTAAAGGAAAACAGGCAGCTTCTGTTCACTTGACTTTCCTCGTTTTGACTACTTGTATACAAAATCTACAAAGTTGTATTTTTAGTAGCTTGTGTAAATTTGATTGTAGTCATCGGTGAGAAATGTTGAAAACTACAATAAAAATTGTACTGGTTCAAATGGACTCTTTTCACATTTCTGGGTTTCTCAGAAGGGGAAGTTGGGTAGAGATGGGTAAACTTCTATAGTGGTGAATGCGAGACGACAGCAAATATAATTTTTGTATTCCCATTTGCTTTAATAGCAAAAGAAACAAATTCATGATAGCATTTTCACGACTTACCAAAAGAGGGAAAAATTATTGAGAGTTTGATTAAAGTCGGAAGAGAAATTGATATGTGCCGTCTGTCACATTTACCTTGTCTTTGTTCATGGACTTTGTTCATTTTGATATTCTTTTGTCCTGATATGCCTGTGTTCAGTTCCTGTTTGTTTGTTTTTTGTGATTTACTGCCAAGGTAATAGCATTATAAATATATATACATTTTTTAAAATGAAAATATGAAAATCTGCTACATTTGCAATGTTGATAAAATGCATCATCACAGTCTGTGAAAAGGGTCCATCAGATTTACAACAAGAAATAATATAAACGTTAGCACTCACAAGCTGAAGTGTTGTTAAATACATGAATAGTGTTTTTTTTTTATATATATATATATATAGGCTTTATAGACAGACAGATTGAGAGTGACTTTTGAAGGACCAGCACCACATCTTCTTGTACCACTGTTTGAAGAATTTATCTTCCAGAATCTGGCAGTAGGTTTTGGAAGATCATTTTTATTCCATATCTGCAAGATGGACTTTTCAGGATAGGAGATGGACTAAAGGGGTCCTGATGGTTTCACACTAAATTCTTCACTTTAATTCTTAATTATTTTGCAGTTAACATGTGTCTTTTCTTTTCCACCTGTTTTTGTCTGACCCAATGAGTGTTTCCTGTCCAATGGTCATGCCTTAACTTTGCAATTTCTAGTATTGCATCCTTCTCATGATCATTTAATCATTTTTGACCTTTCAGTCTGTGTTAAATCTCTTTTTTGGCTCATTTTGCCTGTAAAAGATGATAATTCTGCACACCTGAATATAAGGCGTTTTTCAGTCCCAGCTTTCTTGAACAATTATATCTCACTTATAAATGTTTAAATACAAAAGTAATAGTAGTTATTAAGATTGATGTAGTTTGGAATTGTTAAAATGTGCCTGGAAAAAATATCAGAAAATCAACTTGCCTAATAATTCTGCACACAGTGTAGTCTTGTTAAAGTACACTACACTAAAGGAAAACAGGCAGCTTCTGTTCACTCATCTCATTTTGGCTGCTTCAAAATCTACAATTTGTATTTTTTAGTAACTTATGTAACTTTGATCATAGTAGAGAAATAAAAAAAAAATGTTGACAACAAAAACAATTGGCTGAATTGGAGTCATTTTATAACAAGAAATAATATAAAAGTTAGCACTCACGTAAAATCTCACAGTTTTTCATTCTGACGACAGTCAAGAGGAACAGCAGCGTTTGCAGCATCTCAGACTAATGTGATGAAACAAGCACAGTCGCTGGAAACCAGGTATGATTATATTTAGCACAAATATTATGACAATAATAAAAGTACACAAGTATGTTGAGGGCTATTTTTATTTGACATACAGCTAATGAAAATAAGAAAATTAGTATTTTGGTAGTAATTTTTGAGGAAGGTGCAAAATCATTCATAGCAAAGAAAAAAGACTATACGATTTTTATTTCTAGAACTGTTAAAATAATGTTGAAATAAATGATCACTTACCTAATATTTGAAGAGCTCATTTAACCTTATGTGACAGCAGTTTTAATTGCGATCAGGTTGTTGCATTTTTTCTTGATCTAGAGCTGTCAGTTTCAGCAACTCATTGCTTCCTGCAGCAGGATGTCTGTTGTTGCACAATACTTGTGTCAGGTCCACCAGCTGCGAGTCCCCTTGCATGCCTGCAGAGGGCACTGTTTCCACTACACTACACACATCATGGGCTCAGTTTCCCACAATGCTTTGTTCTGTCATCTGTGTAATTATGTGCAGCTGTTTCCCATCACCTCATTATCCCTTTGTCTCTCTCCCTATAATACTCAGTTCAGTTATTTGTCTTATTGTGAAGTCTTGTACTGCACAGCATTACTGAGTGTTTCCCCTGGTTTCTATATTTCCTGCTTTTCCCGTTCCTGTCTTGCTCTCTGGATTTGTTTGTTTGTATGGACTGATTTACTGTGCTCTGACCTCTACCTGTTTGATTGACTACAACTTTGGATTGTGCTACAAATAAAACTGCATTTGGATCTTCTATTGTTGTCGCTCAGTGCTTGCAACAACCAACACCAGCAAATCATAACAGAAGACTTCGCCAAAATGGATCCAGCAGTAAGTCTCATCCGTCTACGCCAAGGTAACCGATCACTTGAGGACCACACCCAGGATTTTCTGGAACTTGCATACCTCACAGACTTTCCTGATTTTGCACGTATTGACTCTTATTGTTATGGACTGAATGATCAATCTCAATCTAAACTTATCCTCGAGCATCACTGATTAAATTCCTGGATTATGCTTTGTTGTTGGCGGGGGTCCTCATTCACTGTTGGGGAGATTGAGGAACAAAACATTAAACATTTGAGGGGGGGGAGGCACCACGCATCAAGCGCTGATGGCCACGGAGCTTGGCCCACCTCTGTCACCAATATGCCCAGGACTGATGATTGCTAGCCCTGTGCACTGTCTACCTTCCTGCCCTGAAGTTCCCACACCTGAGTCCTCGATCAAGATGGCTGCCATTCCAGAGTCTCGTCCCTTCATGGCCGCCATTCCAGAGTCTCGTCCCGTCATTGCCACCACGCCTGTGTTTTTCGGACAAGCCGGCACACATCAGCTCCAGACCATGAGCCCACTCCAGAGCCCGCTCCAGTCCATGAGTTCACTCCTAGAGCCCAGCCTTGAGACAGATGAACTTCCTGTCTGCCCTGATACGAACACTGAGGTCATCTCGGAATTCCCTGTCTGCCTTGATACGACCATAGAGGTTGTTCCTGAACTGTCTGCCTGCCTCAACAAGACCAGAGCAGAGGTTCTTGATAGAGGCTTGGAGGGCGTTTCTGAGCCCCCTGCCTGTCCTGTTATGGCCCTAGTGGCCAACGCTAACCTCATTGTGTTCAATGTTTCAGTTTTGTCTAATCAGCTGTGTTGGCCTGTAGATCCACCGTGGAGGTCTATAACACCATCTGCACGGCTGTGGTGGTCATCTGCTCCACCGTGGAGGTCTACAAGACCATCTGCACGACTGTGGTGGTCATCTGCTCCACCGTGGGGATCTTTAAGCCTGTCTACACTGCTGTGGTGGTCATCTGCTCCACCGTGGGGATCTTTAAGCCTGTTGCACTGCTGTACCACCGTGGGGGTCTACAAGCTCGTCTGCACTGCTGTGGTGGTCATCTGCGCCACCGTGGGGACTTCCAAGCCTGTCTGCATTGCTGTGGTGGTCGTTTGTGCCACCGTGGGGGCCTTCAGACCTGTTTGTGCTGATGTGGTGGCAGTTTTACCCACACTGGCCACCTGATTGGCCGGTTCTGCCCGGGCCGCCTGCAAAGCCTTCGTCCCTAGCTCCTCTGTTCCTTCACGGACCTGGCCCACCATCCCTCCCCCTGATTCTGCCTCCAGGCCACCTCCCTCCTGAAATTGTTTGTTTTGTGTTTTGCCATGTTGGAGCATCTGGAAGCCGCTCCTTTGAGGGGGGGCTTTGTCACGTCCACCAGCTGCGAGTCCCCTTGCATGCCTGCAGAGGGCACTGTTTCCACTACACTACACACATCATGGACTCAGTTTCCCACAATGCTTTGTTCTGTTATCTGTGTAATTATGTGCAGCTGTTTCCCATCACCTCATTATCCCTTTGTCTCTCTCCCTGTAATACTCAGTTCAGTTGTTTGTCTTGTCTTGCACAGCATTACTGAGCGTTTTCCCCTGGTTTCTATGTTCCTGGTTTGTGATATCTTACTGTTTCCCAGTTTTCCCGTTCCGGTCTCGTATCCTTATGGGGTTATTGTTTTTTATTCCATTATTCATTGAATGTGTCGGCAAGAATCTCATTGCTTGGACAGAAATTGTCATGTCATGTCGAGAAACCCAAAGGTAGGCAAGACACAATCGTTTTACAAGCATTTTACATTTTCTGCCGTATATGTCAAACATCTGTATAACTTCACTATCATTCTGGAGATGGCTTCTTATCCTCGAGCATCTGATGTGCAACCCTCATGTTGTTCCACACCCGCAAGACCTTCGTTCATCGTCTGAACACAAATTAAGATATTTTTGATAAAAACCAATGGCTCAGTAAGGTCTGCATTGCCAGCAAGATCATTTCCTTTTTCAATGCCCAGAAAGCTAAAGACATATTTAAAACAGTTAATGTGACCAGTGTTCCCTCTAATTTTTTTTCTTGCTGAGCAAAACTTTTCTCTGTTGAGCGCACATTTTGGCCACCTGAGCAAAAACATTCTTTATATCAGACCTGTACAATGAATGTAAACACACACAAAAATGGTTTTATCATGCAACTATAACTTTTAACTTTAAAGGTGCAATATGTAAGAATTTTGCAGTAATATATCCAAAAACCACTAGGCCCGTGTTATATATTTTGTTCACTTGAGTACTTACGGTATCCCAAATGTCTGCAACTATTTGTAAATCGTGAGAAAATTGCAGTTTTAACCAAGGCTCCAGGACGTGTGAGGAGTCGCCTGTCAATTGCGTTATACCCGCGTTACCCTCAGTTTCGTGGAAATACCAAAGACGCTTTAATATTTACATTTTTTAATAGGCAAGGGAACAACTTATACAGGACTTATACAAGGGAACGTCTATATTTATAGACAGAAAACTAATGATTGTTATATAGCTCAACATGTTTAGTCTTATTGTTTAAATCTAATTTTCTTGATTTTTTTTTTTTTTTTTTTGTGAGTACCATGCTTTACCATGCCTCAGAGAAAAACACTATTTTGTGAAGTAGCTAACATCATAATCAGATGCAGCTTTATTTTTAGTAACAGTAATACAGCATTTTCTCCATCATACAATACGTTTTAAAATTAATTGCATGCCATTTATCAACACAAGCCATCCAGCATTTATTAATATGATATTCTAAAATCGATCTAGCTTACTGCAGTGATGGACGCAAATGCACAGAGTAATGTTATAACATAATTTTCAACACACTCAAATGTATCTAATATTATAAACAGAGCTGTGTTACCTCATAACGGCGCCAGCAACTGTGGCATAATAAAAGTTCCGCTGCTCGTGGCATGTGTTGCGCAATCGCTCCAGAAGCCTCGTTCAGCTCCCACAACACTTGGTCCTGCTCTGCTTCATACTACAGTTATGTTAATAATCGCATCCATGAACATGATTTCTTCCCGAGTCCTATCCGAATTCTTTTCCACCGGCCACTGAGGTGAAGACCAAATGTCCTAAGATTCCACGCTCAAACTTGGTGTCATCAAGCTACGCCTTTGTTTTGAATAGGCCTCTAGCGACCTCTAGCGGACAGAAAATATTACATATTGCATCTTTAATGTGCCATTTCTATTTTATTTGACCCTTAATGTAACTTAGTGACATATTATTTTTGAATACAAGCAGTTCAGACACTAAAATAAGCACATTTTAGGTTACTTTTTCACATTGCTGCGTTAACTTACTGTACCAGTCTTTACCAAGAAATTCTGCTAAAAAATAATTAAAAAATCTCCAGCAGGACAGTTCAGTTCTTTATAATAATATAATTTGAGTAGTTACACTGGTTACATACTACAATGGTTTGGGACAACCATAATGTGTTTTTGTAGTCAATTATTAGCAACAGACAGTGTTAAACCATCAAAATTACATGTTTATTGCTTATGAATTTCCTAGATTTTCTTTACCAGGAGGTTTCAAGATTTTTTGTGGCAAGGAGCCCTAAACAATCCCCTTGTGAGATACATTTTAATTAGGCTTACATTATAATATAATAAAATAAAATATAATATAATCTTATAATACAGTATATCAGTTTAAATATTTCATCAGTTTAAATGCTTCCATTTGTTTTAATATATTATAATATGAAAACAAACTTAAGCATTTAAACACATCTGATAGCTAAATATTTTTAAGAAAAGTGAACATGTTACCTCTTTTATAGTTATCTAAACATCCCTGAAACCCACACCACCACACAAATATATTTAAACGGAGGTATATAACGTTAACTGATTTATTTTGAGTTTGCACTCTGTGGTGGGTGTGTAGTTGTAAATGTCTCAGAGTTTTGTTAGCATTCTGTGCCCATCATTATTTCCGCCACTTCTTCATTAAAACACCTCCACTTGTGTTTTACTAACGTCTACACCTACCCTTTACAATAATGCAAATACATGTTTTATTAACGTCTACACCTACCCTTACAATAATGCAAATACAGTAATTAAATGATGCAATATTGATGTGCGCATGCTCAGCGGCCATACCTGTAGCTATCTCCACTAGTGGAGGTGACGTATTTCCTGTTCGAGAGTGGAGCTCCATTCAGCCCCCTCAGGCTGCAGCCAGCCCCTATTGCGACTGATTTGGCTCAGGCCAAACTCACATGCGCTCACATCGTTCTATGAAACCTGTAAACCGCATTCACCGGTTCTAACTCTATAGCGACAATAACTCTATAGTGGTTGACCAGAGCACTGCAATTATTTCTCATTTAAACTACAATCAAATGTATTTCCCCACACATGATTTCATGTCTGAGTCTGTCCTCTGCGCAGCAATTATTCTTTCTGTGCGGCTGCACACTTCTCATGCCACGCGCAGCTTAGAGGGAACACTGCATGTGACTACAGTGGTTCAACCTTAATATTATAAAGCGACGAGAATACTTTTTGTGCACCAAAAAAACAAAAGTGACTTTATTCAACAATATCTAGTGATAGGTGATTTCAAAAGACTGCTTCATGAAGCTTCGAAGCTTTACAAATCTTTTGATTGGAATCAGTGGTTCGGAGCATGTATCAAACTGCCAAAGTCACGTGAACTATTGCAATTTCGAAACACTTACGTAACGCAGCCTCGTTTACTGAAATCACGTGGTTTTTTACATTTCAAAACACTGATTCAAAAGATTCGTAAAGCTTCAAAACTTCATGAAGCAGTGTCACTAGATATTGTTGAATAAAGTCTTTATTTTTATTTTTTTGCCGCACAAAAAGTATTCTCGTCGATTCATAACATTAAGGTTGAACCACTGTAGTCACATGAACTGTTTTAAATACATCTTTAGTACCTTTCTGGGCACTGAAAAAGGAAATGATCTTGCTGGCAATGCAGGCCTCACTGAGCCATCAGATTTCATCAAAAATATCTTAATTTGTGTTCCGAAGATGAACGAAGGTCTTATGGGTGTGGAACAACATGAGGATGAGTAATTAATGACAGAATTTTCATTTTTGGGTGAAACTAACCCTTTAAGAGCTGGAAAGACCGCCAAAACTTGCAACTCCGCAGTGAGTCAGTGTCATGGATGTAAGGGCAGAGCAAATTTAAATATCTTTTCTAGTATATATTTTCATTTCATAATGCCGCTGTTTTGGGAATTTTTAAAATATAAATTATTTGTAATAGAGCAGACACTTTGAGTTTGTTAATGGATTATGTTATAGCCCTGCTTGTTTTTAATGTTTTTAAAGCTTGTGAGCCGTGCAATGAGTAACACCGGTCTAGAGGCTAGACGTATTTCATAATCCACAGATGCGTGCAGCGATCCACAAATGTACAGAAAGCGATTCACAAATTAATGAATGCCAGGCAAAGTTGTGTTTGTGACATAACAGATTTGTGGATACTTTTGGATTTGCAAATGTCATTTTATTTATTTGCGAATCTAATTCATTTTTGTGAAACTCCTGCATATATCTGTGGATCTCATTCTATTTAACCCCATATGGGGTTGTTGCATATTTGCAGATAAAAAGATTCTGATGCACAAATAAATGTAAAGAGAATCACAGAAAACTAATTCACAATTAAATAGAATGAGATCCACAGATATATGCAGGAGTTTCACAAAAATGAATTAGATTCACAAATAAATAAAATGACATTTGCAAATCTAGCAGTGAAATGATTTTACTTACATTTCAGAAGAAACTTCCTAGCAGATCTAAATTGAACAGTTTGAGTTTTGTCAACAAACATTATATCTCAAAAGTCATTTTAAAGGCATGTATTGAATCTATCAAAAGAAAACACAAGACCTTAACATAAAGATTACAAATATTTTCTAAAACAGTGGAATAAGAATAAGTTTTTTTTAAAGCATTTTGCTAGCATAAAGTAAAAATGACACATTAAAAACAAATGTTCAGTTTGGAGTTGTAGGACATTAGCATGTGCTAATATGCATGCTAACTGTTCCACTTTATGCTAATGTGTAAGAAAAGCCACTTGACATATAATCACAACAAAAAGCTTTATTTAGCCAAAGCTGTAATGTGTCGATCAAAGCTCTAAGTTCTCTCTGAAGACATTTTAATAGTCTCATACACAGATTCCTCTCTCTTCATTGAAGTCATGTAGACATGGTTGTCATCATTTGGTTGCTTTTGTGTTTCTCTCCTGTCAAAATGGTAATGGTAGAATGTGTGACTAATACAAACATTTAATGCTATAGAAATGGCCAGCCAACATCTTGAGTTTATGAAGTTCTTACCGTAGGACGACAGTCAAACAGGAAGCAAAGATGACATTTACAACAGCTGAAAGGGTAAAGAATATCCAAGAGGTGGACAAACTCCAACTTACTAAAAGATGAGAAAAATTAGAGCAGAATAAAGGACATTTTCATACAAGAATCCATCTCCAGAATGATAGTGAATTCATACAGATGTTTGGCATATGGGCACTATGGCAGAAAATGTAAAATGCTAAAACACATGATTGTGTCCTACCTACCTTTGGGTTTCTCAGCATGATTGTGCACTTGGATTTTCATTTCTGTCCAACCAATGAGATTCTTACTGACACATTTAATGGTAGCGTTGAGGTTCCTGAAACTAGCAATGGAGACGGTGATGATGCTGATGGTGTTCTCTGCTGAAAAGGCACTGTAATATTCACCGTCCAGAATCGGCCAGTATATCTGGGGTAACGGCAAACCGCTGCTGACACACATGCAGGTCAATTCATCACCCCACACCAAACAACGAGAGATATACAGGATTTTAGGGGCATCTGAAATGAAATGATGAATTATTTAATGGCAATTAAGATGAATATTATTTAATGATAATATATTAAAGTCTCAATCCCTTTAAATACAATATCTGTTTTGAGATTCACACAACTCCCTGGAGCTTTACAGTATATCTCTGCCTTCTCTCCTGCTGTGAGCTGTGGGACTTCTATTGTTGGCTTCTGGGTGAGCTCTTAAAACACAATGATTTATTGAAATCAGAAATTCTATCATTTATATAACTAATAATTTTTATTATTCTATCATTTTAAATAGTTTTATGCACACTGAGTAAGTGTTATTTTCCTGCTTATACTATGGTCACTTGCCAGTATGGATAAGTTGTTTGCAGTGAAATATTGCAAATAAAAATAATGGTTAATTTTATCTGCAGGTCATTAGATCTAAAATTCTGAAAAAAAAAAGAAAAAAAAATGCAGCATAGTAAGATAACTTTTATTTCAATGAATTTAAACTTGAAATACCTGTGCATTAAACACTTTTAACGCATACATTCCAGCCCATCAGAATCAAATATTCAGCAGACAATGTAATATATATTGGATTTGTTTGATTTCTTAAAAAGAACATACAAAACACACCACCAAACTTTTACAGTAATTTTTACTGTCCGAGAAAAGATATACACTTTCCCTTGTCCCCATTCCAGTTTGAAACTGTATTCACCGTCAGATTCACCCTGAACCAAGTTTCCCAGCATAAAGCTACATTCTCTCTCATTGCCTTTATCTCCAAAAATGTGAACACAAGGAACTTCAAAAGATGGTTTTTGTGGATGTCCTTTGAACCATGTTCTCCTAATGGGTTCTGAGACACTTTGAGGGACAGTGAAAGAACAGTATACTCTGATGCACAAACCGCCCTCTAGTGTTCTGTTACTAAGATGGAGAAGTCAGTCGGTTCATCAGGGTCTGAAATAAAAAACAAAAATCTTCACAATACTGTAGTTTTGTTAAATATATTATTTTCATATTTTTCAAAGTTTTACAACATGGTGATAAAACCAATGACTTAAATTCAATGACATTATTTTTCAACTATTGATATTATTAATTATTTAGTTTTCACTTATTACACTTCTTAATCTGGAAAAACAAAATAAGGAATAAATAAATAAACGTAAATGTCATAGAAGTGCAGCAGATGATGTTTTCAGGCACTTGACAAGTTCAGAAAAATGTGTAAAACAATACAGAGTCAAACAATTTAATCTGACTTAAAAACAGGTTATATTAGAATGATGCCTTTTATATGGTGATTCTTGAATATTTGAAATGTTTTCATGACTAAAAAGTCAAAGGAAAATGTTGAATGTTACAATACAGAAGTTAACACTCACTAAAACGATAACAGTCTGTCATTTGAACGTCAAGATGAACAGCAATGTTTGCAGCATCTCAGACTAATATTAGAGAAATACGGAAATCATGTCTGTGTAAAGCACAATTACGATAATAAAAATACACATATAGTCTTACTTAACATTATTAGTTATGAAAAAGAAAACCAACAACTGCACCTTTCAGAATTATTAAAATGGTCGCTTACCTAATATTTGAAGAGCTATTGTGACAGCAGTTTTTCTTCTGATCTGTTTCGTGCTTTTACTTGATCTGACTGATTTTGTCGTTTCAGAAATGTCTTCTTATCATTACCATGTGTGTACTAGATACCCCTCCCATGATTAACAGTAAAACTGAACTAATACAGAAACCAGTATTGTTAGCACTGAAATTATTTTCTAATATTATCTTTACACTTCATTATTTGTTCATTTCTGTACAATGAATTATGATTACATTTAAATTTTTTATTATAAACCATCAATTCATGTTTGAAGTCTAGAACCAAGTTGTCACAGGTCACAGCACAAAGGAAGTTACTCAGGATCTTAATGCAGCGGCTTCTTTAATCAAACAAACTCAAAACTACGAACAACACTCTGAAATGGGAACAAAACAACCAACTACACAATGACGAGGACAGACAGAGAACTGAGAGAAACACAGGGTTTAAATACAATAACAAACAGGAGAGCTAACAAGATAATTAATGAGACACAGCTGGGACAAATGAACTCAATGAGGGTAACCATGGGAACAAACAAACAAAAGAGAACACCTGACTAAAGAAAAACAAACTCATACATGAACAGAACAGGGAAACAGATACAAAACAAACTGACAAGTAACTTAGGATCATCTTTTTATTTGTATTTATTTTTTAATTTTGCAGACATTTTATCAAAACATCTTCTTCAATGGGCTGTGTGCAACAAACAGATTCTGAAAGGAAATATCCCAGTAGAGATTTTTAAAGACATTAGATGTTGTGTTGAAACCATTAAAATAATTTAAAATGATTTAAAGGAAACTCTTCTTTCAAAACACCATTAACTATACTAGGCCTTTCCACCGTACACAAGCTCTGTTCAGAAGTCGTGGATAACAACAGGCTGACGTAGCTGATGGCAGATCACCTCATCTATATACAGAGAGTTGGTCTTCACCTGGATCTCCTCCTCCAGGCTCAGCTGACTGCTTGCTAAAGCTTTCAGTTCCATCTCTGAAAGTTCAAGTGCCTCAGCCAGTCTAAGAAGCCATAGAGGGGAAATTACTAGCATATGGGACATGTAATAAATGTTATCTGCTTGGTAACATCCAAGTCCTTTACTTTACCTCTTGATGTGGTTAGCGAGCTCCTTGACCTCTGCCAGCAGTTGGATTTGAGCCAGGTCGTGGCAGAGCTCAACGTTGGGCCTTTGGCTGCGAGCGTACAGTCGAGTCTGAGCCACTTTCAGTGGAGCTTCTTTCTCTGCAATAGCCACTTTTAGAGCCTCCAGATTCTTTTCTTGATTTGCTATCTCTGCTAGCAGCTTTGAGAGAGCACAGGGACATACAAAACTAGTCAAATTATTTAAAAAAAATAATAAAATGAAAACAGATTAAAACCCTGTATATAAGAAATGATCGAAACTTAATAATGAGTAAATTAATAAATTAATGTTATTCTTAACATATACATGTAAATGGATATAGTTCACCCAAAAATTATCTCATCATTTACTCACCTATAAAACTATGTGCCATATTACTAGAGAGAAGAGCAGCACCATCCCAGGAGGGATGAATACCATGTCTTTTCAACAGGTCAGGTCTGCCCCAAAAAACTTTTCCAATGGTCTATGAAACCTGTGTTATTCTGCGGACACAACTTAGACTGGAATAAATACTTTGACTGTTGCGATCCCATCGGACTTATGATAGCTGCCTGAATCATAATAAAGCACTGTTCGCCAGAGGAGAACTGGCCCCCCCGACTGAGCCTGGTTTCTCCCAAGGTTTTTTTTTTTTGTTTGTTTTTTCTCCATTTTAACACCCGTTTGCCACCTGATGTCACCTGTTGGAGTTTGGGTTCCTTGCCACTGTCGCCTTTGGCTTGCTTAGATGGGGACACTTGACATTTGATATTCAACAGTGCTTTGATCTGCCTGCATTGACACCACTGTATGCGAAATGAACTAAGCTTAATGATGACGTCACTGTTTACTCCAGTGCTGATATAGATAATGAACTAAATTAATACATCGGAATGAATCAATACTGAATTTACTTAAGATGGATAATGACACCATTTTCTTTAAGAGCTGAAGTGCAGCCAAACTTATATACCAGTTATCACTGTAAAGCTGCTTTGACACAATTTGCATTGTTAAAAGCGCTATATAAATAAAGGTGACTTGGCTTGACCTTCATGCCATCCCCATATGATTTTCTTTCTTAAGATAAACAAAGAAAGATTTTTAGGTAAATTATAAATCTCTGTGCGTCCATATAATACAAGTGAATGGGCGCCGCTCAGTTCTCATGTGAGAAAAGTACCTGAATGTCCTACTACTTCCTTGAAATTGTGGAGTGCACATTCGATAGACACTTCACTGTCCCATGAGGCCACTGGAGAGGATTTATGAATGTAGGTGAAGCGACGCAACTGATGCTGGTAGGTCATGTGACAGTAACAACATGGCGGATATAATACATCCGAATTTTATTTATATTACCCATATTCATACTATATAGAACATACTTTTTAACAATCACAAAGTAAGTTCAAAATTAAAAAAGTAAGTAGTACCTACTCAGATAGAATGCGATTTCTAGATCTATTTTTGTGTGTGTGTGGTCTTTCAAGCGTCAACGGAGCAACACACATTCAATGGCATTATATGAGAGATTATATGAGAGATATAGAGATTGATTATTTTCCTAAAAACCTTTGTGTTTATCTGAAGAAAGAAAGTCATATACATCAGGGGTGTCATGAGGGGAAGTAATTGATGGAGAGAATTTTTATTTTTGGGTGAACTATCCCTTTAATGTTAATTCACTTGTAGCATTCATTTTATGCCACAAGTACAACTCACCTCATTGAGCTGGTTCTCAAGCTGTGTTTTGGCAGTTTTGGTCTCCTGTATGCGCAGCTCAAATGCCCTTCCCGTAGCCTCATACTGTCTGCGCATGTCTGCAGCCGTCTGCTCTAGCAAGCTTGCCACAAGAGCTCTCAGAGAAAGAGAGTTATTCTTCTCCTTCTCAGCTTTGCTAATGTTTAAGTTGCAGAGGCTCTCCCATTCCTCAGGAGTCACTGCAATTCTGGAAATGGTAAAGGAAATAGGTTTGCAAAGGAAAGACGTTGGAAAACCTAAATCTGTTAACATTTGAATAGTCTGATTTGATATTCAAATGCATTCATGTAACAAAATTAGATTTCAAATGCTGTATCATAAACATTATCTTACCCAACGCTTGTAACATTTGAATTCCCTCCGTTTAAATCAGGCGATGTGTTAGTGAGAAGAGAGCAGAAATCATCGATGCACTCGGCCTGAAATTTTTCCTGCAAGTCCTTTTCCAGATAGTATTTCACTGAACGAATAAGCCTGGAAATAGCCACAGGAATAATTTCTAAACTAAAATTTAGTTTTGAGCAAATTGATGTTTATATAACTAGAGAGAATTTTATTGAACAACACAATATACCAATAATTCATGGATTACTCACCAGTTGCCATGTATTAATTAATATAATTTGCAGCCATATCATACACATTTTTTTTATTTTTTGAAACTAAATATTGTTTTAAAGGGGATCTATAATGCGCCTTTCACAAGATGTAATAAAAGACTCTGGTTCCCCCAGAATGTGTTTCTGAAGTTTTAGTTCAAAATACCCCAACATATAATTTATTATAGCTTGTCAAATTTGACCCTATTGAGGTGTGAAAAAAACATGCTGTTTTTGTGTGTGTCCCTTTAAATGCAAATGAGCTGCTTCTCCCGGCCCCCTTTCCAGAAGAGGGCGGAGCTTTAACAGCTTGCGCTTCGGTTACTCAACAACAACAAAACTGGAGAATCTCACGCAGCCAAAATGACGATAGTCAGTAACGGTGTTCATCCTTACGTTGTTCAAGTCGGACATTGATAGAGAGACTTGGAAGAAGTTACAACTTATAGAATGCAACTGGACGTTTCTGAATGGTTAGTAGATACATTTATGTAGTCGCTGTGGAGTTGATTCCACTCATCGATTAGCATGTGCTGTCATGTTAATCTTTTGTGCAAAATAAATTCTTGTATGGATGCCCACTATACATAGCATACCTGTTTGCCAAACAGAGCCATACACACCAGGCTAACGTTTATGATTGCTATCAGTATCAAATGCTGTGAATGGTCTAATATTTTTTCCAAAATATCGCTCGGACAGAAACGCTCTTTTTTTTAGCAATAGAGCTTGCCAGGGTCAACTTGCAAGCTATCCAAAAACTCTAAATAGTGTTCTGTGCTCGTCTGTGGAGCCAACAACAGAACAGTTAGCATGCTTTGCTCGAACTTTTGCAATGGCGTTAGAACTGGTACACCGTTTTCGCTTGCAAAAACAAAATGACGGCGCTGTGGCTGGAAAGGTGCAGATTAATGGACAGTAATATTATAATAAGTTCCCCTTCCTATGTCACAAGGGGAGCGAAATCTGAGCAGCTCATTTTTTCACATGCTTGCAGAGAAAGGCTTGCCAAAATAGTTACTGGGTTGGTAGATGCACCGGGGACCTGATTATAGCACTTAAACATGGAAAAAGTCTGATTTTCATGATATGTCCCCTTTAATAAATTATTTATTAATTATTAATAAATTATTATTATTGAAAAATATATTGTTTTATAATATTATTTGTCACATTTACAGGTTTGACAGACTTTCTCATAGGAAATATCAAGAACAATTTAATTCCTTACAAGTTAGTCCTTGGAGTTTTGTCACTGTTCCACCAACCTGATCTGCTCATTGATCTGCTCCAGTGTTCGCTGTAGCAGGACCATCACTCCCTCGATCACCTCTTTCTCCTTCAGCAGTTCCTCTTCCACCTCATCATGCACCAGGTCAATCGCCACACGCTTCTCTCTGAGGATGTCCCGTACATATCACATGATTAGGCTACAAATTAGATCTTTTGTTAAAAGTTTGAACTGTAATGAATTATGTCGGTCTAATCCAAATTGGGGTGGTTAATTTGGCTTATTACTTACCATTCAAAAGATTGGGGCCGCTAAAGGTTTTTAATGTTTTTGAAGACTGCATCAAAAATAAAGTCAAATATTATTACAATTCAAAATAACTGATTTCTATTTTTAATATACTTTAAAATGTTGCAAAGCTGAATTTTCAGCATCATTAACGTTACTCCAGTCTTCAGTGTCACATGATCCTTCAGAAATCAATGCTGATTTGCTGCTATTATCAGTGTTGAAAACAATATTTTTGTGGAAACCGTGATACTTTTTACAAGACTCTTTTATTTGAAATATTTATTTATTTACTTTTTTGTAATAAGTAAAAGCCTTTACTGTCACTTTTGATCAGTTTGGTCATGTAGTTCAACACCTGATTTTAGTAATGACCTCTGGTTGTGCTCTAAAGTGAGAAGTACCTCTCAGTCAGACATTGCAGAGTCACATGAAGAGGCTCAGAGCAGCTCTCCAAGGCTTTTTCCACACGGCTCTTGAAGATGACGAGCATCTCGATCTCCTGCACCATCTCCTCAAACTTCTTCTCCAGTTCCTGCCTCCAGAATTTGATATCCTGGATTCTATGCTCTGAAGAAGAGGTGCAAGACTCATGGGAGAATATAAAGACTAAGGAGACCAATAACCCTATCTGAAATAACTTCCTCTTTTCATCATTTCTACCACTAATCTTTAAAAGGTTAAGTGTCATCATTACACATCCAGTATTACTGCTTATCTCATGCAAGGCCATTGACCTTCTCTGCATCCCGCCACGTGCATTTTGCATACCCAGCCTCTTTTGTGCATCCTGTTGCATGTGTTTGGTATATTTGTTGCTCTCCTCTATGAGTCTTTGACACTCTGCAGCCAGTCTCTCTGAGTGCACCCGTTCTGCCTCCGAACTCCTGAAATGCACCTGGTTTGCATGCTTCCACTCAGATGGTAGAAACTTATCAGGGGGTCCCATCAGCCTAGACATTTTTCTATAAGAAAGAAAGTTATTCTTTGGTTTTGAAATAATTTAGGTCAATGATTACTAGACTATATGATAACTAATATCAAATATGTAGTTATTTAATTGTTTTAAACACTTGAATCAAAGCCATATCATTGCCACAAAAAAAACAAACAAAAAAAAAAAAAACTAAAATGACATTATAATACAAAATACAAACCATTCAGATATACAACTATGTCAGGATTTCAGTTACCTCCATAAACTCGTGTCTTAAACAATCTATTCAGTTTTTTTTAAACAAGATAAACATTAAATAATTAGAATTAAAACATTAAACGTAAAAAAATATCTTACCTGTCAGACCTAAAAGCCTATACTGCAACTCACTGAAACACGACCGTGACACTCTGCCGGCGAGTAAACACACGGTTACTATAGCAACATAACCGTTCCAACGCTAGGGGGTGGTAAATGCCATATTATTTTTCGTAAATGAAAACGAAGCTTTGAGTGGATTGTATTAGAGATGGTCTTATTCCTGCTGCTGTGTATCTAAATGTCGATCAACAATGACAAAACAATTTAAAAAAAAAAAAAAAAAATGTTTCTACATAAAACATGACCTCTATGTTTATCCCTCACAACCTCGTTTTTTTATTATTAAATTTTATTTTAAATAGCATTTATTTCATGTCAACAGTATGCATTTGTAGTTGTTTAGAAAATAAAAACTCTTTTGTTTACAGAGAAATTTTGTTTCTTACAGTCTTTACCTTTTATACAGTATAATTTGATACAAATATATTCTATTTATACATTAGCATTAGTCAAACATTAAATAAACACATTCTTAAAGCAAAAGAGGGAATATCTGTTTACCGTTTAAGCATTCTGTACATAGTCTGTTTATAATTAACATGAAAGTAATATCAAAGTGTACTGACCACAAAAATAGAATTGGTCAAACTATTTCAGAACATCCTTCAGTTATTCACACTCAATTTCAGTGAGACACAACTAATATAATAATACCACTTCGGTATGAGTTACAGTCATAAATAGATCCACATAAAGTAAACAAGTGCCATAAAAGTACTCAATTAAATTGTGCCTTTTCTTAACAGTCTGCATTAAGTTTGAACGGAATGGAAACAAAGACAACATAAGCAGTAACAGTAAACATTGAAATTTTGATGTACAGTGGACTAACAAAACATTTTGTTTGAAAAAGTTAAACGCAGACTAAATGATTTAAGAGAATATGGTAATAGTAAGGCTGGGGTGTGAATTAATTCATCAAATAATTAAATAAATTACATTACTGGTACATTACTTTTCTTAATTTGTAACATCTGTTTTTGAATCAATTTCAATAAATATAGAACAAATTTAAATGTGCTTACTTAGAATACCACAATCTATTTGGGACAGGTCCCACCAACTGGCTACAATTTAAAATATACTGGCTGTGATTTATAATATATCCTGGTTAAAAGAGAGAAAAAAAGAGAAAAAAACAATACTGTATCACATACAAATAAAAGCCCAATTTTGGATTAAAATTGCACTTGATTAAATCCACAGGTATGTTTGGTTTGACATCTTTGTCTTGGTCTTAAGTGGCAACTGTTTCATCAAGTCCATTGATATTTTCAGGCAGTAAACCCTCTTCAATCGCCGCTCTGGATTCCTGCACCTAAAGTAAACATTCATTTGATTTTTATACCTTACCACATGTAAAACACTGAAGCCAACTGAAAATATGCCTTTCAAAACATACAACCATAACAGTATTTAAAAGTAATTATTTACATAAAAAATTGTAAATAAATAAATTGTAATACATTTTTATGTTACCATAAATAAAATTAAAGCATTTAATTTATGTACAGTTTTGGGTGTAATGCATTACTAAGCAATTAATTACTGTAATTTACTTTTACCTTGAAAAAGCAAAGTAAGGGATTACTCTTAAAAGCACAATATGTAATTTTACACCGCTAGAGGTCGCGTATTCAAAACAAAGGCGTAGCTTGATGACGCCTTGATTTCGTGGAATCTTGGGAGGTGTTGTCTTCACGTCCACAGCCGGTGGAAAAGAATCCGACGGGACTCGGGCAGAAATATTCATGGATGAGCTAATACATTGATGAAGCAGGGTGTGGCTGAAAGCTGTTGGAGTGGAACGAGGCCGCTGGAGCGACTGCTAATGAGAGACGAGCGTGACACACGGCTCGTGAGCAGCGGAACTTTTATTATGCCGCAGACGACCGCTTCCACTTCTTCCGGTCATGTGTATGTGGAGTAAAGCAGCGCTGTTTATCATATTAGACACATTTGTGTGTTGAAAGTTGTTATAGTGCTACTCGGCGTTCGCTCGGCGGCTACTATGAGACACTTGTTGCACACTGCAGTAAGCTAGATCAATATTAGTCATGGTAAAACATGGTACTCACGGTAAATCAAGAAAACGACATTTAAACAATACGACTTATTGTATATAACAATAATTCGTTTTCTGTCGATTAATGTATCTAAACAGTTGCTCACCTGTCTAATAAAACACATAATATATTAAAGCGTCTTTGGTGTTTCCATGGTTTCTACAAAATAAACCCGGAAATCGAGGGTAACACGGGTATGATGTCATTGATAGGTGACGTATGGTCATGGCCCGTGTCCTGGATAAAATTAGTTATTTCTCTGGATTTAAACATTCTTGGAAACATTTGGGATAATGTAAGTACACAAGTCAATAAAATATATAACATTGTTCTAGTGGTTTTTCGATATTTTAATCCAAAATTCTTACATATTGTGCCTCTAATCTTGTAATTAATTACAGTTACTTCTGATGTAATTTCATTAAATACTGTACAGATATAGAACAATTCTATATAAAACAATAGTGGGTTTAACATCAAAATTTTACGAAATTTTATAAAATGTATGTTTTTAATGTAACCTTCTCCCTTTAAATACTTTGGTCAGTATAAGAATAATTTATGCAGTTTTATATTATTTATTTGAAATAATTTTTAGTGCAGTTTCATGTCTATCCTTGTATTGTTCCAACTTTTCGAGTTTTAGAAAGTAATTAGTAATAAGCAATCCTATACTAGTAGTAAGTAGCTAGTAATTAATTACTTTTTTAGAGTAACTTACCCAACACTAATGTACATACAAAATACAGAAGTAAAAGTTTACTCACCTTGAAAGGCTGACTAATACCCACAATGCACTTCAGGTTGCTGCTGTAATAGCACAGCACACATTCTCCCCCAAGAACAGGAATTTCATCTTTGTTCACATAAACCTGTAAAATATATATATATATATATATATATATATATATATATATATATATATATATATATATATATATATATAATTAGCTAAATCTACTTAGTTGATTATGTGAATAAACACAAAAAACTTTATCTAACATGAAATGCAGAGAGCAAATGTTGCAAACCTGAAAGAGCTCATCATTAAAAGACACCTGGTCATCCTTCACCCAAGCATACGTGATATAGTCCGAGACACTTTTAAAACCAACCTATGAAGTGACAAACACAAGTTCTATATTAAATAAATCTAGTTCACAATATTTTAGTATTACTATTGTAACCATACACAATAATATACTATATATTCTAATTTATTATTTGCATTTACCATTACCATTATTTATTTTACCTGCAGTCTGTGACCCCATTAGGACAAAGCACATTTTGGGAACCTCTCTCACCTTATATAAACCGATCCAGTCCCAGGCACTGGAAGAAAAGGACTGAAGAGGTCTGTATGTTATAAGAGCGTCGAAGTCGGCACTCCACTCTCCTTCAGCACAGACCTGCACCAGTGGCGTCTCGTACATCTTTCTCAACTGATAACAGATTAACAAATAGTCATTCTTGTAGTATTTTATGACACAATGGGTTAACGACAATTGTTTTAGCCAAACTCTGTGATGCCCCACCTCCAAGTGAAAGATGCCAATGACAGGCTTATGGTCGCTAACGCCATACTCCATTTTACTTGTGTAATAGTTCTGGGTCATTTTCAGAGGGAACTCATCCTCGAGTTCCCCCTCTAGTTGTTTCTTTGGATCCTCTTCATTGTGACCGTCTTCATCAATATCCTCCGGCGGCAAGAACTTGGGCTTCACTCGCCAGAGAATCCTGTCACACCACGCAGGCTTGCGTTTCTTACCACTAGCCAAACACAGAGAGAGGAAAGCAAGATTAAATCAAATATAATAAAGTTGTGGGTTTGAATCCCTTTTCCCTTTTATTTTTATAAAATATACAACATTTTTTTTTTTTTAACACCATAAGTACATCCTGTAAGTCAAAAAGTGAGCCGAGTCATCCACATGCTTTGTGACCATGTATGTTGCAAAGATTTGAACAGCTACTAGAAACGACAGCATAGAAACACAGATGACTAATACTTAAACACTTAAACTCTTTGCAACACACAACTCTAAACACAGACTGGATGTATATGGATGTTAATGGTTTATTTCTGGTGGTTCATTTCAGCAGTAGATGAATGGGTGTTACAGGACGGGGTGGGCGGCACACAATGCATTGGTCTGCATTAAAGTGTGGATGAGGTCAGCTCTAGGGCAAAAAGAAAGTCTTTCCGCTCTCTGACGGAAATGCTACAATTAGGGAAAACTTCAAGGAATGTTGGCAGAAGGCTAGACAAGCAGGGGAGGAAGGTTCAAGTTAAGAAGCACATTGGAAATTTAAAGCTTACTTAAAACCAAACCATGTCTTCTGTACCCTGCAGGGGTGAAAAGAAAGCACGGGTCAACATCTGAGAGGCAAAAACAGTCCTGGCAGAGGAGCTGAGGGAGATTTAGGATATTATAGTGATTACTGTGTCCTTCACAGCTATTCGGGAAATGTAATTAAAGTCAACATGAAATCCATTTTAAAGGGTTAGTTCACCCAAAAATGAAAATTCTATCATTAATTACTCACCCTCATGTCGTTCATCTTCGGAACACAAATTAAGATATTTTTTATAAAATCCAATAAGGCCTCCATTGCCACTAAAGGTAATAAAGACATATATTTAAAACAGTTCATGTGACTACTATGGAGCCCCTAAAGGGACCTTTGCAAAAATAAAAAATATACAGAGTTTCGCATGCGCACGAGAAACTTATGGAATGTGCACACGTTACAATTTCCGGTTTGTGCATCACTGCCAATGAAGAAAGCAAGAGTATGCATGCACATGAACTAATAAAGATCTATTTGCTCAAAATTATGAAGAAAATGCGAGTATGGATGAATTAATAAAGATCTACTTACTCAACCTTATACAGAAAATGAGAGTATAGATGTGTATGAATAAGGCCGTGATATAAACTGCCGTACGAAAGCCAAATTTCAGCAAATAGATCTTTATTAATTCATGCACGTCCATACTCTCTATTTCTTTATAATTTTGAGCACAGATCTTTATTAATTTATCCATACTCGCATTTTCTTCATAATTTTGAGCAAATAGATCTTTATTAATTCATGTTCATGCATACTCTTGCTTTCTTCATTGGCAGTGACGCACAAATGAAATAGGTTTTAGTATACACAAACTGGAAATTGTAACGCGCACACACACCATAAGTTTCTTGTGCGCACACGAAATATATCTGTATATTTTTTATTTTTGTAAAGGTCCCTTTAGGGGCTCTGTAGACTACAGTGTTAGCCTACAGTGGTTCAACCTTAATGTTATGAAGCGACAAGAATACTTTTTGTGCACCAAAAAGAAACAAAAAACAAAAAAAAAAACTTTATTCAACTTTATTCAACAATATCTAGTGACAGGTGATTTCAAAACACTGCTTCATGAAGCTTCAAAGCTTTACGAATCTTTTGTTTCTGTCTCTGCCAAAGTCACGTGATTTCAGTAAACAAGGCTTCGTTAAGTCATAAGTGTTTCGAAATTTTAAATGGTTCACCACTGGGGGACGTAACTTTGGCAGTTTGATACACGATCTAAACCACTGATTCGAAACAAAAGATTCGTAAAGCTTTGAAGCTTCAAGAAATCGCTCATCACTAGATATTACTGAAAAGTCGTTATTTTGTTTTTTTTTTAGCACACAAAAAGTATTCGCATCAGTTCATAACATTAAGGTTGAACCACTGTAGTCACATGAACTGTTTTAAATACGTCTTTAGTAGCTTTCTGGGCATTGAAAGTGTTAATTGTCTTGCTGTCAATGGAGGCCTCACTGAGCTATTGGATTTTATCAAAAATATCTTAACTTGTGTTCTGAAGATGAACTAAGGTCTTGCAGGTGTGGAACGACATAAGGGTGAGTAATTAATGACAGGATTTTCATTTTTGGGTGAACTAACCCTTTAAAAATCTAAATCAATTTCTGAGTCAAACAAAATATTTAACTGCATTATGAAAAGTGGTCTCTAATTGACATGTGATTGAAATGGAGAGAAAGTCATTTAAATAGCAAGTTATTAAATTTTAATTAAAATATTTCTTTCAAATAACATACAATAATAAAAATAATTTAAATTTTGACTAGGAATGTGCATTAAGAAATTTTAATTTTATGTTGACTTTAAAAACCAATTACTCTCAATGACAATGAAAGTACAATACACTGCAATCATGAATTTTGTGCTGACTATTGATTGTCATACAAATAATACCGATTAAAGATTTAATTCTGTTTTGTTTATGTCACTTTTATGTCACTGTGAAAACCTTTTTTTTTTTTTACTTGGAATTGTATGTAATAATACAAAATCTAATAATATATGCCCACATGATTTACTTTAATGTTTACTTTAATACTTTAATGTTATTATATTATATTATATTATATTATAGTCTGATTAAACACACAACCCTTCATTTCATATGAAGGAAAACCTTCTTTGTGTACTTTATAACAGTATTTTTTATTTTCTTGATTCTGTACTTTATTCTTTACTTTGCTAAATTTAATTTACAAAATGTAATTGAAATTTAAACACAATTATTGTGGTTATCTCAAAAAATTTCAATTACATAAAATAATCACGATCGTACAATTAATCAATCGTACCAGCCCTATATACTGCAGGATATATTGTAAGAAGTTGTGTCATTTACCTTGTGTCATAGTTATCCGAGTGCAAATCAAATTTATAGGTGGGCTGAAAGTCGAGAGGTCCCTCTTCAAACTTCTGCAAAGTAGCTTCCTTCTGTTTCATCATGATGAGCTGGTGAGATATTGACATGCATAGGTGCAAACATACATTAGGGCACAAATTAAGCGAGTCACTAATTCTGGAACTGCAAATAAATTATTCATACATTAATGCATTTTTCATTTACATGTATAGACATTGTAACTACATCTAATATAGAGTGACATAATTTATGTCACTAATAAAAATTCAAGAGTGATCAGTACCTGATCTTTAGGCCAAAGTAGACTGAAACGCTGGCTGGTGATGCAGTTCCTTACAAAGAGCATACCATGGTCCTCGATACGAAAATTCAAATCCCCAAACCAGAACACAACCCTAGAGAATGAGGTGAGAGAATTCATATGCAATAAAGAGCAATATAGATAAATGATAAGGAATAATGATAATCAATAAAATTGATAATAAGAACATAATCAATAAAAAAATATGCAAAATAAGAATGAAAGTAAAGCTAAAGAAATATACAGTATGCTTTTTATGAGGTAATCATTCATAAAATATCATCATGGACTGACTTGTGGTCCAAAATGTGTGGTGAGTTTTTGGTGTCAAAGGTCTGAGCATCCAGAATATACTCAAACTCATCCACCCTCTGAGAGGCGTAGTTCATGTGGGCGCTGAGGTGACAGTTCAGGAAGCAGAGCATGTGACCGTAGAGGGACAGACGGATAGACACGCCTCCTTTATTACCCTTTAATTTTAAGAAAATTAAGATACATTTTTCTGCACTGCAATTTTTCATTAAGTATATCAAGAGCAGCTTGCTTAAGTATTTGTATTTCCATAGTCTTACCCAGTAGCCGTAGAGTCCCGTGCGGGTGTAAGTGACCTGAATGTCTCTGATAAAGGGGACGTGTTCCAGCTTGGAAAAGAAAAGCAAGAGTAGACCCTGCATCCGTATGGAGGACACCTGAATGGGCCACAATAAAACAGGAAATATAATTATAAAGTGTGCACTATTTTCTATGCTAAAATTACATTTACATTTAGATTTAGTCATTTAGCTGACGCTTTTCTCCAAAGCGACTTACAAATGAGAGTAGTAGAAGCAGTCAAATCAACATGAGTACAATCCAAAAACAGTATGTAAGTGCCGTGTCAAGTCACAGTTTCATCAGTAAAGTGCTCGTAGCAAGGTTTTTTTTTTTTGTTTTGTTTTTTAATATATACACAAATAGATGGAGAAAGAATAGAAAGTTGAAAAAGAAAGAGTAAAATATAAATAAAAAGTGCTATATTACTGGGTCAAGTGTTGACGAAAAAGATATGTCTTTAGCAGTTTTTTGAAAATGGCTAAACACTCAGCTGCTCGGATAGAGCGTGGAAGGTCATTCCACCAACCAGGAACAGACCAGGAGAGGGTCCGTGAGAGTTATTTTGTGCCCCTTTGGGATTACACCACAAGACGCCGTTCACTTGCAGAACGCAAGCTTCTGGAGGGCGCATAAGTCTGAAGTAGTGAGTTTAGGTATAGTGGTGCAGAGCCAGTGGTTCTTCTGTAGGCAAACATCAGAGCCTTGAATTGGATGCGAGCAGCTATTGGCAGCCAATGCAAACTGATGAAGAGAGGTGTGACATGCGCTCTCTTCGGTTCGTTAAAGACCAGTCTTGCTGGATCAGTTGTAGGGGCTTGACCGTGCATGCTGGAAGGCCTGCCAAGAGAGCATTACAATAGTCCAGTCTAGATAGAACAAGAGCTTGGACAAAAATTTGTGTGGAATGCTCCGATAGGAAGGGTCTAATCTTCCTAATGTTGTATAGAGCAAATCTGCAGGACCGGGCCGTTGTAGCGATGTGATCTGTGAAGCTTAAACCATCATCCATCCTGGCCATCCTGGAAGGAGTTATGGTTGATGACTCAAGTTGAATGGAAAGGTTATGATGAAGTGTTGGGTTGGCACCGACCACAAGCAGTTCTGTTTTTGCAAGGTTAAGTTGAAGGTGGTGGTCCTTCATCCAGGCAGAAATGGCTGTCAGGCAGGCTGCGATGCGATGCGACCAGCAACCGTTGGATCATCTGGTTGGAATGAGAGTTGTGTGTCATCAGCATAACAGTGATAGGAAAAACCATGTTTCTGAATGACAGATCCTAGTGATGACATGTAGATGGAGAAGAGAAGTGGTCCAAGCACTGAGCCCTAAGGTACCCCAGTAGCAAGATGATGCGACTCGGACACCTCACCTCTCCAAGATACCCTGAAGGACCTACCTGAGAGGTAAGACTCGAACCACTGGAGTGCGGTTCCTGAGATACCCTTCGACATGAGGGTTGACAGGAGGATCTGGTGGTTAACAGTGTCAAAAGCAGCAGACAGATCCAGCAAGATGAGTATCAATGATTTTGAAGTTACTCGTGCCAGTCTCAGTGCTTCAGTAACTGAGAGCAGGGCAGTCTCAGTTGAGTGGCCACTCTTGAAATTATTCCTATATATATTATAAATATAATTTCTATTCATCACACACTAATTGTCAATATTAAAAAAATATATATATGTATATATATATATATGTATATATATATATATATATATATATGTATATATATATATATATATATATATATATATATATATATATATATATATATATATATATTTTTTTTTTTTTTTTTTCTCTCTCTCTCTCAATATTCAATATTTTTTTCAAGTTTTCTGTTCATGTGTGGGGTTTCAGTTTTTATATTGGCCAACAGTTAAAATGATCTAAATTATATATAATTATATGAATTATAATATAATTTTTATTAAATATATATAAAAGATATTGTATCTATTAATTTATTTATTTATTACAAATTTATATATTTATCATTTATATATTATACAAATTTAAATTTATATAAGTAAAGTGTGTGTGTGTGTGTGTGTGTATGAATTTTATAAAAAATAATAAATTATATATATATATATAAAGTTAATTGTAGTTATAAATTATAATTATTAATTTATTATGAATTCATAATTGTAATTATATAATTCAATATATAACTAAAGTGTATATATAATTTTTATTATATGAATGATGTTTTATATTAAATATGTAATTTTAAATGTAAATATTGTAATTATTGTTATGTATATATACACACATATATATATATATATATAAAAATTAGAATATAATTTATATTAAATATATAAATTGTATATATTTATATTAAATATATAATTGTAGTTATAAATTATATTTATTAATTTATTATGAATTTATAATTGTAATTATATAATTAAAGTGTTTATATAATATTTTTATATTTATATTAAATATATTTTACATTTAAATATTGTAATTGTTGTAATGTAGTGTATATATATATATATATATATATATATATATATATATATATATATATATACCATTATCATGAATTTATAATCAGTTAATAAATATGTATGTTTGTATAAAATCACCTAAAATTTTCCATGCATGTCTACCTGTCTGAGCAGCTCTATATATAAACCAATGAATAAAGAAACCAATCTCCACTGGTTCATAGTGAATCAGTTGATTAGTATATGAACAAAAGCATGTCAGTATGAGGCAGACAGAATCAGCACCTTGATATAACCCAAAGGGGCCAGAGTGTTCATGAAGAGATGACTCCAGGAGTCCTCGAAGGCCAGATCTGTGACAAACTTGAGAGGTGCAGCCTTCACCTCCTGCAGACTGAACAAGAGCAGCATCACAGACATTAAGACATTCAGACCACATATTTCACATATTTCATTCATCATTATTTACTTTATGGTGTGTCTGAGAGACCTTAAGATATCAAAACTCACCCTATCACATAGAGGTCAGGTTTCTTCGGGGAGCTGAGCTGAAGCAGAGAGTTCACATCTTCAGGCGGCTCAGCTGTGCCCACATTCCATGTGATGACATACAGCCTGTGGGTATAAGAGAGAAAGATGTATTCAGTTCAATAATATAATTGTTCATTCCTCCTCCTTGTGTAATTCATTTGGAAAAACTCCAAATAAATCTCCAGGTTGTTCTCACATAACTGCTTAGATTAACAATAATACCATTTCAACTAATTGGTCCAAGAAATTGTAAGCATATCAAACTGCAGATTAGCATCTTAAACAGCTCAATCCGTTAAACCATTTTTAAGAACTACAGACTAACATCTAAGGTTTAAAATATCTTATCCCCTCAAGGTCATTGACTCAAACAAGATCTCTCTAGTAAAACAGAGAAAAGGTGTTCAGTCGCCACAAAGCCAGAGTAGAAACCAGCAGTCAGGTTTAGATCTGCCAAACACGACAACAAGAGAAGTGAAAGACAAAACTTGAACTGGTCTTTCTTAGGTCGGCCCACAATCTGCCTGCAGACGAGAAAAGCCCCATCTAACGTTTTAACCACCTGCGTGTCCAGTTTATCGCCGGGGTCCAGATCGTCCACACAGGTCATGAGCATCGCCAGACGCTGTCACACATGCAGACGGCTACTGGTGGACTGTGTGCCGGTGCTGGCCATGCTGTCAGAGCACGCTCGCATCTTTTCGTTAAAATATTCAGCTATTTCTTCCATGTTGCTCGACAATGGCTGGATACGTGAAAACAGCACTCAATTTTCGTGACAGATATTTTGTCTCGAGCGTCAGGGAAGCAAAGGCAGTTATTCCAGACATTATTAATGCAGTAAAGTGTGTGATATAGGCTGTAGGAGGAGTAGGAGGAGGTGGAAGCGTAGGCGAACCTTTAGATTTAAAGATTAAACCCCTAATCGGGTTTATGAAGGGCTTACATGGCCCACCCAACACATTCAATTTAAACTGTACAAAAGGAAACCTCAAAACTGCATTCACCCAATGCAATGGACATTTTGTTGCTAATACATTTCTCTGACATCAATTTCTCTTTTAAAGATCTTTTAATGTTATTTATACTTACATATATATAATTTACATATACAGTGCTGCTTGAAAGTTTGTTAACCCCTTGCAGAATCTGTAAAACATTAACTATTTTAAAGAAATAATAGGGATCATACAAAATGCATGTAATTTTTTATTTAGTACTGTCCTGGTTAAGATATTTGACATAAAAGATGTTTACATATAGTTCACAAGACAAAAAAATAGCTGAATGATCTATTGTTTTGTTTTGTTTTTTATGTCCTGTGGACTATATGTAAACATATTTTATGTCAAATATCTTATTCAGGACAATACTAAATAAAAAAATTACATGCATTTTGTATGATCCCTCTTATTTTGTTACAATTATCACCATTTTGCAGATTCTGCAAGGGGAGTATGTAAACTTTTGAGCAAGACTGTATATATGCATACATATAATTTATATAATACATATAAATATATATGTGACAAAAAGAAATATATATTTAAAAAAAAACATATATATAACATATGGACTCGATGATGGTGGGATCAGATCTCCGTGTGGAGCATATTGGCTGTTGTCAGACTCCTTATGCATACAAAAATCACTGGATTATTACAAATAATGGCAAAAGGAATGTTTGGAAATGTAAACTGATATTTCCTACTGAGAAACTACAGCAAAATACATTTTAAAATTGTCTATAAAATATAGACAATTTTAAAATGTCCCTTCAGGAACAATATATTAAGGAAACACTGGTGGCCAAAATTAGGAATCGTATAACATTTTGGGTTTCCATAAAGAACTGAAACCTCCCACATGAACAGAAAACTTGACTCTATATATTATAGAAATTATATTTATAACACATACACTATATACTGTATGGAAACTAGTGGCCAACTTATGCATAAACAAATAAAACCCCCTACATGTAAAACTTGAGTTGTGAAAGCTAATCCTAATGTGCTTATCCCTGCTTTATTCTTTCACCATTTCAGCAAACAAGAATTCTGGATGTTGAAACATAAAAAGAGCTTGAGGTCTTTAATCGATAGCCTTGTGACAAAATTACAACATCTAAAATGATTACAATACATGTTTGTGCTGAAACTCTGAATGGATCATTGTTTACTGACATCTGTGCATTGACATAATGAGAATATATGTTAAAAGTATAATTTTGTGGCTTGGTGCTAAATGATTTATGCTGGAAATCCAAAGGTTGTATAAACCCAAAGATGGGGTGATTCTTGATCACTAGTGTGTCCTTGAGCAATAGAAAAATACACAATACAATAACTTATGATAAGAAAGCATATGCTAAATGAAGAATAAGATGGAATATTTACCCAAAAGTGTCCATTTTGCTGTCTGAAGGCTCCCGGCTGACAGAATTCAAAGCACTTGACAAATCTTCCTCCATCCTCGCCAACCTGTCAGTCGTAAGAGCACGTTTTCTCTTAAACCTGTTCTGCATCTCATTATGTGCATCAAAATGCATCGTAATATAATATTTACGTTATAATATTTTTAAGCAAAGAGTAGATAGAGATAGAAGAGATTATAGTCAATGTCAAATGTTGCATAAAATAATACAGACTCACTACATGAGGCACTTCTTATATGCTGAAATATCTAAAATGCAACATATTAGTGACAAAATCAATATGTTTAAAACAGTTTTCAAACTACCTTCTACAATCTTCGTTTGTCTTCGCTTCCGCAGTCTCACAACCTGTGTGGTGTTAAACAATTAGTGGAGACAAAAATATCCTGTAACATCACGAACTGTGCACTGTATTTACATGAGAGAGGGTGTGTGAAACTACACACAAACATTACCCAGCCATTGATGGCTGCTGGAAAGTTAAAATAAAAGTCCTAAAGAGGCGCCACAATAGTGAGGTACTACAGTGTGCATTTAACTGTTTAACTTTAGCATGGTCTTATTAAAATGCACATTTGCAACAATTTTTTGTACTTCACAGAAAATTACACAACTTGTGTTTCGTGAACAGCTCAATAGTTTGTTATATATTTAATAAAATAATAACAAAATATTTAAATTTATAAATAGAATACATTGAATAATAAACAAATTGTTCTATAAAATGCTAAAGGAAAATGCAAGGAGCCAAATGTAAAATTAAGGGTCTGTCACTTTTATGAAAGACAATTGGTTAGCAAAATGTCCCTTCAAGAACAATGTAAGATCCAACTGATAAGATTTTTGTTTAAACAATTTTAATTTTGTTTAAGGTTTTGTGCTTAATAATAGGCCTATCTGCTGGTTATTATTTTGGGTTATTCTTTGTGATATATATATACAATACAATAACTTATGATAAGAAAGCATATGCTAAATGAAGAATAATTTGCTGTCTGAAGGCTCCCGGCTGACAGAATTCAAAGCACTTGACAAGTTTAATATTGGCTTATTTTTATATTATAAAAATAAGCCAATATTAAACTAAATATTTTCTGCTGTTCTGGGGGAGTGCAAGGGAGTGCTAGGGGTCCATGGAAATATTTAAAGAAAAACAGTGTAATAAAGAGATAAATAAAAATATTTTTATTCAAATTTAAATACAAAATAGATTACAACAAATAAATAAAAAATTGATTAAAATAAGAATTTTAAATAAAATTATTAAAATAAGAAATTAAGTAAATAAATGAGTAAATAATACTTCTAACATTACAGTGCTAGTAGACAAAAAATTATATGTAATATTTTCCAAATGATATTTAGATGTAATTATATTTTTAATTTTTCACAATATAAATTGGGCCTTTATACAAAAAAATAAAATAAAATAAAATAAATAGATGCCTTTAAGATTTTAGGATGGGGTCCCTCGCATGAGGATGATCATATTTTTGGGGTGCATAGCATCTAAAAGATTGAAAAACCCCCTGATCTAGACAATTGTTGTTATTAGGCCAGTTTAATCCAGCAAATGGCACTCTAATCATAAGTAGGTGGTTCCTTTACCATTCAGTAGTAGCAGCTGCTCTCCTGACATTACCTCCTTCATATATCTTCCTGGCAGATGTGGGACATGATCCACATTATAAATCTGGGAAGTTCCCTGTGGCCTCATCCTGACATGATTCACACTCATTCAGCATGTTTGCATTTGTTCAGTGTTGCTATATAACTCCTGCTCCCTTTTCAACAGTTCAACATCCATTTTCATGGCTAATTTTGAAAAGCGTATTTATTGCTCATCATTGACATCCCTGTAGGGAGACGGACTTTATATGTAATTTTTTTACTCAAACCACTGCTGCTGCCTTTGCTTCTTATTGCTTTTAGAGGGAAAAGCTGCCCATAACTGCTGGTCTAGGATCTGTTTTCTTCGTAATAATAACATATTATTACTATTAGCGAAAAAGAGTTGGCAAACGATCCAGAGCGTGTCTGTAGTGTTTGACACTATGGTTTGCTCTCTGGAGAGCGTAAAATGATTCAATTTCCAACAGCTTCGGTGAGCAATGTTGTCAATCACAGACACATTTGTTGATTTTTTGAGTTCTGCATGCTCACAAATCCTCTATAACAAAGTGTAGACATTATGTAAATAAGAGTTTCATTGACAGCTGACACAGTGATAATCATAGGCTTTAGGACGAGAAATACCCTCACTAATTTCAGAAACACCTATTTGGTTCTGGAACCAGGCCGAGTCCAAACGTAGGATTTTGCTGCATAGGTCAGGCAATTGTATTTTATTATATGTTTGCCATGCCAAATCAAACAGTATGCTTGCTTTTCAGTTAAAATGAACAGTGGTTTGTGAAAGTAGATGCTGTAATAATTCAGTGGCTCAAGTGATGGAGCGTTACATTTTAATCATAGAGTCAAATCCCACTAAGCGGAGTTGTGGCCTATAATGGTTAGAGAGTTGGCCTTGTAACCCGAAGGTTGCGGGTTTGAGTCTCATTGTATGGCAGTAAATGTAGGTGAATTAACAGTGCTCTCTTCCATTACCCACAACTGAGGTGCCCTTGAGTAAGGCACCTAACCCCCAATTGGGTGTGTGTTCACGGTGTGTGTGTGTCTGTGTGTGCACTTGGATGGGTGTAAAGCAGAACACAAGTATGTATGGGACACCAAATTAGGGGTGTAACAGTACAAGTGTCATCCTTCAAATTCTGTCCACAAAATCATGAAATTTAAACAGAAAATGCTGTTTTGACGTGCTTTGATGCGGTGTGATAGATCACTCTACAGGCACCAAAGTTTGTTAGTTCATAGAGAAATTAACTCTTTCTCTTATGTATGCACTGTATTAGCCTATATAATCATTATATTTTACTTAACCTTTTAAGTGATGTCCTGATTAGGCTATTTATGTATGTTTAAATAAATCTGTTGTGAAAATGACAGCCACTGTGTAGAAATGATTATATTTCAACAATGAATTGGAGTAAAAACATTTAGAAGTTAATGCAAAAGCTGCCTTAGGTGCAGCTTACATGTTTGCATAGGCCTACAATTTGTTATTTGAGTGCTGATTATTTTATCTAAAAATAAAAAGCAATTGAATTTAGGGCTCAGTTGTTAACCCTTAATATTATAGTAGCATAATGTTCAAGTAAGGGCTCCCTACATAGTTTATAGCATTAGCAGAGATCATTTTTTTAGCCTTAAGAAACTTTTAGTTATAATTTAATATAGACAAATTAATTAATTAAAGACAAAAACACAATTTGTTCAGTAAACCACTGTTTAATAAAAAATTTGAAATAAGCAATTTTATGTTTAGTTTTCTCCCCACTTGCTGTACTGAAAACCGTACCGAACCATGACTTCCAAACCGAGGTACATACCGAACCGTGAGTTTTGTGTACCGTTACACCCCTAGACACCATACTTGGCCACACGTTGTGTGTCCTGGTGCTGGGCCTGCATCATGTCATTTACACCCACAGTTTTTAGAAATAGAGAGTATCATAATGCATTCTTAGTCTTTTACAATAAGGATAGAAAGGACAGATTATTATAGACCTCTTTCACCTCGCTACAGGACATGAGGATATTTCCACTGACTGAAGGATCTGATCTCAGTTCCTGGTTTTGACTTGTGCCCATGATCAACAGTTTCTGAGAAATTATTAGAGTTCATTACCTCTCTTTTGTTGAAATAGAGCCTGGAGGGTTTTGGCCCCAGGTGATGAATTACATCTATCACCTGTTACTTAGTCAGTGTTTTTACATGTCTCTGCTTGCTTCTTTCTAAAACAGATGAACAAATAAATTTTGAATCATTATGGCACTAAAAAAATACCTTGCACAGTATTTGAGACCACATGGTGTTCTAAAAGATTTAATTGCTCTTTTCAATGTCTGGACAAATGGTTTCACTGAAATTTAAAGGGTTAGTTCACCCATAAATTAAAATAATGTTATTTATTACTGTCAACCTCTCAAGATCCAGAAAGCTACTAAAGACATATTTAAAACAGTTAATGTCAGTTCAGTGGTTCTACTTTAATAATATAAAGCGACGAGAATACTTTTTGTGCGGCAAAAAACCCCCCAAAATAACGACTTTTCAACAATATCTAGTGATGGCCAATTTTAAAACACTGTTTCATGAAGCTTCGAAGCTTTACAAATCTTTTGTTTCGAATCAGTGGTTCGGAGTGCCAAAGTCACGTGATTTCAGTAAATGAGACTTTGTTACGCAATAAGTGTTTTGAAATTTCAATAGTTCACATGACTTTGGCAGTTTGATTCACGATCCGAACCACTGATTCGAAACAAAAGATTCATAAAGCTTCAAAGCTTCATGAAGCAGTGTTTTCAAATCGGCCATCAATAGATATTGTTGAAAAGTCGTTATTTAGTTTTTTTGGTGCACAAAAAGTATTCTCGTTGCTTTATAATATTAAGGTTGAACCACTGTAGTCACATGGTACATGGTAACAACACTCTACTACAACAACTCTTCCTCTTCTCTAAAGCAGCCCAACATGGCCTCACCCCATTGTTGCATGTTCTCAGGGGCAGGGTTTATTTAATATTAGGGTTAGTGACATCACCAACCCGGGAAGAAGCTCTTTGTAGTCCCTACCAGCCGTTTGTTGTAGTCCTTAAACAAAGAATTCTTTAAAAGAAGATAGCTCCCTTTGCATTGAACTTTGAGCGTCGTAACTTTGCAGACGTTGTTCATGCTCTAACAGCAACGTTACACACTAACTAAAGTTAAAAGAAGTCAAATCATAATCAACCACCCCTTTAATATATATTTATTTTCCACCGTTGCCCAAGATATTATTCTCTTGCGTAACTAGCAGACAAAACATCAGATGATGCACACGGGGCTCATTTTTACATACCATCCTAATCACCTATAATTGTGAAAACTACTTGAAGTATATTGTGCTGTTAAACTGTTTTCTGGGCATCATTACGTCTCAAGTGTACCAAGTGCTTTTGAGCAGCGATTTTCTTAACAAACAGTGTTTGTTCAGTGTTATTGAGACACTTGTCTGCTTAATAATGTGTTTACTTCACAGAGGTGTGGAGTAGCTGTCACGGAACACAAGAATGCAACACAGGTAATATTCCAAACAAGAGGTTTATTGGTACAATGTCAGTAAACAAGCAATGAGAACAGGTGAGTAACTGAGATATTGGTAATTGCAGTAATGCTGGCAGTCTTTTTATCTCTTTTAGATGGTGAAGACTGGAGATGGTTGGACCGGATGACTGAAGCTGGTAGCAGACATTGGAAGACTGATAGGTTGGGTACAGGTAAGTATCAGTCAGGTAAGTGGTTCATGTTGAACGACGAGACCCGACAATGGTGAACGGATGGGTGCTGGCTTATATAGTGCGTGGTTGATGAATGTGTGCAGGTGTTGCTGATCAGAACTCTGGTGATTGTAGACAAGTGGGTGGAGTGTAGAGATCTGGTGCTCAGGGTGTTGCTGACTCTGTGACAGTAGCAAAGTCACATTTCAAGAATTCTGTCACTCCATTATACTGCCTTATATGGGAGTCCTGCCATTAACAGGACATGCCTACACTTGCAGCCTTGAAAGTATTTTGCTCTTTAAAACTTTGGACTTAATAATATATCTTAATACTATTTTTTTTTTCTTAAATCAAATTTAGAGACAAACAAATTTAAATATGAAAAATTAGTCAATCTAATATCAACAGTCATTCATAACAGTGTCCTTTCCTTGCTCCTTTTAAATGGGTTCAAGGGTTTACACCACACAAAACCAACAGACTGTTTTTCATGTGATGACGCTGCAAAGCTGCAAAAAAAAGCCCCTAACAGCTGTGCAAAACATGCAGAGCATTTTGTTTTTGATCATACACTACCATTCAAAAGTTTGTGGTCGGTAAGATTTTTTTAATGTTTTAAAAGAAGTCTCTTATGCTCACCAAGTCTGCATTTATTTGATTAAAAAGACTAAATTATTACTGAAATATTTTATGAAATATTACTACAATTTAAAAGCTATTTTTCTATTTGAATATATTTTAAAATGTAACTTATTCCTGCGATCAAAGCTGAATTTTTAGCATCATTAATCCACTTCAGTGTCACATGATCCTTCAGAAATCATTCTAATATGATGATTTGATGCTCAAGAAACATTTCTTATTATCATCAATGTTGAAAACAGTTATGCTGCTTAATACTATTGTGGAAACCTTGATGCATTTTGTTCTTTGATGGATATAAATTCAGCATTTATTTGAAACAGAAGTCTTTTGTAACATTATACATGTCACTTTTGATCAATTTAATTGATTGGTAATTGTGTAGTGAAAGATGTTGACTACATCCTTTGGTGTCTAGACTTTAAATATCTAAAGTATTAGCTGCTAAATTTCCTCTGTCTTATTGTCTGTACAGGTTTAGAAGTCATATGCCAGGTCTTAGTCAAAACTAAATGGCTATGATTCATTATCTTTTCCAGCAGTCTGGAAATATTAATAGTAATTTTTCAAATTAAGTTGCCATAGCATTTTGCAATCATTCAGGCCTTAAAATATATTTCTTGTGTATTTTTTAAATGATACATGAACAAGTCAGAGAGGTATGGGCTTATTAGGCCTTCTAAAACTCACAATAAACTATCAAAACAGGAAGCACTAACATGACTTTATATTCTTTCATTACTCATGTCCTTTACCAAAATGACTCAACAAATCACTTGCAGCTAAAAGTAGCGCCGCAGCAGTGATATCATTGCCCACTTAGGTGTCTTAAAAGCAGTTTTTACCACATTCTGCTGGCTGTGCGGATTGAGGAAGTGGCGGATTGGCCAAGGTACTTTTTACATGAATCACAAACAATTTTTGACAGGAGAGAGCACTATAAAGGACCCTGCGAGACCGAGCAGAACATCATCCGGTCAACATGGAGCGCACAGCTGTAGTATTGTTGTTGATCGTTGCACACGCTTTAGCAAAACCTATTTCAACTGAGGAGAAAGACGAGGTGTTGTTAGCTGAGGTATGAGAGCATTATTTTTCTTTAAAATGTAAGTTTTTGGTGGGATAAAGATCTTTGCCTGTTGATTTTCTGTTCTTGAAATTGTATTTATTTTATTTTTTTAGAGATATCTTCGAAGGCACTATGGCATGCCGGCTGGTCTCCAGGGAGAAGGAAAAACATCTGATGTCATGTACCAGAAAATTAGAGAGATGCAAGGGTTTTTTAGGTTGAAAGTGACGGGAAAGCTGGACGATGACACTTTGGAGATAATGGAAATGGCTCGCTGCGGAGTTCCAGATGTGGCCGAATATAATCACTTTCCACGAGACCTCAAATGGAAAACCACAAATGTGACCTTCAGGTTTGTGTTTGTACATTTAATAAGTGAATATGATAAAAAAAAAATAAAAGAGGCTGTTTTATTTCCAAAATATGTGTTTTATTCACTTTCAGGATTCTGAACTACACTCCTGACCTGAAGAAGGCGGATGTGGACAGAGCTGTTCGAAATGCTTTTAATGTTTGGAGCAAGGTGACTCCACTGAAGTTTAAGAAACTGTATGAGGGAAATGCTGATATCATGATCAGCTTTGGAGCAAAAGGTACCACCATTTTTATTATTTATTGAAGTGGGAATAAAATGAAGGATATTTCTTCTATTAATCTCCATTCTTGTTTTGTATGCAAATGACAGAACATGGAGACTTCAACCCGTTTGATGGACCGGAGGGGCTTCTTGCTCATGCTTACCCCCCTGGAAATGGCATTGGTGGTGATACACACTTTGATGAGGATGAAACATGGACCAAAGACTCTCACGGTACAAAAAATACCACATTTAGGCAGTAGCTGTTCACTGTTCAAAAGTTTGGGGTTGGTAAGATTTTTTAAATGCCTCATGCTCATCAATGCAGCATCAAAAATACAGTAAAAACAGTGATATTGTGAAATATTATTACATTTTAAAAGTCTGATTTCTTATTTTATCTTTATATGTTCTTTGCAGCATTCAATCTCTTCTTGGTCGCAGCCCATGAGTTTGGTCATGCTCTCGGCATGGCCCATTCCGCTGACCCTGGGTCACTGATGTACCCGGTGTACACCTACGGCAAGGGTTACCCTCTCTCTGAGGATGACATTAAGGGGATCCAGTCTCTCTATGGTGAGTAATATACCATTTTGACTAATAGATCATTCTTGAAGTCTTCATAGTCCTGATTCAACCTCTGCTTTTGGGTTAATCGAAGGTGAAAACCCAAACCACGGAAGAGTCAACCCCAAACCCGACGCTCCAAGCAAGTGTGACCCTGAACTGAGTTTTGATGCTGTCACTGAACTCCGTGGAGAGACAATCATTTTCAAAGACAGGTGCAAAAATAGTCCACAGTCCATTGTTGTGATAAAACTATCCCTGGCTGCATTTGCATATTTTTAAACTCTTGTATAATGTGTTATATTCTAATATGGTTAATTTTTTTTTGTGATATTATTGTTGTTGGCAGGTTTTACTGGCGGCTACATGCACAAATGCCTGAGCCTGAACAAAACCTCATTAAAAATACCTGGCCTGAAATACCAAGCAAAGTAGATGCTGCCTATGAGAACCCAGAGAAAGATGTCGTCATCATATTCAGTGGTTAGTTTTGACATTCATATGTTAAATGATAAGTCATGTTATTTTATCTTTATATTGCTGAACATATTGTGAATGTTTTCTTTATCAACACTTAGTAATTTTGTTGTGCTTTTGTCATTTATATATATATATATATATATATATATATATATATATTATCAATTTTAGTAAATTCAGTACTTCAACTTAAAGTTATTTTATTTAAGTTAGTTGACAAAGCAACATTTTTAAAAAGTTTTTCATATAATATTTATATTTTAGCTGTATTTCAAGTAACACATTTTTTTTTCTAATAGTTTTAGCCTTTTTTTAGTTAACAATAACATCACTGCAACACTTCCAGATGCATTTTTTTTAGTTAGATTTAACAAACTCGTATTAATATTTTTATGATTGAAAAATATTACAGGTATCAGAATGTGGGCTCTCAATGGCTACAATCTTGTTGATGGCTATCCAAAATACATCCACAAACTGGGTCTCCCGAAGACTGTCCGCAAAATAGATGCAGCTGTTAACATCCGAGATACTGGCAAGACTCTACTTTTCGTAGATGAGGAATACTGGAGGTATGTTACAATCTTGTGGGGGAAAAAAATGAATCCTATACATATATATTATTTATATTAAAAATATATATTATTTTTTATTGAGTATTGTGATCCCAGAAGCAAATCCAACAGTCACCAGAATGCTAAAAAGCTAATGTAAGCTGCGTCTCTTCTCCAGTTATGATGAGCAGAAAGGCACCATGGATAGTGGATACCCACGATCCATTGAGGAAGACTTTCCCGGAATTGGAGATGAAGTGGATGCTGCTGCTTATCATTATGGTATGTGTAAATTAGTAATGTTACATAACTGTCTTATTGTGTCAGTTAATGTATTTGAACCAAGGCAATAATGACTGAATGAAAAAAATTGTTGTTTCTCTTTTTTAACAGGATATTTGTACTTCTACTCTGAGCATTTGCAGTTTGAATACAGTTTCGCCTCACGGAAAGTCATGCGCATCATGAGGGCCAACTCTATTCTCAACTGTTGAGCACTTACAATGTGGATGTGCCATAAATTGTCAATTGTTTTCAACTGCTGTAAAAATTAGCATTCCTTTTTATGTGTTTTCAACTACTGAGCTGGTAAATCAGTAGAAAGTCTCTATTATTTTCTCATTTATTTATAGACCATGATTCTGGAATCATGTCTGGGATATTTTGGTAAATTTAACTTCTGTGTGATTCTTTATATGCATCCAACGTGGAACAAAGAAAGTGAAATAAATATTGACTGAGCTGAAAACTGTAAATGTGTTATGCCTCTACAATACCACTTTTAAAAAAGTAAATGAGTTATTAATATGAATTTGTTACTTAAGTATTTCTTTTTGGGCTACGTCTACAGAGAATGCATAAGTAAATGAATACAGGGAATAAACAATAAATAGTGGACATTTAAATGAATATTAAAGTGAATAGAAACAGAAAGTGAATTGAAGTGATACGACTTTAAAATCAGCAAAAAAAATAAAATAAAATAAAAAAATAACAAAAGAAAAACACATGTAAATTATACATAACTATCCATTCATTTATAGTAATAAAAAAAGAAAAGAAAAAAAGAATATGCATCTAATCACAAATTGCTATCCAAAGAGGATTGTTTGTCTCTGTCATGACTGATAAACATATGAAAACCTTGAGTCCCTTCATGAACACACGTTTGTTTTTATTCTCATTTCCAGCTGACCCTGTCTATGACTAGACTAAATGCTTTTGGCAATGAGATGACTGAAAAACATTCTCAAAAGTTGCTCTGAATTACTCCCACCAGTCATGGTGTTTGGCTGCCTCAAGTGTTTATAGGGGATTTCAGTTAAAACCCACATTTTACCAAACATATTTGCTATGTGCCTGGTGTACTTTGGCAAACTTACCCTGTTGTGAGCTGGGGATTTTATAGGAAAACTCAGTTTTGAGAAGTGTAAATTTTGCAATATTTGCGTATACATATTTTCAGTGTTTAGTGAATAGGTGGGTATTTCTGCTAGCAGATGTATGGCTCAATAAAACAGCCTTTTTTCATTATCATGTGTTTGGAATAATACCACAGTACAGTCTACATAGGAATTAACCCCAAACAGCTTAAGAAAGGATTCAAATGCACTCACTCAAAGGCAGTTTTGGTTTAGTTCCAGCGGTTTACCAGCAGTCTCTACTACAGGAGGATATGAAGATTCCACTTCCTTATGTGTATTTTGTGTAGGTCATTCTTCAAAACAAAATATGGTTTTGGCAATAAATTCAAGTTAGGCTGCAAACAGCGCTGTGTCGACTCAAACTTCACATTTCTTCACAGAAGAGGATCTAAATGGTTACTGACACATTCTGCGGTTTAACTAGAGGAGCACATTTAAGTTTTCGCTTCTGTTTTGAGGGAAATTTGTACTTTTTGTTGACAATATCCTACCAATCCTTCCACCTACAATGATACACACTAATATAAATTACAGCATAATGAGCTATGGACTATATGCACGGTTACTTCCTGGTTGTCGTTAAGCCAGCTCGGGTATTTCCAGTGAACTGTTAGCTGTTCATTCTGTAGTTGCTGTACATGGACACAAAACCATCAATGGTTGACTTTTTAATGTTGTATTCATATTTTAATGCACTTATCACATTTACATAATTTTCCAATAAACCAGTTTTATTGATTGCAATAAAGACGAAGCTATTGGGACCGTTTAAAAACGCTGTGTCTGTAATTAGACACGCAGGTGGTGGCAAAGTAGCATTTATTTGCGCATATATCAGCCATTTCCTCTAATCGTTTTTCACTTCGTTTTTGACTTAAGTATTAAACATTATAAAATAATTAGGTTTAAAAATACATTTTGTCAATGTGAAGTATGAAGTACTCAAAAAATCTTAAGAAAAACAATAACTTTTCTTGTGATTCATGACAGAAAGCTTTCCCTTTGTAATCACAGCAGCTGTCAGTCAGTGCAGTGCAAGATCAATGATTTCAGCACACTTGTAAAAACACACATTTTATTCATTTAATCTATCTAAAGTGCACAATAAATATTTAATTTTTGAAGCTTTATTTCACATAAAAGTGTGAAAACTGATGGTCGAATTGAGTTTAGCCGAGGAGGAACAATGAGGTACGTCTTTATTTATTTATTTTTTATGACGTCTTACGTTTGAATAACTAAATTAATGCTATGCATGACTATTTAAGTGACTATATTCTGATTATAAACTAAGTATCACACTACTGATGCTCAACACACCAGCAAATGACATTTCACCTGAAGTTTTCGAGCTGGCTTATATTAATGCGGAAGTTCTAAAGAACGCTCTGTGCATATAGACCTTATTTACCACAGAAACAAGCGCGCCGCCATCTTTAGAATATTGTCTTTGAACTTCCGTTTTTGCGATAGCCCTGTATATTTCTGTGGCATCGCTGTTGAAGAATAATTAGCTGGTGAAGTGTATTTACCTGTTGTAGAGTTAATGAAAGTTATCATGAGCATTGTTATGTTTAAAGCAGATGTCTTAACAAATGTCAGTAGACCGGGGAGATTTTAAAACGAGCAGTTCATTCATAAATACGTAAGATCGCTGTGGAAATACAAACTGGAAGTCAAAAGACAACGAGCGCAGCGCTGAAAAGGGGCGGAGCTACATAAGGTCTATAGCCAAAGACTATAGAATTGATATAGCCCATTATATTCACAGTAACGGTATTTTATATCACATACACTACCGTTGACAAGATTGGGGTAAGAATTATTGAAAAACAAACAAACAAAAACAATATAACAGCAATAACAGACTTTTAAACGGTACGTTTTATGAGTACATACATTTGTACATTTAAAATAATTATTTTTATTTTTAAGCGACTTTTATTTTGAAACTTTTTTGTTTCCTCTTTGTGGTGTTGTGTGTCAGGCGGCTGGCTTCCGTTTATGTTACTACCAGATATGTACGTCGATAATCGAAACATTTAATTAACCTTTGTGCTTACAAGTTTTGTCAACACGTCAGGTAAAGCTTTTCAGCGCAATTTTAGTGATTTCACAAAAGATCATTTGTAGAAAACATAGTTTTGTCGTTTTAATTCTGTCGTTTTAAATAGTATTTTTGAAAATAGTAAAAGATGGTTGTCAAACAGACAGATATAAACGTCTATACATTCTTATGACTAACCTGTGATCTGATACTTAAAAGCTTGGCCTGCTTTGACTAATCTAATTCGTCTTTGTATAATCAATGAATGTACACACTATTGCTTTATTATGTGATTTTGTAAGTCTTTTTTCGTAAGTCGGTTTTATTATTCTTTATAGATGCCAAATGTGAACACCAGTAAGTCTACTTATCCACCTGATGGTGGAAATGTAGAGGAACCATATAAAACCACACCACAAATTTGCTCAGATGCTGTCAGAGTGACTCCAGTATCTAAATCATTCAATAATCAGGCGATTAATCCTTCAACACAAATACAAACAGATGCTAATGTGAAAGAAGTTAACACATGTTTGAATGAGAGTACAAGCCAAACAGACAGAGATCGTGTCATTAGAGAGTTGGGTGTCACTAGTACTGCATTTATTGGGCCTACTTGTCGCCCCGATCCTTCTATCGAGCAGGAGCTTTGTGAATTTTACAAAGAGCTTGAGGAAGTAGATAAGGTTGATGGCGATGCCAACACCAAATTGGTTGAAGAGCATGGCCGCCATTCATCCAGCAAGCCCAAAAGCAACCCTCCAAACAGGACAGACAGTCATGTTGTCGTAACTGATCACAGCAGAGCCTACAGACCCTACCCGGGTCCACATGAATGCAACCAAAAAGATCCAAAGGGATGGAGACCTCGCTTACAATGGAATATGGATGACTTTGGTGGAGGAGGACATCTGGAGCCATGGTATCCACCTCCACCATGGGTTCACCCAGACCCAAGGATTCAGTTCGTCCCTCCCCCAACGTCTGAAGGTCCAATCATGTATCCTCCAGATATGAGACCTCAGGAGAACTTCCATGGTTACAATAACAGCAGGGGCCCATGGGAAGGGCCACCATTACCTTCAAACAGATGGCATGAACGTAGCAGTTTCCAGTCACATGAGCATCCTGGATTCTCTGAGGAATATGACACACTATTATCACACTGGCAGCAGCACGATCATGAAAAAGACCAATATCAACATTTGGAGCTCATATTGTTGAGGGGAGTCCCAGGATCTGGAAAATCCTCTTTGGCCAGGTGAGTAAAACTATGTTGTAGAGAAATGACCTCATTGTTTTTCTACACTAAATCAGTGGCCAAATGATTGATTGATTAAATAATAAAGGCCTATTACAAGTAATACTTGTATTGATTGGTTAAGTTCTGCTAACATTGTCTCAACAGAATGTTTTGATTAGTTTAGGTATGCAGAGAATTTAAGCTCAACTGATTTTTTTTAAATATTACACTGCATGTCTCCCAGAGAGCTCTTGTCCACTGGTCCCAATGGAGTAATATTGAGCACAGATGACTACTTTTTCCAAGACAACAGATATGTTTTCGATTCTGCTCTGCTCGGGGACGCGCACAACTGGAATCAGAAGAGAGGTGAGGAAAGTCTATATGTTTCACCTTTTATACATTGGACACTGAGGCATTTTCATCCTACAATTTAATACTTTTTGACCATGTATTATATCATATTATATTTAAAATAAGTAATTTAAATTTTTAAAATAAATAAAGTGGATCAACTTTAGTTAGGTGACTATTATGAAAATATATCCAGGTGTATGTGTATATATATATATATATATATATATATATATATATACACATACATACATACATACATACGTACACTCACCGGCTACTGAACAGCCCATTTGAGTAGGGCTGCTCGATTATGGCAAAAATCATAATTGCGATTATTTTCAATGGTCAATATTAAAATCACTGGTGGGCGATATGATCAAAGTCTTATTTCACGATATGAGTCATTTTAAATATCAGTGAAATTTCTCAATTATCAATACTTCAGCAGAAACTAATACTAGGTTAACTAATGGAAGAAAAAGGTCCTCAAAACAATTACATAAGACAAGTATACAGCAATATAATAAGAACAAAGAAACTAATTACAAACAAAACGGACACATAAATTCAACAGATTATACAGTGGTATTCAGATAAGTAATAGCCTACAATAAAAAATGTAATAATCAAATGTAAAATAACACTGCATAGGGCCTATAACACTGCATAGTCTTACTGTACACATTAAATATAGATAAATTATAGATTAAAGCTACTTAAGTTATTCAGTCAAAATCAGTGAGTGATTTTCCTTTGTCATTTGTTGTTTGATTATCATTAATGACAGACTACAGCAAGTGTATTAGGCTGTATTAGTCATTTTAAGAGCTAATGCAGGGATGCAATATACTGTTACACATGCATTTTAATTCTCAACTGTGTGTTTACTTATGACATAAACCACTGTGTTTTTTATGAAGGCATTCTCCAAAAAGGTATTTTGACATTTGTGCTTGTATGCATGTAGGCGCGTATCCGAAGCCCATTTGCTTATCCGCGTTACCAGTAGCAGTATTAACATTGTGGCGTGGCATCTTCTGCACAGAAGCCATTGGCACATTGCATAGTGGCATGTGCCACTAAAACTTGTGACATGTGCTGATTAATTGCATCCTGTGCCACTGATCGGAGCATTATGCCATTTGTTATTGCTGCAATACAGTAATTTTTACTGTATTACAGTAAAAAAACAAAAACAAGGATTAAATAAAGTGTTTTTAAAAAAATTTTTTTTATCAAACATCAATGATATACAAGTACATATAGTAGTACATATAATGCTTTTTGAATTATGAAAAGGCAGGAATTTATATTTATGTATTTAAATTGTTTAATTGTCATGAAAATAATGTCACAGTGCAAAAGAAGTCGTAATATAGCCTTCGTGCAAAATATAATTTCTTTTGGTTTTGGTGTCAAATATGGCCAGGACATTTTTGTGAGATTCGCTTGTTTACGAAATTGTTCAGACAATTTCAAGAATGGAAACTTTTGCAAATTTGAGCATTTAATTTTTTGAGAAAGATCATGAAGTGTTGTTTTTTAATTGTTTATGGCTTTGTCATTTTCAAGCTGAACAGGCGATGTTGGAGGGCTGCTCACCTGTTATCATCGACAACACTAATGTCAAAGCCTGGGAGATGAAGCCTTATGTTGAAATGGTGAGTTGGTGTCAGAAATGCCTGGGATTGGAGTGAAAAATGTTTTTGTAAAACACAAGTTAGGCTTTAAACTGGCTCTGGAAACTGTCTGAAACACCACCAACCCCTGTCTGTAACTTTGAGGAGTGCTTCAAAACATTTCCATATGTTTGAATCCAGAGATCTTGTGTTACATTAAATTACATTTCTCAGGCTATTTGCTAAATGAACTATAAACTAGTAACATTTAAATTAATTTGTTTTATTCCACACAGGCTTTAAAGAACGGATACAGAGTGGACTTTTTTGAGCCAGATACCCACTGGAAATATGATCCTGCTGAGTTAGAAAAGTAAGTCTGTTAATAGTTTTGGTTCTCATGTCAAGCAAAGGAACACAGCTTTTATTAATCACTGAATGAGAAAGACTATTGACTTTGGATCAGGTTTTGGCTTACAGTACAGAAGTTCGGAATTCAGTTGTGTTTAAGTGGATAAAATGTTTTATAGTCTAGGATCAGTGAGTATCTTTCATATCCTCATGAATAAGACCAGCTGACTCTGGTTGGATTAAGAGACATTGTTACTTTCTTTTATTTGTTTCATTTACGACAGGCTTTTGTATAGCAGTCTACTAGAGTTTGGATATCCTGGTAATTTCCTGTCTATTAATTTAATCAACAGGAGGAACAAGCACGGAGTCCCTCGAGAAACAATAGCAAAGATGCTGGATGGGTTCGAGTGGCCGATGAATGTTGACATTGTGATGAATTCTGTGGTGCCTCCCCATAAAAACAAAGGCCATTAACAGAGAACCAATGCCATTTAGCAAAGAGAAACATTTTCATTTTATCTTTTAGAATATAATAGGTTTATTTTCTTCAGTTTTTTTAATATAATTGATGCAGCTAAAGGTGTTTTAATGACTGTGTGGTGATTTTAATGTTTTAATGAAAATTGAGAACACTGCCGAATTTCAAAAATGCTCTGTTTTTTAGATCGAGAATGTCTTTTTAAATAGTATCACTTTCTTTTGTATCTTCTGTACTTATGCTTTAGTGTACATATGAAAATGTTCTTTGCTGTCCTAGTTTTGCCCATTGTAATATAAAAATGTAAATTGCCTAAATCATCACATTGATAAGTGTTGACCATTGATAAGATAAGACCATTAGAGTCTGATAAAGCCTTTGACCTTTACACAGTCTGGCACATACAATTAGTGCTGAGCTTCCAGATACATTCCAAGGCAGAATAAATAAAAAATAATATTATCTGTAATGACATGCTGAATTAGGAACAGCACAGTGTATTTTTAAGCATTCTCTGTTATTTCTCCACCTTGGAATTATAAGGTTCAGTCTGCATTCTGAGCAGTTTTGAGGTAATGAGCTTTGAAGTTTTTGCATTTCATACTCTTCTGTAGATAGAACCTTTTTGTTTTTCAAGGTGACGATATTTCAAAAGACCAGCAACTTAATCTACTAGACACTGATCTAATCTCAGGGTTTACATTTTATGGTGTTTTACATAGTCGATGGCTTATGTACAGAACAAGATATCTTTTTCTTAAATACTTGTTATTTTTGTAAATAAATGATGTTTTCTTATATGATGCCAATAATTAATTTTTTAATGCACATGGGACATAGCAGTTAATTGCATGCTTGTCCACTCAGTATTAGTTGTGGCATTTTTAATGTGGGTTTTTCAAAAAGATTTATATTACACAGCTCTGAGCCTAAAACTCATTTTATCTATTTGAATATTTTGGGTTTATTTTACTCTTTTTTTTTTTTTTCTTCTTTTTTTTCTCTGTGTTCCCATAGCAGCATTTAAACATCCTTTAGAAAATTAAGTGCCCAAGCCGTTAGATTTCTACATTATATTCAAACAAGTAAATATCAATGATAGGATAAGCATTGCTTCCCACTCTCAGGGTCAGAAACAGTGGTGTTATTATCAGCTAAATCTAAAACTATTAAAATCGTTTCCATTAATTGAAATAAAACTGAAGTAGATGAAAAACTAAAAGTTAAAAAATTTCATAATATCCTAAATGTGACCTTGGCAATAATGTAGATAAATAAAGAATTAAATTACAGAATTCTGTTTACGTCACACCCTTGTCTTACTGTATTTTTGTGTAAAGTGTATTGTATAGTGTATCCTCATTATGCATTGCTGCTAGGATCTATGCACAACAGATTTTCATTTCTTGTACACTTGTGTTAATGATGTGACGAAAACAATAAAGTAGGTAGCTGAGCATAAAACATTTTTTTTTACATCATAACTTTTTATGATGAAACCTTGACTCCTTAAAAGCTAGGATTCAGTTTTTAAATGTCAAAGCTAAGAATTACCCCCCAGTGCAGAATTATTTTAACGTTATTTACTATTATACAGTATTTATTAATTTTATATTTTCAGTTTTAATTTTATTTTTTAATCATTTTTTGTGCTTTGTCCTTTTCATTTATATATATATATATATATATATATATATATATATATCTTTAATTTTTTTTAGTAGGCGTCTTCAACTTCAACTGCAAGGCAGCATTTCTGATTTTCTAAGTTTAATTTTTCATTTAATATTTATATAATTGTTTTTATTTCAGCTTTATTTCAATTACCAAAACCGATTTTTTTAATAGTTTTGTCAACAATAACAGCACTGGTGCAGTGCATTGCCGTATCCATCCATTGTAGCTGTCATAAATGTGTATGAAGGCGGAGACTGACTGCTGTCCTCCTCGTGACCTATAGATGTCGCTGTTACACCACACTCCGACCTGCTAAGCGACTCGAACGCTCGTTTATGCACTGGCCATTTACATTACTATTATAGCAGTTTATTTATTTTTCCCAACAAATACCGCGAATATAGCCACAAAAAACACAGCCATGCACTTAAATAAATATACTTGAGTGGAGGAGGGAAGTGAAGGGTCTGTATTGAGCGGGGCTGCACTGACTGGTGCAGATAGGGACAAATTGGCGCCATTTTGAAGCCGACAGGAGGATCACAGTGGTGGGAGAAGCGAGTGGAGCGCGCACTTTTTCCAAAAAGGTAAACGACTATTTGAATTTAAATCGCACGCGAGTGGAATCGACCTCTGCCGATTGGAGTCTGTTAATGGGAATTGTCATTTCGTTGCTGTTTTAGTAGGTGCTTTTTCCTTTTCGGCGGTTGGTTGTCTATTCTTCTGTTAACCCATGCAAAGACATCTGACTCTCACTGTCTTTCCCCCCCAAATCTGTTCAGTCTTTACTCAAAATCCAAATTTCTCTGACAGTTGTTGTTGGTTTACGTGTAACGTATGCTATTGTGGTCGTTTTCATTGCAAAAGAGGGCCGTGCACTTTTCTGATGCCTCGTGTATGTGTACATGCATATGAGTGTGTTTGTGTTTTAGCTCTGTTAGCTTAGCTTAGCTGCTCGTAAACCGTTTCAGCCGCTATTTCAATCTGATTCATAACCTCTTTCAGATTGTACTACCGCAGTTTGCATTCATTTTTGATATGGGTTAATATCGTCAATTGCATGTTGAGATCGGACGTGCTGTTATGCATTGGATCTAGATAGTAACGGAGGAGCTGTAGTGGTGTGCAATGAATTTTAGCCTGTAAACACCCCCTTAGGGGTGTTATCTGGGTTTGCACGGGATAAACCACTGTCAAAAGAATGAAATGACAGCTGATATATGATCAAAACTGTATTTTGTCCTCGTTGTGGCTGTAGAAAAAGCAGTGAAGGAGCACAAAGACATCAGCCGAGAAAGTCAACCTGCTGTCAGAGTGTAAGCCTCTCTTTTTTCCGTGCAAAATCATTGTAAGGCTGTAATTGTGTCTGTAAATGTGTTGCATTGTTTACTAATTGCATGCATAGAGATGTTGTGAAATGCGTTTGCTGTTTGCAGGGAGTGTGAAATACTTACACTGTCTTGATCCTCCCTAGAAATGACAGCTATTTTCACTTCAGCTTGCATTATTAATTTCTTGCATAATTGTGCTGTTATAACTTCACGGATCGCTCTTAGGGGAATGCAAGGTACTCATAATGCATTTATTTGCATTTTGATTAATTTTTTTCGTACTGTTTATTTGAAGACTCCATGATTATTATATGTTGTGTGTGTGTTTTTTGTATGTCAAAATATTTATAACAATTACATAAAATAAAAATAAAAAACTTTCAGAATAAAAGAACATTTATTAATTTGTAAAGATTTTGTAAAGATTAGTAATTTTTTGTAGAGGTTAATTTTTAAAGTCCGCATGAATGAAAATCTATCACTACTTCTGTTTCATTTTAACAATTTATTATGTGTGTGTGTGTATTATATATAATAAAATATATATATATATATATATATATATATATATATATATATATACACACATACATAAATACATGTGTGTATATATGTGTGTGTATATATATATATATATATATATATATATATATATACACACACACACACACACACACACACACACACATGTATGTATGTGTGTGTGTGTGTGTGTGTGTATATATATATATATATATATATATATATATATATATATATAATGTATGTGTGTGTGTTGTTTTTTTTTGTTTTTTTTTTGGGCTGTTAATATTGTACATTTTCTTATAGCAAATTTAAGATAACACACTTTAAATTGACAGTAATTTTCTCTTGGAAAAAGTACCAAAATAATAACACTCCTTGCACTGTATATTTTTGGCCAATCAAATGCTTTCTAGAATGAGAATGCCCCTCCCCCTAATGCCAGCTAGTTCTGTTCTGACTATCAATAGCCAGCTTTCCATCGGAGTTTACTCAATGGTTTCTCAATTATTGATACAATCTTTTGGTTAACTTTAATGCATAAATTCTATATCGATACTTCAAATTTTGCAAAAATTATTTTGGAAACACTTTTTTTGAGGAAAAAGGGTTTTAACGCAAATAAATGTGGTGTCACACATGACAGAATTTGCCTATACACAGCATCCGTGTTCACTGTTTCTCTGTAATGTTCAAAGTTACATTAAATCTATTATATTCATATTGTTAAATTGTATATAAACTTATTTTATTTCTGTTGGTATTTGGTAAGAAATTTTGTAGTTATTTTTTTTTCTTGATTACACATCTTAATTTGATGTTCCTTTTATTACAAGTTAAATCCAGGAAAGTTATTCTAACACAAATTTTTAAGTTGTGATGGCTAATTGCAACAATATTTTTACAGTGTATAAATAGGTGGTTGTTCTCACATTTTAAAAAGAATAGGCAATCAGAAAAAATACCTGAATATTGATTATGATTATCAAGTATTGATCTAAATAGTTTATATAACAAAGTACAAAACGAAGTGACACTTAATATAAATTATAATTATATTATAATAAAGTATAATAATGTTATAACAAAGTTTTGAAAATATAGCGTCTTAAATATCTGCAGCTCGTCAAAAATAAAAATGGGTCGTCTGTCAAATGAAGGAAGGCTGTAGGAGTTTCCAATGCTGACAAAATAAAGGTAAAATACACTAAAATGTTAGTTTTGTATCTGAATAAACAAAATTATGTAAATTCGATTCTGAGTCTGTTTTGATTTCATGGTCAGAAGCTAGTTTCATGACATGAAAATCACAAACATGACAATTGTAAATAAAATAATTTTATAAATACAATTTATTAATATGTAATCTAGTTTTATCTTAAACAAATGAGGAAAATAAAGTGGGTTGAATCCAAAAAGCTCTAAACAAATTTTAAAATTGTTTCTTGAAAATAAAACAGTTATGCATAAATAATCAAAATGTTTAGGTCACAGCTGTATCAGAAAAAAAAAAACAGGGATTTGATGTTTTTGATCAAACTGATGTTGTTTAACTCTGAAACCAGAACGAATAACTTTCTTTGCTGTAAATGATCTGAATTAGGCTACATGCGGCCGCGTCAAACCGCGACTGGCTTGCATGTTCAAGTGTAGCTTACGTTTAAGGATTGCAGCTATATGCAAAGAGCAAATATATTTCACTGTACCAATCTTTTTTTATGAACCCTACATTTTTTGAAATGTTAAAATTTGTGTCCAAAGTAGGCTTGGTCACATAAAGCCAGTTACATGCAGTCCTGTCACGCAATCTTCGCCTTCGCCATCTGATATTTCCTAATATTTCATAATTTAATAATATAATTTGTTAAAATGGTAAGCTGTAAATTTTGAATTGTCTCACTCTGTATATTTTACAAATATTTGAGATGCGAAAGATATGATATAATTTTTGATACGTGAAATTATGTATGGAAACGGCTCAAGGGCAGATTTTTTTTAGTGATACAACAAAACATGCGACAATGCATTTTGTTTTTATGGATGACGTCATTACGCACACCATTTTGTTGGTAAAAAGCCAATTGAATGAAACAGGCTGGAGACAGCAGGTTTTTTTAAGGCATATTTACTTTGTCAATAACAAAACTGGATAGAAACTTGGGTAATGACAAGTAAAGCATAGTTCATTGTTGTGATGTAAAGTAAAGAGTATTGACCTTTTAAAAAAAAATTACAAGCAATGCATCTTTCTTCAACTTCTTGTTACGTTGATAAAAACTTGGCTTGACGAAGCATTTCTTGGTGTCTTTCCTTATTTAATCTTAACTCTTCATTAAGACAGTAGGCTTAATTGTGCTGTTTATAATTTCATGAATTATCCACAACACTTATGTAGTTGTATTCATTTTTTACTTGTCTATTTAGCTTAGGCTGCTTGGTGTTATAATTCATATGTGGGTGTAGTGTTTTAGTTGGATAATCTGCAAAATGTCTGTGCACACCAGCTTAAAATAGAAAGTATAGCATTTCTTTGAATTTAAATGTCTCTGTGGCAATGAAATTCATGAGACTGCTCTTTCTAAAATGGGATTTTTAGAGCCGTCAATATTTAACTATCCACAGGAGGTGAGGTTTAGGCCAGCATCCAGCAATTTTCTAAAAAACAAAACAAATCAAACTGGTTCTGCCTTACGTTTTATTATTTTTTTGGGAGGGGGATGTAGTCAAAGTCAAAACTTCACAGAATCCATTAGATCATTTCTTAAATGGCACATTCTTTTCCAAAAGAGTAATTGATGGAAATTCCCTGTTCATTTATAAGCATTCATGCATACAAGGATTCAAGGATATAAGACAAATTCATGTTTTTTTTTTTTTTTTCGACAAGTTTGCAGCGATCACTGATCGGAGAGCATGGCTCACTCCAAGAATCGAGCCACAGACGGCAAAATCACCTACCCGCCGGGGGTGAAGGAGATCTCCGATAAGATCTCCAAGGAGGAGATGGTTCGGAGACTGAAGGTGAGGAACAATTTATCATTCATAAAAGTGGAAACAGTTGAAAATAATAATTTTCAAAAAAATGAAAATAAATAAATAAACAAACAAAAAAATATATCTACCAATGTGAACTGTGAGCCTAGTACTGACAATAAATCCTAAATATATGCAGAAACAGTTTGTAATATTAACTTATCTAGGGCTGGAACTAACAGTCAACCCCAAATTGATTAATCTTTTTCTTTTTTTTTATTAGATTAATCGAATAATCTAATTATTTTCCCCCCCAGTTAAACTATTGTTTGTTTATTTTCTGAATAGTCAATTAATCCTTTGGTTAATTTACCAATAAATAATAACTGTAACTAATCTATGTATAAAATTGTACATTGTAAACTATTAATGAAAAAAGGAAAGGTGTTTACTATGGCTGTGTTCATAATCACTTTTTAGGATTTACAGCAGCAGTTGCTTGCAGGCGTGAATACTTTGAATGATGTTTTGAATAGCTTTGAATTCCCCTCGAGCTAGTGCTGGGCAAAAAATTCGATTAATCGTTTTTTTAAAATGTGGTTGATACATGGCTTTTGAAAATCAATATCGTATCGATTTTTTTTTTTTTTTTTCCTTCCACAAACATTGGGCATAATATCTGATTGATGTAAATCGTATTACTAGTCTTCTCCACTAGATGTCGTCATCTTATTTACCTTGCGTGATATTACAGCGAGCCGGTGTCATTCATTTAGTGCTGAACATGGCGGGTGCAGCTGCGCTTTTCAGTGTGAAATACGTTCCGGACAGTTGAAGGAACTGTCCCGAGATCATTTGCACACGTTTTCAAGCTTTGCCAATATAAACATTCAAGTGAAAGGGAACTCGTGCGCGCTGTGTGAGAAGTTTTGTAGACTTGCGAGATAGACTTGCGTCACTGGTAAAGTTCCTTTTGGTGCTGGGTTAGACCTTTTACACTCTGAAGTAGTCGTGATTCGCCTCTCACAGCATAACATGCTCTAAACACACCTCTTAAACTCACAGAATAATGTAAGTAGGGCTGGATATCGTTCCAAAATGTTCGATACCGATACCTTGACTTCGATACAGATTCCTGAACGATACCTTTTTGGTTTTATATTTTAAGTTTGTTGACTTTTTTTACAGACTCAAAGCCACTGCACAAAGGAATAAAAAGCACAAATTAACAAAATGTAACAAACACAACCAATCAGTGCAAATAGTTTAAGTCAGTATGTGAGGCTCACTGCAGATCTTTAAATCACAAAATTGTTCTTCTTCTTCTTCAAAAAATTATTATTAACAATATATATAGAAAATTTTGTACATTTTAATGATAAATTCATGCACTTTGTGAGTTCAAAATAAAGAGCTCCAAAACACAGGCTTTACTCCCTTCAAACTTATATTTTGTCACTGTTTCCTTACATCTTTGTTGGATATATAATATATAATTATATCATTTCTGTTAGTTAAGCTTTTGTATAATTTTAAAGCTATTAAGTTATAAAGCAATATCTCATGTAGGGTTTTCCTTTGTGTTTTATATAATGACCACTAGGAGGTGCTCTAGGCACACGTTTTCCATGATTGGTTTTTTGTCTGAAGTGAAATAAGTTCAGTTGAAAATAAAAGTAAAAGTGTCACACACATTCGTTGCATCTTGCCATGAAATGAGAGATCCTTTACTAAAATCAACACAATGATTTATTACTCATCCACCCGCAATTAATTGGAATGTTATTTTTTATTACTTTTTATTGCATAGACTTAAGGAACAAACGCTGATGTAACGCTTCTGTGTGTTACTTGTACCTGCCCAAAACTAGTCTAAAAAATGTTGCTCGTCCCGCTGTTTGTGCAGGCAGTGCACAGTATCTGGAGTGACTGTAGTGAACCGGTTGCTCACGTAAACGGCCGGTACTCTCACCCGTCCTTTTCTGAGATAAACTGAAAGTGAAACCGTTGATTCACTCACTCTCTCGCACTCAGGGTCTCTCACGCGTGCATAGTTTTATATATTTAGATATAAATAACAATGTAGCGCAACGTTATTACATTGCTCAACGAGACAGGGACAGCATTTCTCCGACCTCCTCTCCCCGGCTCCATTTTGAGATATCGAAATATGGTACAGAATGACAAGACACTTTTTGATACTATCGAGGCAATTCGGTCGGTACCTAAAAAGTATCGAATTCTATACCCAGCCCTAAATGTAAATGGATTTTTTTTTTTTATGTCATCGTGCCTCTGAACGATTATGAAATCGTGGCATCCGTAATTGCAATTAGAAATTCGATTAATTGTGCAGCCAATTTCCACACTTTAGATTGGGCTCAATATTTTTGTAATAACAGCTGATGATTTTCAGCATACGCAAGAGTCGGAGCCGCCATTATTGGGGATGACCGTAAACAGCGCAATGAATCAACGCATTCCACGCAATTTGACTAATTTACGTAATCGACGTAATCAACTACATTGATGCGTTGTTCCAGCCCTAGACTTGAATTTTATTTTGGAAAATAGGGGGGAATTTTTTTTAATTTGAAGGGGGAGTGTATATGTATGTATGTATATACAAATAATTATTTGTATGTATTGGAGTTTGCAGCAGTGACAACAGCATTAAACCAACTCGCACACCCGTACATTTGCAGAACACTTTTCGGCAAAGCCCTGTGTGCGAATGGATCAGGACTGAACAACTAGTTTTCTGTAATTTCTGCCGCCCTGTTCAGTAACTTTTGCGCGGATCGGATCCAGTCACTCTTCCATCAGTGCTGCTTTAAAGCCTCAATAATTTCAGAAGGTTTTAAATCTGGGGCCGGAAAAACAGCAGTATTGCTTAAATGTGATAATTAAACTTTAAAAGGCTATGATTTGATTAATAAAAATGCCAGCACCGCATGTTTCAAAGAAAAGACCGGTGCTGTTGTTGCATGCTCGTGCTTTTAGAGCAGTTTGCAATCACCAAATAGCCCACATTTATGCCAAGTGATTATTTTGATCTACTGCTGATGAATAATAAATATTTTGTATAATTTGTTATTTATATCATGGAGCTGTACCTGTAAACTCGCATTTAGGCCAGAAAAGTTTTGATGCCATTTTCTTTTACGCTAGTATACAGGTTGTCAGGTGTGCCGTGGAAAATTATCAATTTCCAAAAAAATAAGTAAAAATAAATGATACAAATAAGAATATATCATCACTGTTGGACCTTGTCTCTATATTTCATCATTTTTGTTTTATAAAATTAATGCTATTGGTCATCCTTTATTTGTGTATGTGGGTTTTACAAATATTTAACTAATAAAAAGCATTTAAAAGAGGTTGTGACTACACCTCATAAATCCATTGGCCCTCAAACTGTCAGTCAAACCTGATAACTCCTCCCCCGCCTCCTTTTAGAATGTGCCACGCACAGTTTGAGATCTGTTTGTTTGCATGCAAGGTTAAATAAAGAACTGATGTTTGCGTAAGTCAAGAAACACTGTCCCTTAAGGCTAATGTTTTTTTTTTGTATTTGAAGAGCGGGGAATATTCTTAGTCTGCTATTTGCCATCAAGTTGAAGCAAGTTTTAAATGTGTATAGCGCTTCATCTTTTGTATCATGACTTATCAAAACTGTGCCGTGGCAAAAGGGTTGTGAAACACTGTGTTTACAAGCACATTGTTGCTTTGTTTATGTAACTGCTATAATTCTGCCGTTTCACATGTGCAACCTACTGGCAAAGTGTGAATTTAATTATTCGAATTTGGATATTTTTTTACGCAGAAAACATAGTGTCGTAAATGTTAAATATTATTAACAATATAAATTTCTACATAAATAATTGTTGGGAAGCTAAAACGTTTTTTTTTACCTGGCTGCTCCATCTGAAAGCCAGAGGGCAACAACAATAAACAGAAGATTGAAACGCTTTGATTGATTAAACATGACTAACAAATAAACAAATTCAACAATATATGGTTTATCGGAGTTCTTCAATCCTACTCAGGTATTTTCATGATAATAAAGTATATTTATAATGCAATCTAATCGACATTTATCACTGTATAGAATGCTATGAGATATGTTGTGTGCCTTATTCTGTGCAAGAAGCCACATCATCTCCCAGAAGGATGTTATTTCAAACGCTCAGCTGACGTTATGAATTGAATTTGGTGTAAAAACATGTTATTGAATGTTGTCTTTTGTTGGATAAGAGGTTCATAAATTCTTCTCACGTTTGAAAAGATGTTTGAAGCATGTTGCTTTTTCATAATCGCACTAAGCCAAATTAGTGATTTCAGGGTTAATTTCTATTAATTGTGCAGCCCTAATTGTTAGTTTTAGTTAACATTATCAACACTACTGACAATCAGAATAATTAATATTTGTTATTAATTTGAAATTCTCATTAGGAATTTTGGTGTTGTTCCAGATTCCTTGCCAGAGATGTTTTTCCTTGGATATTTTAGCAGAAATATTTTGTGCAGATCTTTTCATGTTCATATTTGTTCATCTCGAAACCTCAGCTGAAATTTTATCAGAGTGAAATGATAATTTTTCTGCTCGTATTTCAAGACGTTTTACAGCTTGTAGATGCAGTTTCCTCCCTCTGTGTCACTTATGTCTATTTTTAAGTAGGACTGCCAAGTGAAAGTGTGTTTCCCATTAGATTGTCTTACATCACACTTTTAGTTGGATGCGTGGTTGACACGCGGCTCAATGGTGTTTTTCAACCTCAGATGGTGGTGAAAACCTTCATGGACATGGACCAGGACTCAGAGGAGGAGAAGGAACTCTATCTGAACTTGGCCTTGCATCTCGCCTCAGATTTTTTCCTCAAACACCCAGACAAAGATGTCAGACTGCTCGTGGCCTGCTGTCTTGCAGATATATTTCGCATCTATGCCCCCGAGGCACCGTACACATCACCTGATAAACTTAAGGTTGGAAAACTCAGTCTATTGAATGCCATGCTAGTTCTTGCATATGTCAGTGAAGAACTATAAATGTTTATATCTATAATTACATTTTATTTTCCCACCATGGTGGCTGCCATATTGAGATTACATGACCAGTAATACTTTTAAGTCTTTTTTGGCCCCATTAAGTAAAAATTGGGGGTTTATTTTGGGAAAGAAATATTTTATTGTACTGGTATGCATTAAAACTTTTGAGGGTGATATTGAGGGTGTGTGCATGTGTCTGTTTTTCTTCACCTTAAACAAAAGACAGCAACGGATTGAGTTGTTCTGTAGAAAATACTAAAATAACACTGCAGTCTCTCATGCATTGTAAAGTCTTGCCTTTGCAGGTGCTTAAAATATTAAAACTGTCTGCTCTTCTTTTCCACTCAGGATATTTTCATGTTCATAACTCGACAACTGAAAGGGTTGGAAGACACCAAGAGTGCCCAGTTTAATCGATATTTTTATCTACTGGAGGTATGGCACCCAACTAATATAAAGCTCTAAAGCAAGGTCTTAATGGTTTTTCAACCAGTGTCTGACCTTGTCTTTCCCCCTCTGTCTTTCTAGAACATCGCTTGGGTGAAGTCCTACAACATATGCTTTGAATTGGAGGACAGTAATGAGATCTTTACTCAGCTCTATAGAACGCTGTTTCAAGTGATCAAGTGAGTCTGTTGTTCATGTCTATAGAGTAAAAAAATCTCAGTATTTTTTTTTTGTGTTTGGGGATATATGGGTTTTTGTCTTATATTTCTATCATATGATATAGTTAAGCAATGTTACACAAGTAATGAGTAAATATCATATTTTTATCCTGAATAGCACCAGTGCAAATGTGATATTGATTTTATACAACAGTTCAATAAATAAGAAGTTAAAATTGTTATATTTTAGGTACAATATTGTCTGTGTTTGCTCAATTTTGCAAACAAAATATTATCTATAAAGCCACTGCAGAACTGTTGTGCGTTTCTGTGCAACACAAGCGGTGTTTTATTTTTGAATGAATCCATGTTTTGAATGAATCGGTTGAAGTGATGATTCAATGGCCCATTCATAAAGAGAGACATTTACTTTGTTCCTGAATAAATCAGCCGTCTAACTAATCAAATTAATGACTCAGTGGCTACATCTGAAATCTTAGGCAGCTGACTTGTTGCCTCGCTGCCTTATCAGGCAATGACTTTGCGCATGAAGTTGCTCATGAAACAGATTTTGGACAGACTTCTGAGGCAGCATAATGGTTTAATGAACCACAGCATAATAGAGTGAGCTTTGGTCAAAACTAAGCAAATATTTAATTACTACAATAGTAATTTCTTGCTAAAAATTACATCAGAAGTGGAAAACATTGGTCAAAAATGTACATTTAAACAAACTGACCACCAACAGCAACTTTTAGATGCCATCTTTATTTTTAGCTCAGCTGTCACAGAATGGAATTCACAGGATTGTGGGATATCAAAAGTAGCGAATGATGCATTTTCGCTGCCTTCAAAAATCAATCAGGAGACGGAAAGTGAAGCCAACATTGGATTCGAACATGCCTTGATGCCTTCCTTACACCGGAATGCATTCTCTTGAAGGCAGCATTTTCTAGCTTTCAGACATAGCCAATGACTAATTAAGACACACTTTACTGCCACATACTGGCAATTTTAGTTTCTTATTTAGAGTATCATTTCCTCATGTCATTTAAAATCTCTGACTTAAAATAAAATACTTTAGAAGAACGTTAACTGACTTTTTTGGTCAGGGCTCTAAACCGGTTCAAGGATAGAAAACGAAAACCGGCAATGAACGAAATTTTGACCGGAACGTAACCAGAAACGGAAATTAAATCAAATTTAATCATTCTGAACAGAAACGGTAATTTGAAATGGCCATTAACCGGTTAATAATGTTATTTTAACGTTCTGTTTTAATATTTTGATTTGGCAGTCAACTAATCATGAATTCAAATAAATGTGACGCTGTGTGAAATGCCCACACTTAGGCTCTACAATGAGTGAAATACCCGCGCTGAGCGCTCAGGTGAAACCAGCGAAAAATTCCAGGATAGTAGAACACGAGTTCACACAACGTAACGTCACGCACCTGCAGTGATTCTGCAGTGAATGGAGAAAACAGAATAAAACTATAGGCTACATAACACACATACAGTATCTCACAGAAGTGAGTACACCCCTCACATTTTTGTAAATATTTTATTATATCTTTTCATGTGACAACACTGAAGAAATGACACTTTTCTACAATGTAAAGTAGTGAGTGGACAGCTTGTATAACAGTGTAAATTTGCTGTCCCCTCAAAATAACTCAACACACAGCCATTAATGTCTAAACCGCTGGCCACAAAAGTGAGTACACATCTAAGTGAAGATGTTCAAATTAGGCCCAAAGTGTCAATATTTTGTGTGGCCACCATTATTTTCCAGCACTGCCTTAACCCTCTTGGGCATGGAGTTCACCAGAGCTTCACAGGTTGCCACTGGAGTCCTCTTCCACTCCTCTATGACGACATCACAGAGCTGGTGGATGTTAGAGACCTTGCGCTCCTCCACCTTCCATTTGAGAATGCCCCACAGATGCTCAATAGGGTTTAGGTACCCTCAGCTTCTTTAGCAAAGCAGTGGTCGTCTTAGAGGTGTGTTTGGGGTTGTTATCATGTTGGAATACTGCCCTGCGGCCCAGTCTCCGAAGGGACGGGATCATGCTCTGCTCATTCATGGTTCCCTCAATGAACTGTAGCTCCCCAGTGCCGGCAGCACTCATGCAGTCCCAGACCATGACACTCCCACCACCATGCTTGACTGTAGGCAAGACACACTTGTCTTTGTACTCCTGACCTGGTTGCCACCACACACAGCCATGATGCAGACCAATTTGATGCAGTGTGCGGCGTATGGTCTGAGCACTGACAGGCTGGGCCCAATTTGGACATTTTCACTTAGGGGTGTACTCACTTTTGTGGCCAGCGGTTTAGACATTAATGTGTGCAAATTTATACTGTTATACAAGCTGTACACTCACTACTTTACGTTGTAGCAAAGTGTCAGTGTTGTCACATGAAAAGATGTAATAAAATATTTACAAAAATGTTAGGGGTGTACTCACTTCTGTGAGATACTGTAAAATAAAAAGTTTAGGCGTATAGGCTACGCGATATTTCATTATATAATTAGGTCTATAATTAGTCAGATTAACAAAACGAAAGTGGTTCATTGTGGCGCACTCCAAAGATCTAGGAAAGGAAACAGACATTCTGCTTGTGTTTGTTATTTAAGTGTCTTTTGTAAATGTATGAATTATGTCTTTCTTTTACCTGTAGGCTATGACCATAAATTACAGAGTACAGTTTACTGTCTTAGAAGGAAAAAAATTCCACTGGTTGCGCCGGCACCTCACACGTGCAGCCTGTTAAATAATTAAAATAAAATACAATAAACCAAACATATAAAACGTTACACTGCTCAGTTCAATTCTGTAATACAATCTGCCTTTTACCACCTGTGACCACCGCCTGACTGTGCTGTTATGTGAAGGATGATGTCGATAATGCCAGTGAAGTACAAAGCTTAATAAATAGCCTAATAGTTTAGCATTCGTCTCGAAAATGGAAACGGGTGGATCCATGCTGAATGAGAAAGTTAGGCTTCAGATTCACTTTAAATGAATTTGTTTAGCGTCTTATTTAATTTCTTATTAATAAACCTATTTCTAGCCTTGAATAGAGCAATAGAAGCTGGAATGGCGTTAAAAACAAAGGAAATTTTTTTTTTTTTAGTTTTTGCTTGACGTATATAGCCTGAATAGGTCAACTGTTAACTTTAGAGGTTTTGTGGTACAATAAAATATGGCAGTTTTGTTCATAATTTATGTTTACAAACATTATAAACAAAGCTATATAGGCTAGACTATTTGTAAAGATTTTACTTTATTTACCGACTAAAATTACATTATTTCTGAATAATAAAATGTGATGTATACGCGACTTATCTTTTTTCCTCTCAGGAATAGCATCTGTATTTTTAACCATGCAGCAAACATTTTAAAATATGTTGAAAAAATACTTTAATTTATAAACCGTTGTTTTTTCCTTTTGTTTAATAGGTTTACATTTGGACAGAATCTTGTTATAAAAGATAATTGTAGGCCTATTGACTAAGATGGCAAATACTCTTTGTTTTTTAATAAATAAAATGCTGGTAATAATAATAATAATAAGTAGAATTAAAAAAAACAAAGTTAAAAAGCAACATTATTAATTAATGTTACATTATTATTTTTTCAAATCAAACCGGTTTCGGAATGTTAATAATACAGAAGGAACGCTGGAACAGCGTTTAAGCCCTGGTTTTGGTTACCATTGACTTCAATTGTATGAACAAAAATATACTGAGATATTTCTCAAATTATCCTCTATGTTCCACAGAAGAAAAAGTCATACAGGTTAGAAATGACATAAGGGAGAGTAAATGACAGAATTTTTCATTTTGGGGTGAACTAATCTATCCCTTTAATAGGTTTTTTTATTATGAGTAACGAGCACAATATCACGAGTGCTGTTTTTATCCTGAAAAGCACGAGTGCACTAATACCCATTTAACACCCATTAATCTCATGGCATTATTTATGCAATTGTATTTGCAGTGTAAATGCATTCATGCCACCTCTGAGCTGCAATAAACAGTCTGTAAATATATCTAAATGCAAATTCAGATGCAGCTTCTGGGAAAAAAAAAAAAAAAAAATCATCATGGCTTTTGTAGCCTAAAAGTTTACGTGATTAATTTAATTAATTAATCGTCACAAAATATACACTGTTCCGAATTATTATACAAGTGACATATCAGTAGGGTTTCAGTACAATAAACATTCAGATTTTTGTTTTTCTAAGAAAGTGTTTTTGTTTATTTATCCATGTCTTTTTAGATAACTGATATCAATCTCAGACAAAATAATTTGCCAGGTCTACTTAGGTAAATGGAAACCCTACTTAGAGGTTGTTCCATATTATTAAGCAAGTCACAGTTCTCATGCAATATGGGGAGGAAGAAAGATCTTTCTGAAGATGAAAAGCATGAAATGGTGCAATGTTGTGCAAAAGGCATGAAAACAAATATTGTGTGAAAACTGAATGGAGGTCATCGAATTATCATAAGATTTGTGAGTGATTTAGAGCACAACAGAACTCGGTCAGATAAAGGCTTATTAAGGAAAGTTCTTGTCAAAAACATTAATTGTATTAAAAGGGCAGCTTTCTAGGGATGTTAACGATTAATCGATGCAGTTTGGGCAGCACACTGCCGCTTAGTTGTGAAGTACCGAAATGAGCAAAATCATGATATCGTACAGTTTTAAATAAAATATATGACAGTATTTTCCCAGTACCTGTGTACCGTGCTACCCTAATTCAAATATATTATATTTATTATATAAATATTTTTTAATTTTCTTTCTTTCTTTTTTTTGTTTTATTCCCACATGGCGAAAACGATACAAATCTAGTTACATAGTATTTTTTTACAGTATAAATTAAATTTTTATATTATACAAAATTATATTAAAAAAATATTTTTAATATAAATATGAAGATAGTCATATGAACATACATACTTACCAACATATATTTTTACCTAAAACATTAAGATATTTTAGACTTCTGGGAAACTTCTGAGTGATGTTTTAAGTAATATTTGCTAGTTTTATATCATCAATTTTTGTTGAGGATGAATTATGACTTTTTGTAGTCCTGTAATAGTGCTGCCATTTTGTTAGAGAGTGCAACATTGAATCCTGCAGTAAAGCACCTCCTTTTATTTATTTTTTTAGTTTTCTGTTTGAGATTCAAATGTGAAGCTGCAGCCTATTTGTTATGTCCTAATGAGCTGTCAGCCTCCTGCTTGCCGATATTATTTCCCTGTGTTCGGTCAGATGACAATGATGCGTGCGAATCCCAGGTGGAAACCCTTCATTGCATGTGTGCTATAAAGGCTGCATATGGGGCGACTCAACTCAGCCACTGATGTTCACTTAGTCGGAAATGTCCTCTATGTGTGGGACACTGCAGCAGTTGGCTCTCATGTGTAAATGGAAAAACCTTGAAGTGTTTGTTTTCTTTGCCCCATTGAGCTTGCTTCCCTTCTTGCACTCCTCCACGTTGATTGCCTGGTTCACCTGATTTTAGGTCAGTTCTTGTGTTTACCGTGATGTTTTTCTTTTAGCAATGGACACAACCAGAAAGTCCACATGCATATGGTGGATCTCATGAGCTCAATTGTCTGCGAGGGTGACTCTGTCTCACAGGAACTCCTGGATACTGTTCTGGTTAACCTGGTCCCAGCACACAAGGTAACTTGAATCTCACATATAGAGACAGAGCAGTATATTGTTTATATGTGTTGCACTTTAAGCTTGGCCTATAATTGCATGTCTATAATACTGTATTAATGTGTTTACATAATTTGTTGCGTGCATTGCAAAGACATTTAAAAAGTCATTATATATGAACAGAGTCATGTACTTCTACATTTTAATTTTACATAATGAATTTTACTCTGGATGACACAATGCTTTTAGCGCAACTTAAGCTTCTTGGTTTTAGTTTTGTTTGAAGTTAACTTAATATATTTTGTTTAATGCATATTTAAATGTAAGTTAAATGTTTTTATATCATGTTGGTATTTGTTTTTACAGTCATTAATTTTATAATGATATTTATGTAAAGGAAAAAAAAAATGAAGCTTATTAAATTTCCATGTCAATTAAGCACACTTTACCCTAAATTGTTTTCAATATTAATTTGAATATCGTTTACTTTAAAACGGTAATTCTGAAATTGAATTAAAGTCAGTACGAAAATACTACTATAATGTGTAATTGCTTTACAATATAGATTATATTGTTTTTTTGGCAGTACAATAAATTGAGAGGGGAAAATGTGCTTAATTATAAAATTAATCCTAATGACCCTTATAATAGTTTTCTATTTTTAAGCAAAACATAAATTATTTATTTACAGAAAAATGAAAAAACATTGCAAGATATAAAATAATCTTAATGACCCTTAAAATAGGTTTCATTTTCTTTTATTTATATATTTGTTTGTTTTGGGGATAAAATAAGGCCAGAACAGGTTCTTGACAGGTTTCATGAAACTCACACACATACCTGTCATTATAGGTAATTGTTAATTATTAATTTCCTCCATCTTGTCTTGCAGAATCTCAACAAGCAAGCGTATGATCTGGCCAAAGCATTGCTGAAGAGAACCGCTCAGGCCATAGAGCCATACATTACCAACGTGAGTAAACGTGATTTATAATGGCTAACCTTGCAGGGTACTTATGCCCTACCTCTTTTCGGTTGTGCCAAAATCATGCTGACTTACAAGGGTGCGAGAGAGTTCTTCTCATTTATTTAAATTGTGAATAATCCCTAATGAACATCCATGATTTGACTCCAGCCTTTTCGCTTTCAAAAACTCGTTGAGGCTTGCAACATTAACCGGAGATCAAGAGTGCCTCTCCACGCTCAAACAGCATGTTGAGCTTAAACACATTCATCAGTAACACCCGCAGGAGCTTGCAGCGCTGTTATGCTGTGAACCTTATTCCCTGCAGTGCTCATTAAAAGTGCCAGAGATAGTGAGAATAAGTGTGGAGGTCCTTACCAGAGAAGAATCCTTCTCAGTAACTCTTTAATAAATCTGAAAGGCCTGATTTACTTTCTATTCCGTACATCTGCGCTCTGTTGGAGATTGCCCTTCCTGCCCAAAGATGAAGCTACTTACTTTTGTTTTCATCTAATACCAGCTTCCTCAGACTAATCTCTAATCAACGCCATTTTAAGAGCTGCTGCCAGACGGATATGCAGTGAGTTTAAAGGGGTGCCGTTTTCCAGTACAGAGTATGGTAGATGTTGATGGATGCAAGTGTGATGTGCAGTTTGGTGTCTCAGTTCTTTAACCAGGTGCTGATGCTGGGGAAGACTTCAGTCAGTGATCTGTCGGAACATGTCTTTGACCTAATCCTGGAGCTCTACAACATCGACAGCCATCTACTGCTATCCGTCTTGCCACAGCTGGAGTTCAAGCTCAAGGTAAGATAGCTTATTAATGATACATGGCATTATGCCGTTTTTGGGGATCTCGGATAAAACTGTCTGTCTGTGCCTTGGTCTTTTGCTTATTTATAAAAATGTATGATTTATTTATTTTTATTTTTTTTGGTGACAATGACGTAGACTGATATTTGGCCATTTTGAGTTTTTCAAAAGTTGTATTTTCCTCAGTTACAAAATCTGACGACAGCCATTATAAATGTCTGTTTTCAAATTATTTTAATGAATTAGTGTGCAACGAAATAAGCTTCTTTCTTTTTTTCTGTTTTTGGATTGTTTTATTATTATTATTATTGTTTAATAATAATTTACTTACTGTAAAATCATTAAACATTATATTAGCCAGTGCCCCCTTAATACTGGCATTAGGCATTGAAGAAAAACTTCTTTAATATATACAGTATCTCACAGAAGTGAGTACACCCCTTCACATTTTTGTAAATATTTTATTGTATCTTTTCACATAGCTTGTATAAGAGTGTAAATTTGCTGTCCCCTCAAAATAACTCAACACACAGCCATTAATGTCTAAACCGCTGGCCACAAAAGTGAGTACACCCCTAAGTGAAAATGTCCAAATTGGGCCCAATTAGCCATTTTCTCTACCCGGTGTCATGTGACTCGTTAGTGTTACAAGGTCTCAGGTGTGAATGGGGAGCAGGTGTGTTAAATTTGGTGTTATCACTCTCACTCTCTCATACTGGTCACTGGAAGTTCAACATGGCACCTCATGGCAAAAAACTCTCTGAGGATCTGAGAAGAAAAATTTGTTGCTCTACATAAAGATGGCGTAGGCTATAAGAAGATTGCCAAGACCCTGAAACTGAGCTGCAGCACGGTGGCCAAGACCATACAGCGGCTTAACAGGACAGGGTCCACTCAGAACAGGCCTCACCATGGTCGACCAAAGAAGTTGAATGCACATGCTCAGCGTCATATCCAGAGGTTGTGTTTGGGAAATAGACGTATGAGTGCTGCCAGCATTGCTGCAGAGGTTGAAGGGGTGGGGGGTCAGCCTGTCAGTGCTCAGACCATACGCCGCACACTGCATCAAATTGGTCTGCATGGCTGTCGTCCCAGAAGGAAGCCTCTTCTAAAGATGATGCACAAGAAAGCCCGCAAACATGTTGCTGAAGACAAGCAGACTAAAGATATGAATTACTGGAACCATGTCATGTGGTCTGATGAGACCAAGATAAACTTATTTGGTTCAGATGGTGTCAAGCGTGTGTGGCGGCAACCAGGTGAGGAGTACAAAGACAAGTATCTCTTGCCTACAGTCAAGCATGGTGGTGGGAGTGTCATGGTCTGGGGCTGCCTGAGTGCTGCCGGCACTGGGGAGCTACAGTATACAGTGTGTATATATACAGTGTGTATATATACAGTGTGTATATATACAGTGTGTGTATATATATATATATATATATATATATATATATATATATATATATATATATATATAATAATTAGATAAGATAAAAAGTTTTTAAAAAAAAGATAATCTGGCTTCATTTAAAAACTGAGGCTGCTATCAGTGTAATATGTGTGGCTTATGGCTTATATACACATAATACAATAGCTAATAAATACACAAACTTGCTGCTCAATTTTTACATAGACCCATTTTACTCTATTTACTGAAAACTGACAAATATTTGAAGCCATTTATTAGGGGTGTAACGGTACATCGTTATATCAAGAAATCGTGATATAAAAATGTGTATTGTTGATGTAAAGATATGATTTGCGATATAGAGTTAGTTTTATCCAAGGGTCATCTTACTGTATTTATAAGGTATAATTCACCCCAAAATGTAAATTCTGCCATTTACTCACCCTCATGTCATTTCAAACCTTTAAGATTTTCATTCAACTTCCAAACACAAATGAAGATTTTTTTTTTTATGAAACCTGAGAGATTTCTCCAAGTCCATTTCTCTAAAACTTCAAAGATCCAAAAAATGTCATAAAAAAAAAATAATCATTTGTCATCTAATCCAAATCTAAGTCTTCTGAGGAGACACAATGGCTTTATATGATGAACAGATTTGCAACGACGTGCATACTGTAGTAAACACGGGCGTTAAAATGCTTGCGTGACACGCAAAAACATTATTTAAATTTTTGGATGAATAACCATTTACAGTTTGGCAATAGTCATTTTGACATGCTTTCTTACGATTAAAACTGTGATTGATTGCATTGATCATCTGAAGTGCATACATTCCTCAAAGTGAAAGCGCAAACATCATTTAAATCACCATATCACATTTTTAGTAGTATGATTATTCAGAATGTTTAGATGATTTATTCTTATGTGTAGTGCATTAATAGCGGGAGAGGTGGGACATAGCGAGCACCAGGAGAGTCTGTTTGTGCGCTGCTTCTCTGTATACTTCGGACATGCGCGCAACAAATAGGGCTGTGCAACAAACTCAAGCTGTCGGAAGCTAGTTATTAATATTAGTTGTAAATATGGATATTTTTCTTACAAAAACCCATTGCTTCACTTCAGAAGACCTTTATTAACCCACTGGAGCCATATGTATTACTTTTATTATAGATAGATGCATTTTTGGGGGGCTTCAAAATGTGTCCCCCCATTCACAACCATCATAAAGCTTTCCACTAAATCTTTCTTTCCCCTTCTATTGTCAGGCTGATGGTCTATTTTTGGATGGATATTTGGCTTCTTCTAAGAATGCATGGTACCCCTGTAATGAGACCTTTATTGAGCCTTTAGGACATCTTTGATAGCTCATGATTTACATCTCACAACACCATGGAAGCAGTACCTTGTTTATGACTTTACTTGTGGCCTGTGGGAGTAAAAAAACCTCTTCAAAACCTTGTGTGTATTAACTGTGGTCAGAACCTGATGACATATGGAGAAGTGTTTTAATTGCCAAATAAATTCTGGCTTCAGTGGCTTAGAATAAGTGTGTTATTCTCACAAATGGGAAACTCTGCTCAGTTGTTTGTGAGTTAACTGGAAGTTAATAGAAACCAGCAACCTTTAAGCATTAAAATCCACATCTAATAAATGGATATGACATTCCAGAGCGAAAAGATGCTGACATGCTGCGTGAAAATGATTACACTTCAGCCGAGTCAACGATCCTTTCTTTCATTTTCTTTCACATGAGGTTTAATCCAGCGTGGCCTGAAAGCACATTTTACTTTCTTTTGTGTTGGCCATGTTATTAAACTTGTATACATTGACAAAAGCAGGCTGAGTTTGCGATTAGCGTTTGAATGAATGTTATCGGTCTGTTAGGAGCTTGTTGTTCCATGTACCGTATTTGACGTCATGCCTTTTATTCTTTTGTTTTTATGCAAAGCACAAATGACGACAAGGCTAAATGGGTTCATTCATTTTTTTTAATTAATGGCCACGGGCCTCGCTTTCTGCAGTTATATCACCAGGAAACCCTCATGTGTGTTTTGTAGAGCAATGATAACGACGAACGCCTGCAAGTTGTGAAGCTCCTGGCCAAGATGTTTGGTGCGAAGGATTCAGAGCTCGCTTCACAGAACAAGCCTCTCTGGCAGTGCTACCTTGGGAGGTACAGCTCACGCATCACACATCCAATTACCTGCTTCTTTCTCTACACAAACTGATAAACATTTCAACAGCAAGACAAAGCTGAACGATTTTTACCATCTGTGTTTCCTTAGGTTTAATGACATCCACGTCCCTGTTCGACTGGAATGTGTGAAGTTTGCCAGCCATTGCTTGATGAACCATCCAGACCTGGCAAAAGATCTCACTGGTACAAACTGTTCCCGAACTAACTTTCACTGATCCTTTTATTTCACAAATGAGCATAAAAGCCAACATGAAGCCGAAATGGAATCCCTTTAATTTAAAACATTTTGCATGATTCATCAGTGCATGTTGTTCCAAAGAATTTTTTTTTTTTTTTTTTAATTAAATATAATAAAAAAAAATCCACTGCAATCATTTTACAATATATTGAATATATTTAACATATTTTTATATAAAGTTTTATCTATCTAGAGTTTTTAAAATATATTTTAATGTTTTTAATACATTATAACAAATATATAAGTGTGTGTATATTTGTTCCATTTAATTTCTTTTAAATTTCACTTAAATGTATTGAAATATATTTTATTATATTGAATGCATCACACAATGCAAGGAAAATTATGCAAATGCACATTAAACCAAATTGTCTTTTTTTTTTTTTTTTTTTTTTTCTTCTGTAGAGTATTTGAAAGTAAGGTCACATGACCCAGAGGAGGCAATTCGTCACGATGTCATTGTGTCCATTGTGACTGCTTCCAAAAAGGACCTCTCTCTCGTCAATGATCACCTGCTGAACTTTGTGAGGGAGAGGACTTTAGATAAGCGGGTAAGTGACAGGCTGTCTTTGTGCTTGTTTGTTTGCTGTCTCCTAAACATTCTTTATTAGTGCTGCAGTCATTTTATTTCATGCATAATATCCGAGGGCCTTTTCTCCCATTAGTACCCCAAATGAACCAGAGACTTTGACATCACTGCATTCAGGGCAGAGCCGAGCTGGAATACATTAGCTTCTTGTTTCTTTCCAGACACACTCCATTTCTTCTCCCTATAATTTAATCAGCAGTCTCCTTTAGCCACCCGAGCTGGAGGGGACCGAATGATATAAATTGGACTATAACTCACATATAACCATTCCTCAGCCTTTTCAAAATGCTTTCAGGGAGGAATTTAATTGAAGAGCCCTCTGTGTTCCTGGACAAATGACACCGCAGTTGTCAAGGCGTATCTCCATCACATCCTATTACACCTCGTTTACTTCTGTAGCTTGCCATACATAAACTGTGGCTTTATGCAGGAACAGTAATATCGAGCTTTTCAACTCCAGCTGTGGCTAAATGGATGTTTTGTCACTTTTATGTCTTGGTAAAACCTCAAAAGCAGTCATTTCTCTAACATATTCATGCTGAGGCAAAATGTGACTAGATTAAATATGATTTCTGTATGATTTACTGTAGACCTGTTCCAAAATGTAGTAAGCTGTCCACCAAGGCAATATTTTGTAATCATAATTGGCATGCTAGAGATGCTTTATGAATTCCAGATGGTTCGAAAGTTTGGGGTCAGTAAATGTTTTTGATGATGAAAATGATGTTTCACCAAATCTGCATATTAGAATGATTTCTGAAGGATCATGTGACACTGAAGACTGGAGTGATGATGCTGAAAATTCAGCTTTGATAGATTAAATTACATTTTAAAAAATATATTAAAATAGAAGTATTTCTGTATTTTTGGTCAAATAAATGCAGCCTTGGTGAGCATAAGAGACTTCTTTTAACAGGGTCTTGCGCCCTGAAAGTACTTGAAAGTACTTGGATTTCAAACACATGAATTCAAGGCCTGGAAAGTACTTAAAAACAAATATTGGTCCTTGAAAGTGCTTGAATTAAATTTGAAATACATTTTGTGAAAATTATAACTTGCCCCTCTTAGTCCTAGTATATTTGTTTTGGAATATCTTACAATCAGTTTCCAAGTGTTTTCCATTGCGGTACTTCCGCTTGCTTGTTATTAGGCGGGGTTTGGACATTTGAGCTGTGACACTTGCTGTGTCCAAAATGAACATTCTAATAGGTGTGCGATTTTAATCGTGGGCGATTTAAAAGGTCTCCACGATCTGCTTTTTGAAGAAATATTGTTATATTGTGCTATAGTGCTTTCTGTCAGTTGCAGTCCTGGTGCCTCTGTCTCAACATGCTGTGTAGTACAAAGCGACATACATTCACATCACATGTTAAAATAGCGGTAGAGTTATACTTACGGAACACTGCAGTTATTCACAATCACAAAAGTGTATTATTTGCATTGAGTTTTAAAGCCTTGCTGGTTAAACATTTTATCCATGTGCTGGTCTGACACGTGCTTTTCTGAGCAATGCACCCAAAGCGCGAACACTCTAAAAGCCTGTCAAATGCTGCATTTGCTGGACAGAGTTATCTTTCACATCTTATTCTGCTAATACTGTCAATACACACAAGGTTTACACCATCGGTTAAGTGTTAAAGTAAACAGTTAAGAGGAAATCGAATGTCAATATATCAGATGCGCGCAAGAGCCTTAAAGGGACAGACAACAAATGCTGCGACTTCTCATTATAGGGATAGTTCAACCAAAAATGAAAATTGTCTTTATTTACTCACTCTAAAGTTGTTCCAAACCTGTATTGATTTCTGTTAATTTTTGTGCTGAACACAAAAGAACATATTTTGAAGAACGTGGTTAACCAAACATTTGCTAGTACCCATTGACATCCATCGTATTTTCTTTCCTATTATGGAACTCACTGGGACCAACAACTGTTTGGTTACCCACATTCTTTAAAAAAAACTTGTATGTTCAACAGAAGAAATTTATTCGGGGTTTTAAACAAATAACTAATCTGTCAGTAAATAATGACAGAATTTCCTTTTTTTTTTTTTTTTTTTCTTTAATACAGTAGCTTTAACAAGAAACTCATAAATTAGTACTTTTATCTTCTTCCACTTTATCTGAAAGTCTGTCATTTATTTTTTTTATATTTTGTTACCTTGTATAAGGCTACTTTTTTAATATATAGGGAAATTAGTTTGACTGTACTGCTCAGTCACTGGCAAAATAGTAAAACCAACATGAAAAAGATTTGTGATCAAATCATGAATCGTGATATTTTGCCATATCACCCACCCGTACTTATTAATAAGAATATTATGCATACTATATAGAGTTAGTTTTCCCCCAAGGGGGCGTTTTCCCACTCTACCCTAAATTCACAATTGTGAGTTAAAGGGATAGTTCACCCAAAAATGGAAATTCTGTCATCATTTACTCAGCCTCAAGTAGTTACAAACCTGTTCATTGTTCTGCTGAACACAAAGAAAGATATTTGGAAGAATGTCTGTGACCAAACAGATCTCGCCCCCTACTGACTACCATAGTAGGAAAAATAATTACTATGGTAGTCAATGGGGGGTGAGATCTGTTTGGTTACTGACAGTCTTCCAAATATCTTTTTGTGTTCAGCAGAACAATGAAATTCAAACAGGTTTGGAACAACTTGAGGGTAAATAAATGATGACAGAATTTTCACTTTTGGGTGAACTATCTCTTTAAAAAGTCAAACTGCGTGATTATAAAGCCACAATTGTCTTATGAAGTCAGAATTGTGATTTTATTTTATTTTTTTTCTCAGAATTGCAAGCTTATATCTATTATATATTGTATATATTCTGACTTTAAGGCACAATTACGATCCATGTAATCCTTTTTTTTTTTTTTATCACTCAATTGCAAAATGTATTTTTATAATTCTCTCTATATTATAGTGCTTTTACTCAATGATTCATAAAAAATGAAAACCAAAACTAGTATGGAATAATAGTTAACATTAGGGATAAGAAAGCTGCAAATGGTTTTAATATATTTCCAAAATTAATGTACAAATGATTCTGTACCTCTTCTGGGTTAAAATGGATGCAAATGCAATGGGAGGATTAAAATGTTAAGTACTGTAAGAGGTCTTTCATGATGCTCCATATGCTGGGATGTGAATTTGATAGGTGCTTGATATAAAATAAACAGTGCTTTAAAAAGTCCTTGAATCTGGTGTTCATGAAAGAGGAGATCATGAAAAACTGTTTTAAAACAATTTTTTTACAGACCCTAAACTCTTGAATGGTAGTGTTGTATGTTTTATTTACTATGGAAAATATGTATTCTGCCTTTAAATGGGCTGCTGACCAAGGCGTTTTTATTGCTGTTGGCTCTAAGGGTATGATTTTTACGCTAGAGTAGAATAATCTCACCGAGTAGAGTTTCGCGTTGTGTGATATCTTGCAGTGGCGGGTCCGCAAGGAGGCTATGATGGGCCTGGCTCAGATCTATAAGAAGTACTCCTTACAGGCGGAGGCCGGCAAAGAGGCAGCCAAGCAGATCTCCTGGATCAAAGACAAACTGCTCCACATTTACTACCAGAACAGCATCGACGACCGGTGAGTAAAGATAAGCTGGTAGCCTCTTAATATTTGTATGACATCCATGAGTATTTTAAATTCAATTGAGTTTATATATGTCAGTGGTAAATGCTGCTTCCATTCAATACTTGGCGATTAAGTCTTAATTTGTTTGGGTCAAATCTTAAAGGGGCTATATGTAGAATTCAGAAACCCTTGTTGTTAGCGACACCAGTTACTGATAAGTGAACTGCAGCCAGCAACCAGTACCACTTGTACTCGTGCACACGTAACGTACAAGAATCTGAACATGATTTGTGTAACAAAGTTGGAAATACCTTTGCAGCGAAAGGTGTATAGGGAGCGGCAGTACTGCCTGCACCTTACTCGCCTGCACTTTTCATTGGTTTTCTAACCCATTCTAGCAGTCAGCATCAAGTGCCATATATCATTTTAAACAGGACAACTTGAAGTTTCAGTTTGGCTCATTTAAAGTGCCAATTTTACATTCATTTTGTCTGAGAATGGATAAAATTCCCAGAATTTCAAAAAAATGTCAGCAAAAATCTTTTTTATAGCCATTTGTTACAATATTACTCTTTAGGGATAAACATGTGTACTTTATTTATTGATAATGTGTGTCCAAAAAAGACCAGGGAGTAAAATGAATACAAAAAAAAAAAAAAAAAAAAGTTATACAACAGAACATTAAAGCAAAAGTGACTTATTAGAGAATTATATTTTCAATCTGAACATGAATAAGAACAAAGTGTTGCAAGTAATGAAAACAATTATGAAAATTGTTGTGCAACAAAAATAAAAACAGTGCAAAGGGTTTTTCACAAAATACATACAAAATGAGAGAAAAATAAGTAGTTCAACTGAACTACTAATTTTAATGATCTTCACAAACTATAAAATAAGTATTTAGATAATATAACAACCAAACAGAGCAGTACTGTGGCTGTACTCCTCACGTTCGCGGCACATGTGATTGTACCGGTTCACTGCGTAGAGACATGTTTGAAAACATAAATTGCAATAACTTATCTGATGTGAAACTGTTTTATCCTAATTTTGGTTCATGTTATGTCAAAGTCATGAGTGTTCTCATTCAAATCTGTTATTTTAGTGTTTGTCTTCATACACTCAGATATACGCGCACACAAATACTTTCACTTTGCGCTTATTCATACTTCCAAAGAAACATGATAGTATCATGGTTCAAATGACTAAAACCTATGTTTATTGGTTGAGAATGATGATGGTTGGAACCAATCTGGGCATAGGAGGCGGGACTAGGCATCAGCAATCGTTCCTGTTTGTCTTAGAGGAACAAACCACATGCGTTGCAGATTTTGATGACGTAACCAGTCTCACCACGGAGCCTCTGAATGTCAGAATAGCATATAGCAATAAAGCATATAGATTGGATTAGCGGTTCTGTTGTATTTATGTTGGCCTGCTGAATGTTAATGGATCCAATCCATGTTCATCAGTGATGGGAATAACGGCGTTATAAATAAACAGCGTTACTAACGGTGTTACTTTTTTCAGTAACGAGTAATCAAACAAGTTACTTTTCCCCCTGTTACAACACCGTTACAGTTACTGACAAAAAAAAAAAAATGCCGCGTTACTATAATTGAGCTCACTGAAGCAGTTTTCATCCGAGTAGGCTCTCTCTCAGCCATAGGACCTGCAAAGTTATTTTTTTTCTGGGGTTTTGTTGTAAAGAAATAGTACAGGTTAGTCATACACAAATATAGTTTTAAACTGATAATGTACGATGCTCTCTGTGTGTGTGTGTGTGTGTGTGTGTGTGTGTGTGTGTGTGTGTGTGTGTGTCAGAACATGCGAGCGGAGCACAAGCTCAAACCAGAATACCCTTTGTGACATGCTGGATCAAAAATATGTGAAAAGTTTTTCTAGTCGACTAGTAGCTGTTCATTTAAGCCATTACTAATCACATTTATATTCATTTAATTTCTTAAATACTGGAGAGAATAAACCATAATAATGAGCGTTTACGTAATATAGGCTATATAGCACTCAAGCGCACGCATAAAGCTTGCCATAAAGAACCAGCAAAAGTAATGATTATGAATGTGACAAAATCCGTGTCGACTACAAAGATGAAGTTCACATTGCCGACTCTCGCCTATAGAGAGAGAATGCACATTTTATTCGGATTACATAATCAGAGAGTAGCCTATTTCTTTTAGTTTTGAATTATTTAGTTTAAAAGTAGACATTTTAAGCTTTCTATAGATATTTCTCATAGGCATCTGTGAGGCAAGCAGCCGCTGAGTTTCGGTTCATTTAGCCTATAAGACGCGCTCCAGTTCACATGCAAGTTATCATGCCCGCGCCTCCATCATGAATATATTGTCTGCTATATTTGCTTCTTATTTATTAAATCCAGGCAACTGGTTGATATCAACAACATTGATTCAAATTAAGATACAATTTTTACAAAACGAAATTCACTTTAAAGAAAGGCTTTCTACAAAACAAAACTTAATGAAGTGGTCAAAATCACGTGGTCAATCCCGATATATTGCGCATTGTATGGTGTATTCTACCGTACTCATGCTGTTCACTTTTCATAATCAAATAGATACATAACATATGTAACTATTTACATTTGTGAGAAGTAACTAGTAACTATAACTAATTACTTTTTTTAAGTAACGTGCCCAACACCGATGTTCATTAGAAAATATTTAATGATGCAGCAATAAACCTGCCTGTATAATTTAATGCCGGTGTTTTTGAACTTTGCTGATTTAAAACATGATCAAAATACTATCTATTTTAATGAGACAATTTCAAATTAAAGAGGAAATGACAAATATTGGAATCGGCCAACAATTGTTAAAATCTGTATCGGTCCCAAAAAATCGTATCGGTGCATCCCTAGTTTTTATTTCTATAAAACCGCAAAACAACAGTGGGGGCAGTGCCGCGGTGGCCAAGTAATGTAATCTGTGTACAACGAACACCGTGTAACACCCACTACTGCAGCAAGCCTACTGTAAGAGCTTGTTATAAAACTGAATCTCCTGTATGAAGGAGCACTGTTAGGTAATTGGATTTTATAAGGTTGTTCACAAGCTGTTGGAATTTCCACTGTTGGACAGAGGGTTTGAGATGGTGCTGTTTACAGAGAAAGCTCTACGATGGTACTGATGCCATGACACATCGCCTCCTTGACATTAAAAATCCAGTCATGTTTTTAAGGCTTGAGGCGACTTTTAGATGTATTGACAGCCAGTGGGCTTGTTTTTCAAATGAGAACATAGATAAATGACCTTTGAAAGCATCTGTACTTTGCCTGAAAACGAGAACTGTGAAAATCCTCAGCTGAACCTGTGTTGAGTGATTCTGCAGAGCTCCCTGAAGACAGGGCCACTCATAAAGAAAGAACAGTGATGTCGCCAGACAGACATTTGCTAACGCAGATTCAGTAACGTTTTGCTTGGTGCCTGTTTATATAATGCATTATAAAGTTGTCGTTTTGCACCTTACACATTTGTAATGTATTATATCTTTGTATAAATGGATTTAATCGCTGTTGTAATACATTATCAATATTTATTTATTTATATATTTGTTGGGGGATAAAAAAACCTCTCTGATTTCATCAAAAATATCTTAACACCTCTGTTCATCTTCGGAACACAAATTAAGGGTTTGGAACGACATGAGGGTGCGTAATTAATGACAGAAACTTCAGATACTTAATACCAGATACTTGACTTTACCTTGAAGACATGGGGTTAATTTTCGTGAGTCTCTTATGCTCACCAAAGCTGTGTTTATTTGATCAAAAATACAGTAAAAACAGTGTTCCTTGATCCTTTAGAAATCATTCTAATATGCTGATTTGGTGGTCAAGAAACATTATTATTATTATTATTATTATTAGGGCTGGGACGTTATACCTGTTCTATACTATCACGATACTAGGGTGCCGATATGATATGTATTGCGATTCTACAAGTATTGTGATTCGATATTGCTATGTATTGCGATTTTTGTTTGCTTTTTAACTTTAGACCATTGGGGAAAGTTGAATGATACACTTATACATGATGGTGCAGGTCGTATATATGTAGATGTTTCTTTGTCTGCCATTTTCACTTTCACTAGTACACTAGTATGAGATATGATGTCATGTAATACTCACCGATACAGCACTTATCGCCCTCTGCTGAAATAAGAGGTAACTTTCCTCTGCCTCGTCTATAAGCAAGGACTTAAATAAAGCAATTTAATATGAATTAATATCAATTCTGGAATTTAAAAAACAATTTGCGATAATTAGGTGAATTGATGACTTATTATCAGTGTTGAAAAAATGCTGCTTAATATTTTTGTGGAAACCAAAAAAAACTTTTTGTAAGTAGTTTGATCAATTTAACATGTCTTTGCTGAATAAAAGTTATAAGCCATTACTTTTAAATATGCCACTTAGACATGAAATCATTAAAACGTCATGGTGTTTTAAGGGGTTAACGGTGACAGTCAGAGAGCTTATATATCACTTATATAAAGATTGAATTAACTGTATCGGCCGATCATGATGACATGAAATCCGTAGTTGGTATCAGCTGCAAAAATCCTGATCGGAGCATCCCTAGTGACCATAGATTCTCCTCACACTGAACTCAGAATGTAGCCACAGGATAAACTGCAGAGATGGTTGCAGTTTGTGGCTTACAACCTCTTTCACTTCTTTTCAAGTTAAAATACACATGCCAAATTCATTTGCGGTCATTGTTTGAAACATGAATCGGTATCCCGCCTTGTAATCATTTCTGACCTTGTTGGTGTTTTTGTGCTCTGCAACCAAAGTACTTTTCATTTGCAAGACTTCATGGTGTATTGCATGCAGCTTGTTCAGATTATCCATTAGAACTCCTCACTGATGAGTTGGTTTATAATGTTATTGCATTATTAAAGCATGTCATGACAACTGTGTGCAAATGCAATTTCGTGCCATGATTGGGTCATCAATATGAGGTTTGAGCTCACTTGAATGCTGTCTAAGCTCATCAAAATTTGGGTAACAATGTCAAAGAAAATAATGTGCAATTTTAAAGGAATGTAAATTTAAATAAAAAATATCAAATCGCATTTGATTTTTCCATTAGGTTGCTTGTGGAGAGGATCTTCGCCCAATATCTTGTGCCTCACAATCTAGAGACTACAGAGCGAATGAAGTGTCTGTATTACTTGTACGCCACATTAGATGGAAATGCTGTCAAGTAGGTGCAGTAATTCTTGTTTTATTAATCTAAGACGTCTGCTTGGGCAGAATTGCTGATTTTGAATCATGCAACCTGTAACCAAAAGTCCCATTCTGTTAAATATTGTTTCATTTTAAAATTTCATGTTATGCAAGTGAAATTGTTTCATGTTGTTTTTAATGAAAAAAAAAAATAATTGTTTTATAAGGTGATTGTGGGTCTGAAAAGAGTTTATTGGACCTATAAAGATGTATTTGCAGACATGGAATGTTGATTGTGGTTGTTGTGGTCCATCTCCCCTTTAGAGCTCTGAATGAAATGTGGAAGTGTCAGAACATGCTAAGACACCATGTCAAAGATCTTCTGGATCTTGTAAAACAGCCAAAAGTTGGTTTTTCCTCTCATAGTTGTTTAATTTTGGTTATAGCGTTTCTGATTTCTATATATTATACGTTGTACTTCTGTTGGAACATTCTTGAATAGTTTTTTTTTTTTTTTTTCTTTATTCCCCTAGTCTGACTCTTACAACAAGGCCGTGTTCTCAAAGGTCATGGTTATCACAAGTAAGTCGTGTTTGTTCTTGCAGTGCTGTTAGATTAATCTCCTGTCAAATACAATTAGCTTTTTGTGTAAAAAAAAAAAAAAAAACATTCACTGAGGGAGAAACATCTCTCCATCTCTGTGTTAAAGGAAACCTGCCAGATCCGGGCAAGACGCAGGACTTTGTGAAGAAGCTCGCTCAGGTTCTTGAGGAGGACGAGAAGATCAGAAAGCAGCTGGAGACTCTCGTGAGCCCATCCTGCTCGTGTAAGCAGGCCGAGGTCTGCGTGGTAAGAACCGTATTGCTTCACCTCGAAGAAAAATCCTGTTTTTAACCTTTGTATTTTAAGTTGTCTCAGTTTGTGGCTGTGTTTACACTCCACAGAAAGAAATCACCAAAAAACTGGGCAGCCCCAAACAGCCCAGCAACCCTTTCCTAGAGATGGTGAAGTTTTTATTGGAGCGGATAGCACCCGTTCATATCGACACAGAATCTATCAGGTACATTAAGACTTTTAAATACCGGTAATAAATGTACCATCATATGCTTACAGTCTTTCTGCTTCCTCTCTTCCTCTGCAGTGCACTTATCAAACAGGTAAACAAATCTATAGAAGGAACTGCTGATGATGAAGATGAGGGAGTCCCGACCGAGCAAGCGATCAGAGCCGGCCTGGAGCTGCTGAAGGTAAATAAACCTCTAGACCCATTACTAGGGGTGTGACAAGATCCCATGCCATTAGATCTCTTGATATTAAAACGTGACAAGATTTCTCGTTGAGGTGAAAAGCGGTCTCACAATCTCGCCATGACGGAGCAATGAGTTAAACTTGTCAATACTATAGCATTTTTACTACTGCATTTTAAATCGGAGACTCAAATCTTATTTGCCCAATAAAATGCCAGCGGACAATATCACTAAGCCTTTAATATACACATTTAATAGAATGTAACCTTTTTATTATACTTTTGTTGGTATGTGTTCATAGTTGTACTGAAGTGTCTTTACGCCTCTCAGGTCCTGTCCTTCACCCACCCTGTGTCGTTCCACTCTGCCGAGACCTTCGAGTCTTTGCTGGGCTGCCTGAGGATGGACGATGAGAAGGTTGCAGAGGCCGCACTGCAGATCTTCAAAAACACTGGCAGCAAACTGGAGGAGAGCTTCCCACACATCAAATCGTAAGTTTAAGTTTGTCTCATGGACTGGGCTGTTCAGAAGCGCGTGTCTGGGTTTGTTCTACAAGAGTGATGCTGCTTGATTTGTTCCACCAATTCAGATGTTTTAAACATGCTTATGTTTATTGAAGACTGTTATTCATTTTGTGATTTCTGAGATGCTCTGACACTTTAATGGAAAACCATTTCTATTGTGCTGTACAGTCATCCATAAAGTGGACGGTGCTGTTCACTTTGCCTGTTTTACTTCTTTTTGCCCCCTAGAATCCTGTTACCAGTACTGCAGCACAAAGCAAAGAAGGGTCCTCCTCGCCAGGCCAAATATGCCATCCACTGTATCCATGCCATGTTCTCCAACAGAGACACACACTTTGCACAGATATTTGAGGTAAGATTAGTGTCTTAAAAAATATGTGGAATAATTTCCTTTACGGCTAACGTAATCTAGACCTTCACATATTCACTTTAAAATTTTCCTTGGATGCCTGACATGCTAACCAATTGCTTTCTATCTACCACAGCCTCTGCATAAGAGTCTAGACACAGACAACATGGAACAGCTCATCACCCCTTTAACGACGCTGGGACACCTGGCCATGCTGGCCCCGGAACAGTTTGCAGCTCCGCTCAAATCTTTAGTGGCCAATTTCATCGTTAAAGACCTGCTAATGAACGACCGGGTAAATTATAGCATTGCACATTACTGTATCTGCAATAAAACCTGAATTTTGATGAGAGGACACAGCAATCAGTGATGCACTGCATAGAAATGCGCATTTTTATATCTCTCCTTCTGGTGATGTAGTGCAGTATGCGAGCACTCAAAATGAACTCGATACTTGCTGTATAAACGCCTCTGGATTGCTCCAGTGTAACATGCATTGTGAACCCAAAGTGCTCCATCCATCCATCCATCCATCATTTTTGTATTTTTTGGCCACATATAATAGAAATATATATATATTAGGGGTGGGACAGTTTGCTGTAAAAAAACAAAAAAAAAACTGTTCGGTTCTCCACCCACGGTTCGGCACACGCTTGCACCGCGGTTCATCCCAAATCTGACGACGCATCTATAATATGGTTTGTTGAAAACAACGTGCAAAACAGACAGATGGATTCAGCTAATGTATGTTTCAGTCGATGCATTCTAGTTTCCCAATACGTTACAACAGCGACGATAAAAATGGACAAAACAGTCACAATTATGTCAACATGCCCATCTTAGCGAGTATCCTAACAAACATAGTAGGTTATGTCTTAGGAGAAAAACGAGTCTGGATCTTTGAAGTCTTAAAGGGACAGCAGTCTAATATTCCTGCTGTGTTTTAATGTTAATCAAATGACAAAGCACGAAGAAATCAATAAATAAATAAATAAATATATATTGTATATACATTTTTAATATAGTTTGTGTACTTATTATTTATTTTATTTAAATATATTTTGGAAGTATGTTACTGTTCACGTGTATAATATTTCACTGTTATTAACAATACATTCCAATATCTTAATGCCAAAAATAATAAATAGAACATTCATATGATTAAAATATAATTTAAAAATGATTAAATGTTAATATTTGTTAATAAAGCCTCAAAGGAAGTTCAATACAAATAATGACTTTGTTCTTAAGGTCAGTTTGAACGTGTACTAACAAAAAAATTTGACATTAAATCACCATTATTAATCATCGGCCAAAGTTTTATGATCGTGACAGCCCTGCTGATAATGAATATCGTAGCTGGTCGAGAGTACGGCATTAAATATGCATGTGTTGTTTATTTGCCTGTAGCATGAACTAATTTAGACTTATTGAATTAATGTGATTTTATGGGGATGTTTGCTTAAGGCTTAAATCAGCCCAGTATAATTAAGAGGGTAAATGGCTGAGAAAGTTCAGAATGTATCAAACAATTGAGATCCAGTTTACTGATCTCATTTTTATTGACCTTGTGGGCACAGTTTTATTTTATTTTACAGTGGTTTTAAATCAAGTTTTGTGCTTTAATACACATAGACGTGTGACACATCATTTGTCTCCTCGCCTCTATTACAAGAAGTGTGCTTATTTTTAGTTGTAACCTTGTTAACAAACTTTCAGACCAAGCAATAAAGGATTCTCCTCACTCTCTGGTTTTTGAGGCATCTGATACTGATCTAGATTTTCTGTTTGCTGCAAAGATTCCTGGCAAGAAAACCACCAAGCTGTGGGTCCCAGATGATGAAGTCTCTCCTGAAACATTGGCTAAGGTGAGACTCTAAGTAAATAAATCACAACTTCAGCTAAGATTTGTCTTTTGCCATTTATTTATTTTTTTATTGAAGAAAGTACCAGAGTGATTCACATCTCAGCCTGTATTGCATTGATTCCCAACCGATATGGCTAGACAGATCTTCTGTTAAATTTTTTTTTTCTCTCTCTTTATAAATAAACACCTGACACCTGAACTTGCAGTCACAGGAGATGATGCTAGTGAGTAAAGTATGAGTTTAATCTTCCTCTGTCTCGGTGTGTTTCAGATTCAGGGTCTGAAACTGATGGTCAGGTGGCTACTTGGCGTCAAGAACAACCAGAGTAAATCTGGCAACTCCACTCTGAGAATGCTGACGGCTATCCTGAGCAGCGATGGCGATCTGACGGAGCAGGGCAAGATGGGGTGAGTGGCACTTTGAGCCAGACACACATGCCCTATATGCATAGTTCCAAATTCTTCAATAGTGACTACCTGTGGTGTAAAAAAAATAAAATAAATAAACATTAAAAATTCGAGGTCAATTTCATAATTTTAAGAGCCCTCAAAAACAGAGCATTTACATCAGACAAATAAACACCACCGTTCAAAAGTTTGTAAAGATTCGTAAGCAGGGCTCTACGCTAACATTTTTCAATAAAAAAAATTTAGGAGCACTTTCTGATCAATAACACTAAATTTTTTCATTACAGGGTGATATTTGCCCCTTTTAAATTAATTTCCACAGGTATTTTTACAATTTATAAGAGCATTTTTCCCTAATCTTATTGAATGTATCAATCATATTTCGTCCATTTTTTAAAATTAAAATAGAATATTTGTTTTTAAACGTTAAACAATAAATTCAGTTAGAACAATTAACACCCAATGAGACCGTTACCAATCAAAATAAATCATCAAAAATCTTTGCACTGCAGAAGTGGCACAGAAGCTCCATCTGAAGTAGTTTTTTGACACATTTACATACACTGCTTCATGCAGCTCATTGGTAAATAATGTTGTACGAATGTTTTTAGATATAATTTTGGATTTAGAAATATGTAAAAAAAACAGTCTGTGTAAAGTGTAAATATGAAAATAAATGTATTACATTTACCGCCAGTAGGTGGCAGTAAATCTTAATCTGAGAGTCATTCATTCAGTCATTTAAAACGCAGATTAATGCGCAACAGTTCTGGTGTGGTTTTGTTTGAAACTGTTTTCACGAAATAGAGCAAAAACAGACATTATTGTGTTTAATGTTAAATCACTTAATATCAACTTGTTTTTCGGACTTCAATAAGATCAGTAAGTATCACGTTTGCAACCATGCCAATACTCGGAGAAACAGGAGTCTACTTGTGTTTTATTACTTAACTTAGGTTACATATTAGGCTTGCTGCGATAGGCAGTGTTACCTGTGTTCAGCCACAACACCGGTTATATCACTTGCCCACCGTGACCACGGCACCGCCCCCCACTGTCGTTTTAATTTTTTATAGTAATAAGAATAATTTAGTTTAGTTAGAGAACAGATACAGTTAAAAACCGAACGCGTCTGCTCAATTCAGTGAGAGCTAAACGAGAGTCGCAGCAGGAGTCAGATTTCATCTCACTTCGGCCATTTCGCCTCACTTCTCTGAATGACGATGGATGAAGATGTGGTTGCAAAGCAAAATGTAAAAGCATATCTAAGTGAGTTTGTCATTGTACTGTTTTGTTGTTGTGTATTTTCAATAAGAATAATAATGAACCCACCATTCAAGCAATTGCCGCCTCTGAATTGCCTCTACTTTAAAAGCGAAAGTAAAATGGCAACATGGTGCGTGTTTTTATTAATTTTTGGTGGCATTTTTGCCCTTAAGCCTCCATTAATTTCCGACCTTGCTTATGGTAATCCAAATGTAGTAGGCCTATTTCCAGTTAATTTGGCTGAAACATCTGCAGCATGAGACTCTCGTTTCACCTTGTAAACAGTCTTTGAAGTGTAGTCTGTTGTGCATGTCTTTTGCACTTGCTCTGCTGACTGAAGCAAAGTCTTTGAATGAAGGCACGAAAAGCAGCCAATTGCAGTGCGAAACATAACTTGTTCAGTGTAGATGCATTTTAGGAGGTGTACTTTTTGTTCCGATTGTACTATAGTTCTATTCATGAGAATCGATCGGGTCACTCGCACCAGTGCGCCTAAATATTTTTTCACACTCACGCAGTTATTTTCAGGCGCAAATGCGAGCGAAATGCTCGCACTGTAGAGCCATGGTAAGATCATCTTGTGGTCACCAAGGCTGCATTTATTTGATCAAAATACAGTAATATTGTGAAATTATTAGAATATAAAATAACTGTAATCATTCGAATGTGCTGATTTTGAGCTCAAACTTTTATCAGTGTTGAAAGATGTTTTTATGCAAACTATTGTATATTTTTCAGCATTATTTAGTGAATAGAAAAACAGCGTTTGTTTGAAATAGAAACATTTTGTACATTTATAAGTTTCTTTACTGTCACTTTTGATCAATTGACCCTTCGCCAGGAGTTTGATTGATGGGTGATCTAACCAATCATAACTGAATCCGCCATTTTGTCCGACAAAGCAGTCAGGGGATTTAGTAGATTAACGTCGGTGGACTTGAACTTGAAAAATGGTGTGTACTGACATCTTTCCGCTGTTGAAACAACATTCCTCATGATGTTAATTCATGTTTATTTGATGCTGTAAATGAACTAGTAGGAAGAGATGATCGGTTCATGAGCCGCTTGAACTGAGGCGCTACAGCGATCTGTCACGACACATTAAAGAGCCACAAAATGGTAGTTATTGTTTAAACTTCTTTAAAAATGACCAAAAATGAAATTTGATATCAAATTTCATATCATAAGTAACCTGCTCTGTCTTGTCTGTCGACGTGTTGTCAGTGTCCTCTTTGATCCGCGATGTATATTTTTAACTGTGTGAGATACATGATGTGTGGCGTGAGAATGACATGGCTTGTCGGACATAGCAACAGTAACTAAAGAGGGCGGGTATTTGTGAATGGTCAATTGAATACATTCTTTCTAAATAAAAGTATTGAAGGGTTAGTTCACCCAAAAATGAAAAATATCCCATGATTTACTCACCGTCAAGCTACTCTTGGTGTATATGACTTTCTTCTTTCAGCCACACACAGTCATAGTTATATTAAATATTCTGGCTCTTCCGAGCTTTATAATGGGAGTGAATAGTAACTGAGATTTTGAAGCCCAAAAAAGCACATCCATCCATCATAAAGGTAATCCATTTTCCATCCATCCGATTCCAGTAGGTTATAAAGGCCTTCTGAAATGAAGCGATGCGTTTTTGTTAGAAAAATATCCATATTTAAAATTTTATAAATCACTGGCTTCCGTATGAGAATCAATTTCAGCAGAAGAGTGAACTTCCACCTGGAGGATCACTGAGGACCCCTAGTGGGCCACAAGTTATAAATATGGATATTTTTCTTACAAAAACGCATCGCTTCACTTCAGAAGGCCTTTATTAACCCCCTGGAGCCGTATGGCTTTTATGATTGATGTGCTTTTTTGGGATTCAAAATCTTGGTTACTTTTCACTCCCATTATAAAGCTTGGAAGAGCCAGAATATTTTTTTTAATATAACTATGACTGTGTTTGACTGAAAGTAGAAAGTCATATATGCTTCAGGGTGAGTAAATTATGGGATAATTTTCATTTTTGGGTGACCTATCCCTTTAATTTAATTTTTTCTTTTCCCTCTTTTGAACAGTAGTGTATATAAAATCATAATGTAAAATTTATAGTTTTATGTTTAGAATTGAATGTATAATGTTTACATGTAGTATTTAATATTTATTTTAGTTATTAATAAATATATATAGTAAAATAAATAAATATTATTAGTCATTAGTCTTTTTTCACATATGAATTAGGGTTTTTCTCCAGTCTAATGTTACAAAAAAAGTGCTGTGCAATAATGGCTAGAAATTATACTTTCATTATAATAGGAAACTCCAACATCGCAATAAAGTTATGAACACTTTTGCTGCAAAATGATGGCGTACATGGTAAAACATTACTGATGCTTTTATTTGTATGTTGTGTGATGGGAGTGATTTTATGTGCTGACTTTCTGTGTGTGGGTGTGCAGGAAGCCGGACATGTCTCGTCTGCGGCTGGCAGCCGGCTGTGCGATTCTTCGTCTTGCTCAGGAGCCATGCTACCATGAGATCATCACCCTGGAGCAGTACCAGCTCTGCGCCCTCGTCATCAACGTAAGACCCATCACCGGCTCTTTATCTGACTGCATATTGGCCTGATGGAATTATCTATAATCTTAATGTAAAAAAAAAAAAAAGAAGAAAATCATAACATTGTTCATAACTCAGTCATAACTCCGACTAACAGGCTTGTTAGTTTTGTAGTGATTCGCTGTATTCCATCACCTGTCACGCTTTGAAATCTTGTCTGATGTTCACATTATGACCAGCATATCTTTGAGGAATCCTCACTTAACTGTTGGCTGCAAACTAATTGTTAAAATCAGAAGTCCGCTTCAGTGCCCTTGATTAAATCTCTTGAAAATAAAAAATAAAAAAAATTAAAAAATAGGGTGGGAATTAACTGGATTGTTGAAAGTAGGCTTTTCAAATTAAAATGGAGCCATACCAAATGTATGTTTGCAAAATCAATGCTTAATCAGGCTGTGCAGACTGTTGGATAATTTTAACTGACAGCCAAAAAGTGACATCAGTAAAAAAAGAAAAAGAAAAAAAAATGGTTTCAGAGGAAGAAACAGATCAGTCTTTCACAGTAAGTCTAAATATGTACATTAAGAAATGAAATGGGGTCCATTTCGGTTTCACGTAGATCTGTACAAGAAACAAAAACGTTGTAGGTTCAAACCATGCAGGATTGTGAAAACCTGATGGTGGCACTTAACCTTAGGTCACTCCGAGGTTATTATTCCTGGAGTGTTTTGTAAACCGTTGATCAAAAGCATCAGCTACACGACTCATTAGGAACTAATGAGTCCTCTTGTCTTTTTCAGGACGAGTGCTACCAGGTGCGACAGGCCTTTGCCCAGAAGCTGCACAAAGGTCTGTGCAGATTGCGTCTGCCACTGGAGTACCTGGCCGTGTTCACATTGTGTGCCAAAGACCCGGTGAAGGAGCGCAGGGCGCATGCCCGTCAGTGCCTGGTCAAAAACATCAACTTGCGCAGGGAATACCTGAAACAGCATGCAGCAGTCAGTGGTAAGGAGAGTTTGTCTAAGTCCTGCTCTAAAGGCAAGGGCTAGAATCAAGAACCAGTTCTTATTCAGTATCACTTATTTGGTTAATTTAGGTTTTGTTTGCTTTTTTAATACAGATATACTGTGAGTAAATGGTTTCTATAATGTTGATGGGAGTTGACAACACATCTTTCTGTTATGTTACATGCAATAACAAACACAGCACCACTGATCAGTCAGCTTTTAATGAATCTGTACAAAAAGATGAATTCCTGCCCAGCTTGAGCTACCTGCATTTCTTTTTTATTTTAGAGTCACAATCTGACTCCAATATGATTCTCAAAATAATTTTTATTTTTTCTTCTCTTTGTTGTTGTAGTAGTAGTAGTAAGCAGTTTTTGATAGAAGTATGCTGTTTATTACCATGTTTTCAGTTGAGTTGTATAAACTTTAAGTGAATCAGTACAAAAAGATTAAATTTCATCAAACTCAAGCCACTACTGCATTATAGGGATGGAAATATTTAGGCACCTCACGATTCATTTAGATTTGATTCAGGAAGTCACAATGCCAATTCAAAATGATTCTCACTGCATCGTAATCTCTTCAGTAACATCATTTATTAATTATTAATGTACAAATAGCTTTTTTGCAATAGTTGACCCACCTTCCAAAAAGAATTACAATGAATAAATCGGTTTGTTAAGAAATGAATGGTTATTTGAGATAAGGGTTCTTTTAAATACTAAAGAATTATGCAGGAATCAGAAGCAGAATCAAATTCTATATTAAATTGTGCTAGTGATGTTTTAGTTAATATTTATGCTTTCAGCACAGTGAAATGTTTAGATGCTCGGCTGAACTGTTCACCAGGGTCATTATGCAGAAGATGCTGTTGTTAGGTCTTTCCTGTCAGGTGGATTTGTCGGTCCTTTGCATTGGGTTCTTCTGTTGCTTTTGGAATGAATTCATTGCACGTCAGCATTTTTTGATTTGTTAGTTTCAGACCCTTGGAGAATGTGACCCTTTTCCAATTGTAATTCATATTTATGAACCACAGTACAAACCCATGGTATTGTAAAATATTGTGGGCCCTGGAAAGTGCCCAGGATTTTATAACACTCACATTATCATAATGTGTGTGTGTGTGTGTGTGTGTTGCAGAGAAGCTGATATCACTCCTGCCGGAGTATGTGGTGCCATATGCAATTCACCTTTTGGTCCACGACCCAGACTATGTGAAAGTCCAGGACATTGAGCAGCTCAAAGACATCAAAGAGTGAGTCCACACGAGCTCCATCGGCTTGTCTTCCATCTTTAATCGGAGAATGTTTGTCTCTTCATTAGGTTATTTCATGCTCTGATAATGTCATATGCATAATTTGGATGAGAGATTCTTTACCAATATGTTGCCCTTCAAATTTTCATAAACAGTGCAGAAAATGTGCAGTTTGTTAGATGTTTGGCTGGCTGCCGAAAACACTGATAAATGGTGTTCCAGAGCTGCCATCTGCCTTTAATCTTGAAAATGATGTTTATCTCTCCCTTCCTCTCTCTCTCATATCTTCCCCTTTCCTTCAGGGCTTTATGGTTTGTTTTGGAAATCCTAATGGCCAAAAATGAAAACAACAGCCATGCATTTATCAGGAAAATGGTGGAAAACATAAAACAGACAAAAGATGGACAGTGTCCGGACGATGCCAAGATTAATGAGGTCCGTCTTGTTTCAGGGATGCTTTGCTTTTCTCATATGGCTATTCAAAAGTTGTTCTAACAGGGAAAACCTTGGAAATTCCTTGGAAATATCAAGGAATTTTAAATTCATGAAGTACTAACAAAACATGTAAATGTCTAACAGTCATTATGAATATTTTCCTAAGACCTCAATCTATCTATTTAAAAGTTTATTATAGACATTTCTACACTGAGAATAGTCATCTAAATGAGACGCTACTTCACATAGCCTGACAAGGTGCTTAACTGCTGCAGGACTTACAGTTTTAGAAATATCAGGGATTTTGGGGGGAGGGGGGATTACGGGAATTTTTTGCTCTTTTGAACTTTCTATTCATCAAAAAGTCCTGGAAAAAAATGTTTAGTTTTCCACAAAAAAATATTAAGCAGCGCAACTGTGTTTGAGCAGCAAATCATCATATTAGAGTCATTTCTGAAGGATCGTGTGACACTGAAGACTGGAGTAATGATGCTGAAAAATCAGCTTTGCCATCATTTTAAAATATATTAGAACATAAAATATTTCACTATATTACTCTTCTTACTGTATTTTTGAAATAATTACAGCCGTCTTTCAAAAACATTTTAAAGTTGACCCCAAACTTTTGAAAGGTAAACATAAAGGACTGGAAGTCATTTACATGCATTGTTAAAAAATTGTTGGAACCGTTTTTAATTTACAATACATTGTACTGCTGTTGACATTTTTGTAATACAATATTTAGCATCTTTGTGCTCTGTAAACATGATTATTTATAAATGTCGGGGTGGGTGATATGACCAAAATCTTATGATGATATAAGTAATTTTATTTTACAATAATGATATATATCACTATATAGTTATTTTTGATTTAAATAAGGTTTTTATGAAATCAGAATTTTTGGTACCAATGATATTTCATAATTCCTCTCACCAATTTGAATGTTCAAGCCCAATAAGGCAGCAAAAAGAACTCAGTTTAGTACTCGCGCTCTATGAGCAGTGACTTCATGCGTCTCTCAGACAGTGCGCGCATATACCGACGTGAGTTCTCTTTCGTTGCTTATTGTGCTTCAACGGTTTAAAATCACTTGTTCTTAAACAGCAGTTCTTAAAGACACATGCAAATGATTCTTTTATGACTCTGCAGCATGGGAGCATTGAGACGATAGTCTAAAATCTCTACTGGTTGACACATTTCTACCGGTATATCACCCACGCCTATATAAATGTATTTATTTACACTGTTCTCAATTCTCTCTCTCCCCCTCTAGAAACTGTACACGGTGTGCGATGTAGCCATGAACATCGTCATCTCCAAGAGCACCACATACAGTCTAGAGTCGCCTAAAGATCCTGTACTGCCTGCACGCTACTTCACACAACCTGACAAGGTGCTTAACTGCTGCAGGACTCACAGTTTTAGAAATATCAGGGATTTTGGGGGGACGGGGGATTACGGGAATTTTTTGCTGAAAAAGGGACAGGAAAGTGGATGAGAGAGGTAGTATGGGATTGTGACTGGATTTGAACCCATATCTAGTCATAGAAATTGATTGGTCAGCAGGCGTGGAAGCCCTGCTGCTGGTACGAACTTTAAATCGGTTTGCAGGTTAAATCTGAATTTCAAAATAATGTCAAATTTATTTTTCTCCCACTCGATGACTATCTTTCAATGTTCTTGCTGCCTTTCAGAATTTCAGTAACACGAAAAACTATCTGCCTCCTGAGATGAAGTCATTCTTCACCCCAGGAAAGGTACATATTTGCCTTTTATTCTGTGCTTTTAACCTTCTTCAGTCCAATAGGACTGTGAGATTGACTGCTTGATTCTCTTTGCAGCCTAAGGCAGCAAACGTGCTGGGCGCCGTGAACAAACCCCTGTCCGCCACAGGAAAACTGCAGACCAAACTCTCACGCATGGAGACCATCAGCAACGCCAGCAGCAACTCCAACCCCGGCTCCCCCGGCCGCAGTAAAGGGCGGTTAGTGTCACAAACATACAAACATGTGAGATAACTGATATACAGTACTGTTCAAAAGTTTGGGATAAAGATTTTTTTACTTTTTAAAATTCAATTTTTATTCAGCAAGGATGCATTAAATGTATTAAAAGTGACAATAACAAATAATTTTGTATTCATCAAAGAAAATTGTCAAGGTTTCCACAAAAATATTAAGCAGCACAACTGTTTTTAACATTAATAATAATAAATGTTTCCTGAGCACAAATCATCATTGATGATTTATGCTCATATTAGAATGATTTTCTGAAGGATCATGTGACACTGAAGACTGGAGTAATGATGCTGAAAATTCAGCTTTGATCACAGGAATAAATTACATTTTAAAAGATATTACATAGAAAACAGTTATTATTCTAATAATTCTTCACCATTTGACTGTATTTTTGATCAAATAAATGCAGCCTTTGTGAGCGTATGAGACTACTTTCAAAAACTTCTCGACCTCAAACTTTTGAACAGTATAGTATAAGGTTGATTATTCTGTGTTTTTGTTGAGGAGGAAAATAAGGTAGCACTCAGGTCTATGAAAGATTGTCCTTTCTACTTTAGCTTTCATTTTTAGCAGTTCAGTTCATTCGGATTGTTGTTTTTTATTTAGCAGTTCAAGAAAACGATTCTCCAGTTTACAAAAGTAGTAGTTCTTCTTTTTTTTTTTTTGTAGTAAACAATTTATTTAAAAAATATACTTTTCATTGCCAAGTTTTTGGGTAATTACACAAAATTCTACGTTATATTAAAAAAGTTTAGGAATGCTTTACAATTTGGTTAAACCAGAGCATGGCTAGAGATGGCTTTTGCTCTTCATGCTCTGAATGCAAGAAACGACCCATCTGACTGGCAATTTTGTAGTTTAGAACATCCTTAAAACTACGTATTTGTTGCGTGATGTGTTCAGTAGCATAAATTTGTTCTAGATGTCCCGTAAAACCAAAGGTGGTGTGCGTAAATACACAAGTATTATAAATAACATGTGACACACTCCCTCTCCTAAATCTGTAATATTGTTATAAACTCTGAGTTGCCTACAGTTTGATCTCAAGCCTCATCTGAATCCATTTTAGATGTTAAACCAGTTTTTTTATACTGCAAAATCTGGCTGTGTTATTAACATCCTGCTGTGGACTAAACAAGCTCTATTGAAGTCACGGTGCTTGGTAATCATACCGCCTTTCAGCATCCACACGAGTGAAAGCAGGATGGGTAGGCGTGCGGTGGCTGTCTCCAGTCACTCAGTTATTGAATAGGTGTCATTGAGATTCTTCTGAATGGAGTGTTTTATGGATCTGCGTCACAAAGGCACAGTAATTGCGGTTTCCTTTTACCTGTGCTACACTGAAAGAGCACTCTGGGGATGTACTGCTCATGTCATCCCTTGAGATTTACAATGGCCAAACTCGTAGGTGTCTTTATAATGTGACTAAGACAAATAGATGAGAAATGCTTTAAAGTTTGTCTTTAATTATTGGTTTCTTCACATTCTTTAATAAGTAGCTCATGGCCTTTTACAAGATTTATAAAACATTCAAAGAGTAACTTGTCTCGTGCTGTATGTACATTACTTTTCTCACCCCAGACTGGACTCAGCTGATGTGGACCACAGTGAGAATGAAGACATTTCAATGAAGAGCCCATCTGAGACAGAAAAGCCCAGCAGGGGGCGCAAGCGAGGCGCTGCAGCCAACCAAGACGACAAAGGCCAGGAGTCCAAACCCAAGCGGGGCCGGAAGAAAGCAGCCAACACGAGCACTGATGATGCTGAGGACCAGTGGGGCGAGGACAGCAGCATGGCAGAGACGACCATGGAGACCGAAGACGAACAGAACAGCCCACCCAAGAGGGGGCGGCGAGGACGGCCCCCCAAATCAGCAGCCGCAAAGGATGAGACACCCAGCAAGGGCAGGAGGGGTCGCAGGAAGGCTGCTCCACCTGTAGATGAGGAGAATGAGGAAGAGCAGCAAGAGGAAGAGGAGGAGGATGAGGAGGATGCAGGAAGTGAGAATATGGAGGTGAAGCCCAAAGGCAGGCGAGGACGGAAACCAAGGTGAGTGGCTGCCTATATGCACTTCTATTCTTCATCTTATTATTATTATTATTATTATTATTATTTCAATCATAATTATTACCAGGTTATTATTGGTTGCTCCATGAATGTTACAAAGCAACATCAACATGTGAAAGCTGTTTTCCGTGAATATTACGACACAAGTAAAGCACAAAGCTTTGTTTACAAAAGAAGTAGTTGCAACCATGGAAACATTTGGATTTGTGCTGAATGAGAGAGGTACATGAGCCCATACATTTAAGCCATTTTTTGGCTTTGTGTTCTGTTTTGTGATCTGGTCACCCCATTTCCCATTAATTTAACAATATTCCATGAGTTATTCTACCGAACATAAAAAATCATAAAAAAATCCCACAAAATCGCTACTCATGTCTCACTTATTTTTGCAGTGAATTATAAATGTTTCCACCTTTACTGTTTCAAAGTAGAAAAGGCTGTAGGACCTTTTTACTTGCACATCAAATTCTATTTAACAGTTTGTGCTTGTTAGGCTTCAAGTTTATGAAGTTTACTAGGTACATTCAGTTTATTTGTATAGCACATTTCACACACATCTGTAATTTAGTTTTGCTTTCTCTGGCAGCACAACATCAAATATAGCCTAAATGCCTTGCACCTGCAGAAAATAAAATTAGCTCTTCATACCTTTTACAACAAGTATCATTTGCTTTGGAATTTTGGGATATAACATGAAGATTTTAGACAAGAGATGGTCTCTGTCCTGCTTGTGTCCCACATCCCTCTCAAAGCACAGAGCACTATATATGATCGCGCATTTATCTTAGTGGGGAAACTACAAAACAAATTTTTTTTTTTTTTTTTAATTTAACTTTCTTATACTTTCTTAGTATAAAAAAATATAACTTTCTTATATTATTAGGTTGCAATTTGTTTACTGATATTTATTTTAATGTTTTACAGGCTGTAGTGTGTTTCACTGATGGAAGTGCTAAAATGAATGCGTTTGTTACGAAACGGATGCTTGAGCCTCGTTTATTCTTTTTTTTTTTTTTTTTTTTTTTTTTTTTTCAAAATATATTAAATTTAGGTCTACACCTAAATTAAAGACCTAAGATTTTGAATATATATATATATATATATATATATATATATATATATATATAAACATAGAATTAGTACAGAAATTTAATAATCAAGTGTAAAAATAAAGGTAACACTTTACAATAAGGTTCATTAGTTAAATATTAGTTAATGTATTAACTAACATGAACTAACCATGAGCAATACATTTGTTACTGTATTTACTAATCTTCGTTACGGTAGTTAATGAAAATAGTTTTTCATTGTTTGTTCATGTTAGTTTACAGTGCATTAATGTTAACAAGATTTTAATACATTATTAAATGTATTAAATGTTAATTAATGTTAATTTCAACATTATTAAATGTTGAAATTAACATTAAAGATTAATAAATGCTGTAGAAGTAAAGTTCATTATTAGTTCATGTTAACTAAAGTAGTTAACTAATGTTAACTAATGAACCTTATTGTAAAGTGTTACCAAAATAAACACTTTACAATCTTCACTGTATTATATAAAAATTAAATATACATTTATTTTTATTAAAGCTTTAAAAAAGTTTTTCTGTCAAGAGCAGTAAGTTATTTTCTCTTTAGTTTAATTCACATTAATGACACAGAGCAGCAGTATATTAGGCTGCTGTCACTTTAAAACCAAACGCACAGATCCATTATACTGATACACATCCGGTTTACACCCAACTAATTACATTCACTTGAGATGTAACCAGCTGTGTTTACATGAGTACTCCACACGATGGGCAATTGCATATGTATTCGACCATACAAGCGCACTAAGACGTGAAAGAACTGAATTCAAGATCGCATGCTGAGACGCAGCTTTCTGTGCACGCGCTTTGGCAGTGTGTCAGTCATCATGAGCACCTCAAAGAGTTTCTTTTTAACATCCAAACACGTCCCGCTTTTTATATCCTCATTTTTGCATTTCATCACTCTGAAGTGTCAATGCTATATATTTACGTACCGCAATATACACAATATAGCAAAATCTTTTGTACCATGATAACAATATATATCGATATAACGATCTTTCTTTACAGAGCGGAGGTATCCGAGGCCGCCAGCGATTCTGTGGAATCCACACCTCAGAAAAGGAGAGGACGACCTCCAAAGTCACAGACAGCAGCTAGGAAAGCCAGGTACACAGACTCATGTTGCTAAAAGCTCTCGACACTTAGGGGCTGTTTAGACAACACCATTTTCAACTAAAAATGGAAAACTTATGCTTTTTGGCTGTAAAAAAACGGTGATTGCATGCACATGCGTATTGTGTTTAGTCTATCCACTTTTCCTTTTTTTTCAACGCTGAAATAAGGTGTTTTCTGTGAATGTACGAGTTCCGATTTATTAGCCGCTATAGGGAAATAACGAGAAGAATATCAAAGTGCAGTAAACTGCAAAAATAAGGCGAGTGCTCTGTAAAAGAATGCGTATATGCACAGGCACGTGGTCTTTCTTTACAAAGTGACATCGCCAACTATTTGTCTGGCATGAGTAATGCAGCGTGTTGACACGGATCAGTGTGAACGGGGATAGTTTTGATAACGTTGTCATCTGTACAAAGAAAAAACTTTTCCTTTTTTTTTATGGTACATTGTTGTATGTAAAAGTACCCTTATGGCACTTTTCCCACTGCATGGTACGGTTCAGTACGGCTCGATACGCCGAGAGAATTGTCACTACCAGCGTCATTGGATTTGAAACACGAGACGCCAAACCCACTAGATTTAAATAGTCAGTAACAGCCACCACAGTATAATTTGTTCGCGAAACGACTTGCTTTAAACGACTGTTGCACGCAACTTGAAAAAAGAAATGGCACTAGAGGCGGTGCAATTATAATGATCAGTCTATAATCCCACCCACTTTAAAGCGGCACTAACTGCAATGGAAAAGCAAACCGAAAGTAAAGCGAGCCGAGCCGTGCCAGGCCGAGTCGAGTAGTAACACACAGTGGAAAAGCGCCATTAGTCTACGCGTGTCTAGGTCTGCTTCATGGGTTTTATTTGACATTCTTTTTCAGTGGTGGGAGATCTAGAGCTGCCGCCAACCAGGAAGAAGAGTCTGAAGAGGAGATGGACACAGCCCAACAGAGTGAAGAGGAAGAAGATGAGTCAGTGGATGCTTCACCTAAAGTGAGTTCCCTTTCTCCTGAATTCCCACGGTCATGGAAAGCCCAATTAGCTTATTTTAAAAGTTGTTGAATTTAAATTCATTGTTCAGAAACGTTGAAACTTGAGAATATGTACTAATGACGTTTTATAGGTACGACGGAAGGTTGGAAGAAGGGACCGAAGATGAGTGCTTACAGAGACAAAATGCAAGATTGATTGGAGATTGCTATACTTAAGGAAAAAGTCCCAAAAAGAGGAATGAACTTCTGGAAAGTTTGGACTTTTTGGAGCCATGCATTTGCTTCAGCTGTATTTTGCCGTCTTTTTCTGCCGTATGCTTCTGCCCCACCTATCCACCATGACTCGTGGTTCGTTTTCCATTGTTATGTGTGCCGACCATGTGATCTTAATCTTATGAGAAAGAAAGTGTAAATAGTTTTTGGGCTCTTACTTTACCCCCACCCAAGGTTAGGGAGGCAACTTGTATAGCTTTTACCTCCAGCTTTAAATATATTGCACCAGCTGATCTGTCCAAGTAAAGGAAAAAAAAATCTGAAAAACTTTTAGCAGTACTGTATGTGTCCTGTGTGTCTTCTGTATATCATTCTGTACTGTGCTACATGAATAACCATTTTGTAGTTCTTTTTTTTTTTTTTTTTTTTTAATTTGTTTGTCATTTTATCCTTTCCTTTTTTAACCCTACTCATTTGTGTAATTCTTGTGTGCATATGGTTGTGCATGTGCAAATGTGCCTCTGCAGATAAAAGAAACACTGGTCTGATGATAAATTCATGCATTTGTTACATTTTACAGCCCAGTATTGATTTTATCAGTGTTTGAAACGGGGAGGTGATGGTACAGAGCATTGGTTTTTAATATTGGCTGTGTTGGGAAACATTTGAAGATTCTTTCCCCCCCACCACCACCACCAAAATCAGTTTTTCAGTCTGCTGAACCAATAAAATATTCTGTATAAATAACTTGCGTTTTTGTTTATTGGTAAGTGTTCATTTAGGCCGGAGTTTTCAACGTTTTTATGCCACAGACCTAAAAATATTATGATTCACTTTTGAAGAATCCTCTTTCTAAAATATAAAGGTAGCTATATAAGTATATGCTTTGTATACTGCGGAAAAGATTTATATTTAGTAAAATATCTGGGAAATGTTTTCTTTTTCTTAGTGCTATTAGATTTAAAGGTGGGGTAAGCTATATTTCAAAAACACTGTTTGGAAGTTAGTCAGACTGACACCAACAACAAACGTGTAGCCAATCAGCATAGGGGGCGTATGACAGTCGAGGAGACAGAACAAGCAAGAGGGAGATTTGAAGAAAAACTGCAGAAAGAGAGATGAGGCAATACAAAAGAGCTGAAAAGAATATCACTGGAATGAAGGTTTACGACTGGGCAAGCACTTTTGGACCCACGTTAATATTAGAAAAACTTTCCTGCGCTGGAGAGAGCAAAGTGGGAAGGCCTGAAAACAGACGCGGAGGCTGTGCTTTGATTCCGCTTCACATGTGGATAACACTGGGTTTGAGGGTCATTGATTGTCTGGAGCTGCTGTGCTGTTTGCGACTAACAACAAACTCGTTTGTATTCACGCTTGTGTACTGTACGTTCATTTTTTGTGCTTCCTTGTCGTTCGTTCATCATCTGCGCTTTATTTTTCGTGAAACATTATTTTGTTGCGCATCAGCTGTGATAAACAGACATCCACTTGTATGCAGGTAAGCCACTGCGCACTGACGACCGCTAGAGAATGCGGTGTTTAGCGTCATTGTTAGTGCACTCGGTGAACGGTGCAGGGTGGTTAGGATTGGAGCGTGAGTTTTGGAGGCAGAGAAATGAAGAGAGGGGTGTGTTTGTTTGGGCTGATTTCAAATATCAACAATGTCCAACAGAGTTTTTAAGGCTTACCCCACCTTTAATCTCCGATGCAAAACTATGGCTGTCAATGGAATAAATTAATTATGATTAATGTCATGTTTTTGACCAGTCTTTAAAGATAACACTAACGATTATTTTTAGCTATTTTAGCGTCTACACCAACACACGATAACGTTCTGTTCATTATAAGCACGTGCTGCAGTATTTGTGGTCTGTCGCTTTAAATGCTCGAACTCTTTAAAGTAGGGTGAATTCTGATTGGCTGTCTGTTTTTATCGTTCATCAGCTGGAAAAAAAAAAACATTATATATATATATATTTTTTTTTTTAATTTAGAACGATTTTAGAAAGTGAACATCTGTCCAGAAGATCCAGCTGCACTTGTGTCTTAAAAAAATGTTGACTGATGCGATTCAAATGAATGAAAACATCAGAAGGTCGAAACTTATATGGCAAAAACTGTTGAAATCCATCATGTCAGATGATAATGACTGGATATAAACCTTGTGCTGTCAACTGCCTTATCGTTGCTCTGTAAGTCTGCTTACATATAATTTCAAGTTTTGTGAGCATTTTGTTAAAAATGATCAGTTAACAGAACATGTTTTTGTAAGAGGTAGCAAAAATTATTTTTCATTCACCCTCTTTGAGTCCACCATCTGCTGACCAGCTGCTGTGTGGCATTTACTTTAAAACTGGAAATCTATTAGATTACATTTAACTGAGCAGCATAGCCATTCTGTACTATTATAACAGCTTCGTGCAATTTGCATGCATTTATACACACCCACACTATGTAGGAACTCTACTTACTGCCAACTGCAATTGAGAATTAAAAAAAAAAAAAAATCAGTGTTTATATAAGCAAAGGCTATTTACACATTGTTAGTGGTCTTTGAGTGAGGAACTAAACACAGACATTTTTTTAATTTAAATTAAGTGAATCGACATCACTCCAGACTAGGGATTGTCTGTCTTTCTATCTATTACAGCTGGTAGTATGCACAAATCAGTTTTTTTTTTTTTTTTTTTTTGCTGTTTAACTATTATCTATTTACACAGCTATTCTTTTGTCTCGTATAACACGCTCTAGTAAAAGTCTGAATCATCATTAAGTAAATAAAAATCCTGCTTAGCCTCAATCGTTTGCCATGTGTCATAGTATGCGTGTTTGTTATGTTGAGGTCACGTGACTGTGCTGACCAATCGGAGTCGCGCATGTTACGCCGCGCACTAGTCCTGTGTTCCCTGCGCTCTCATCAAATTCACTCATCCGTCTTGTTACACGGGGATGTCCGATTCATTTAAGCGAGTCGATTCGTTCGGACGGCTTGATGAAATGATTCAATTCGTTTGATTCATCACAATGTTCCCTGAAGTCTCACAAGTGACATTTACAGTTAAATGCTTCTGTGTATTATTACGTTTTTTTACTGGGTTTAATAATTGTAGCTTGTAGTTTTGTAGTTTTTAGATCTGTGCGATCCAGTTAGGTGTAGCCTATATTGAAAAGCGTTTTTCCTACCTTCTTGAGTAATATTATGCCGAAATTTGCATCAACATTTTAGTCAGTCACCCATTTTATCCACACACAATGTAAACCTTCCAAGATACTCCGGAGAAAAATCAGGAACTTTACATGAAAGAGATCATTTGAGAATCGGTTTCGCCTGAATCATTAAAAAGAACCGGTTCATATGAACTATTCGTTCGCGAATAGGACATCACTCTAGACTAGGGGTCGAGTGTAGTGAGCATGTATTTATTAACACATCCCCAGTGTGCACCCTGAGCCGGTTGGTTGCACACGGTCGGTGTGGGGTGTCGATGTTTTATCGTTGTGTTTTACTTTCACGGAAATATTATGTCGCGAATGACAGAAATAAGCTCTCGTCGGTTTTGATGTCTCTGCGACTGCAGCCTTGAGAGGAGAAAGGTAGGTTTGATTCATAGGATGTATACGGCGCTGAATCTTCTGTTGCAAATGTACGTGGGATAAAACTTTCAACTGAAACAAATGCATTGATTTGTATCACTTCAAGCTGAATGATGGTTTTGTGTAGTTTGCGCATGAAGATAAACAGAAACGCCAGTGTGTGAAATGCATGTTTATTTAATGAAGATTACCTCTCTGAAGAAGCTTTTTGGCTTTTAAACTTTATAGAGTCATACAGGTTCGTCAGGGATCAACACGATGATGTGTCTCATAGTGTAATGATTCCTAAACATGAATGAATGAATAAACAAGTTCCTAATTTCCTGTTATTTAACTGAGATCATGTACATTTGCGTGCGCACGTGTGTTATATATGCCTGATGCACCAATCGCTTATACACTACATACCACACATACACACAATTATGTAAATCAAGTACTAATATATATATGCGTGTTATATGTAAGTGTGTGATGCTTGATAGTACTATAGACTGAATAATGTTTATCTTGTATGTTGTTTTATTCTATATCATTTGTTTTGCTTTGTGACAGTTAAGTATGTTGATAATTGTGTGTGTGTGTGTGTACAGTGTGTATATATACCATTTTAGTATATTTTCTCAAGTGACAATACTATAGACATGAAAATTGTATATACTTTAGAGTAGTCAATGTGCTGCTTGTATAGCAGTATAGATTTACTGTCCTCTGAAAATAACTCAGTATACAGACATTATTGTCTAAATAACTGGCAACAAAACTGTCAAAACTGTGTCCAAAGTGTCAATATTTTGTGTGAGCACCATTGTTATCTAGCACTGCCTTAATCCTCCTGGGCATGGAATTCACCAGAGCTGCACAGGTTGTTGCTGGGATCCTCTTCCACTCTTCCATAATGACATCACGGAGCTGCTGGATGTTTGACACATGGTGCTTCTCCACTTTCTACTTGAGGATGCCCCACAGGTGCTCAAATAAGGTTCAGGTGTGGAGACATACTTGGCCACTCCATCACCTTCAGCTTCCTCAGCAAGGCAGTTGTCATCTTGGCGGTGTGTTTGGGGTTGTTATCATGTTGGAAAACCACCATTCAGTCCCGTTTCTGAAGGAAAGGCATCATGTTCTACTTCAGAATGTCACAGTACATGCTGAAATCCATGTTTCCCTCAATGAAGCACAGTTCCCCAGTCCCAGCAGCACTCATGCAGCCCCAGACTATGATGCTACCACCACCACACTTGACTGTAGGCAAGACAACGTTTTCTTGGTACTGCTTACCAGGGCGTCGTCACACATGCTGGACACCATCTGAGCCAAACAAGTTTATCTTAGTCACATCAGACCACAGGACATGGTTCCAGTAATTCGTGCTCTTGGACAGGTTGTCTTCAGCAAACTGTTTGCGGGCTTTCTTGTGAGCCAGAGGCTTCTTTCTGGTACGACAGTCATGCAAACCGACTTGCTGCAGTGTGCGGCGTATGGTCTGAGCACTGGCAAGCTGACCTTCTGCTTCTGCAACCTCTAAAGCAATGCTGGCAGCATTCATGCGTCTGTTTTTTGAAGCCAGCTTCTGCACCTGACGCACAGCATGAGGACTCAACTACTTTGATCGACACTTTCGAGGTCTGTTCTGAGTGGAACCCGTTTTGGAAAACCTCTGTATGACCCTGGCCACTGTGCTGTATCTCAGTTTCATAGTGTTACCAATCTTCTTATAGCCTAGGCCATCTTTGTGGAGAGCAACAATTCTAATTGTCATATCCTCAAAGAGTTCTTTGCCATGAGGTGCCATGTTGAACATCCAGTGATCAGTATGAGAGAATTGTACTCAACGCACCACATTTTAACTGCTCTAATACAAGATCCACACATTTGTATGGTCATGTCAAGCAGGCAAAAACATGAACATGATGAATAGGACATGTGACTTTGCATGGTTAAACAACATACAACTGTTATCACTTAGGGTGTACTCACTTTTGTTGCCAGTTATTTAGACAATAATGTCTGTATACGGAGTTATTTTCAGAGGACAGTAAATCTATCCTGCTATACAAGCAGCACATTGACTACTCTAAAAGTTTCATTTCTATAGTATTGTCCCTTGAGAAGATATACTAAAATAGTTGCTGAAATGTGAGGGGTGTACTCACTTTTATGAGATACTGTATGTATGTATATATACATATGTGTATATAGAGATTTTTTTGATTAAAAAATGTTAAATAAATTATTATTATAGATACATCATGTACATTTCCCATTTCCGTGTACATGTGTTATATATGCCTGATGGCATTAATGTTAAATAAATTATATTTTTAGTTTTAAATATAATTTTGTATTAAAATGATTAATAATATTTTACATTTTTTTTTATTAGAAAAACATACAATTTTGTAAAAGAAATTTAAAAAAAAAAAAATATTTTTATTATATACAATTATTTGCCTTAACATCAACAAAAAAAAGCCATGATTTTTGATACCATAGTATTACCGTAATTTTTTGTGATTGATTCATGGTATTCAATGTAAATACAGAAATATTACATGTGGCATGTATTTGCATACTCAGACAAGTATCTATACTGCTCTGCTGTATATTATACTACTATTACATTCTTATTTTATAAGAAAAAGCAATCCTTAGATTTATCTTAAGGCCTTAACAGAGCTATTTAATTTCTGAAAGGCATCAGTTATGGGAAACTTGCATGGAGTAAGGAGTAAATCTATCAACGGATATATTACAGAACAATGAATCTCTTTATCGTTCATTCTATGTTTCCATTAGTATTGCTGAGCCAGACCCGCTGTTTCTCTGTAAGAGAATAGTGGTCTGGCGGGTATTGCCTGTTTCTAAATTTAGATACTGCTGTTCAGTATGCTCACAACATCCAGCTTGCAGCTGCTTAAATAATGCCTGTCGAGTTGAGCATTTTAATGATTTGAAGGGACAATCAGATGCAATCTGAGTCTCTTCAGGGCTGTGCAAAGTGATGACTCCGTAACGCTCCTCTCCTATCCTTCTGTCAGCGGGTGTGATCTTAAAATAGTCTCGTAATGAGGGACCCTCAGAGTGCTCAACAGTACGCAGGGTCCTAAGGGAGGTAAAATCGTAATGCTCAAAACGGAAGGGCTTGAGAAAGTCATGGAAACAATTTTGCTTTGATGGAGGTTTGATATTTTCCAATGGTGTTGGAGCAACACCAGTTGACATCTTTCAGTTAGGTGACATTTAAGGGTGGCCGTCTATCTCTTTATTTGATGCAGTGTGTGCTGGAAGACCTTTAATATTGCTTGCTTGTTGACAAGACTCTCAAGGCCAGAGAGTGCAAAATGACTACTCAGAAACAAATTGTCATGCGGATATTTTGCCATGAAGAGAGAATCTACGTAAATGCAGCCTTTTTAGTTAATATTGTTTCATTTCATAATATTGTTGCTCTATTAAAGTGCCCCTATTATGATATTTTAAAGGCTCCTAATTTTGTTTTGGAGGTCTCCTACAATAGGTTTAGCATTCAAGGTCAAAAATCACTTTAATTTTTTCATAATATACATTGCAGCATCACCTCTTTTCTCACAGTGTCTGAAACGGTTCGATCAAGGATTCGGTCTCTTCAAGCCCCTCCTTTCTGAAAGCCTGCTTTGCTCTGATTGGCCAGTCTGTTTTGATTAGTCTACCACTTACTGCGCATCTCGGAAATGAAACACCCATTACCATATCTGAATTTCCGCTCCGGAGCTTCCTCAGCACCTATATATTTTTCAAACTTTGCAGATTTTTTATATCCACAAACGGCTATATTACACACTACATGGAAGATAGTATCCGAAAAAGCATAATAGGGAACATTTTGTGACTACAAATGAGCATAATAACTAAAGATTAAAAAAAAAAAAAATCTGTAGAAAATGTGAGTGATGCTTACCTGTGCCTTTGGTTATATACACACTGTAAAGTTTCAGAAGTGACAAGCATCAAGTGTTTATGCCTGAAGGCTGCTTCACAGAGCGCGCTCTTGCAGTGTTGCCATGTCCACTTATTATAAACGTTTTTGGGCTTGTTGTTTAAGCTTGGCACATAAAGTGATCGAGTTTATGGAGTGAGCAGGTACGGGTCGCGGGTTTTTGTCTTATTTTCAGCATGTTTCGGTTTATGCACTGTTTTTCTAGCAAGATCTGGCAACAAGAGTAAGTCAAGGTTTGTACCACTTTTCCTGTGAATTTTTTTTTGTGCACATAAAAGAGAGAAACATCTGATTCATGTTAAAATATGTCATTAACAACTAGTTGTTCAGTTCAGTTCCGTACACACTGCGTAGAATTTTTGTAAATGCGGTTGTCACTACCTTTAATTACTGAACTGTGTGTGTCCAGAACAGGATTAAGCACTAAAAGGTGAATTGACAACTGAATTTAGTTGCAGGGTGTATGTGGCCTTTGAGCACAACATTTTTGTGGACACTGTGAATGGGTTGTGACGTCATGCTCTGTGGCACCTTTTTTAAAACATAAATAAAACATATAACAAATAATAAATACAAAATGTAAAAATATGCAATATACTCTACTTTCTTTCAATTATTTTTTTTTTTTATTATTGGTCTCATGTCTGCCAAATTCACCTAACTTGAACTTTAAACTTCTTCACATGATCTTGCATTTTTATATTTATTTGCATGCCTATGAATAGAAGTCAATGGAATTAAAAGTTAGTCAATTGACTTTAAATCACATAAATCACACATATATATATATATATATATATATATATATATATATATATATATATATATATATATATAATATATATAATATAAAATACCTCATTAGCGGCTGTTTCTATGGGCTTCTATATATAATATGTCTGCCATATTGGAGTGGTCAAAGCCTGTCTGTGAACATTCAAGAGCAAGTTGACCGAGCGTCTGTAACCATAGTTATACGCATGTATAAATAACTATATTGCAAAAGACTACAGCAGATGCTTTTGCTAAACTAACACAATACAAGACAAAGGCAGCACCTTTCAAGATGGCAGGCGTGCCAACGTGTCTGGAGCAGTCGAATGTGGCATCTACGTATCGATGTCTTAAATAACTGTTTAGCTATTGGTTAACATTATGCATCAGTACGTACTGCGTAAATGATGTCAGAGAACAAGGTAAGTTTTATAAGTAAAGAAAGTTATTACATAAAAAAAAATTTCTTCACAATAACTTGCACCAATGAACCGTTTACAATAAGTTCACAACGTGCATTATGAAAGTGCATTGTGGCTTTAGAAGATACATTGTGCAAGACCCTTCTAAAAATAACCATTATCTTGCATTGGAAATTACATTTCTGTTTTAATTTCATAATTTCTGTCAGCAAATCACGCACCTTCTGTCTGTCGAATTGCACACATATACGATCAGCCCACAAGCTGCTGTGTTGTCTCTTACAGCTCATCTGTGATTTTTAGCTGTGGAGTTTCCCCTTTAGGGCAGCTTGTGACTCAACCGAAGAGCCTTTCTGTTTTTACATAACAGTCACCAGACTACACCAAACCACTGAGGCATTATGAAATAAGATAATCTTGTTTTCATTAAAGGGGGGATGTAATGCTATTTCATGCATTCTGACTTATTTACACTGTTAAAGAGTTGCATTCTCATGTTAAACATGGCCAAAGTTTCAAAACACGAGTTGGACGTATGACTGAGTATTTCTGTGCCAAGTCCACTACTTCTGGTTTCGGTACAGGATTCGGACAGTTTTTTTTTTCGAGTGTGTCCTGTATGACGTCAAAAGAGAGCGGAATTCTTTGTATAGGCACTTCTCCCTGATAAGCGTGCGCACACACATCTCCCAGAACAGGAGCAAGAGCATGCCATCAACGCGTTTTGTTCAAGATATAGAAGCCGAGAGAGTTTTCAACAATGGCTGTTTCTCAATTCATGGGCTGTACCCTTTGTAGGCTGCATACATCATAGAGGCGGTCTCGTTTAAGAAAAATAAGCGTTAGATTGCAATGTAAGAAAGTGCTTACACTATTTTACACCCACAATGAATATCAGTCAATTTTATTATGGTTACTTTTCTTAAATATGACATCCTTGATGAAGTATTCAGCCTTCAAATGCAATCTCCAAAGGACGCAGCCTCCGAAATGAGACGCAGCTCCTGTCACCAAAAGAGTGTGTTTTTGGTTGTGAGGGAAAGATTACCTTTTTCAGCTTCCCAAAGAACCCAGCGTTAAGGGAACAGAGGATAAAGTTTGTTTTTCCGGGGCAGCAACAGAGTTGTGCACGTTTGTTTGTTCCCGGGAATTCGGTGATGAATACTTTGTAAACAAGTCCCATTTCGGCGTTGGATTTGCAGATCGAGGGCGGTGAGTAAAGCTGCATCAGATGTCTGTGTTTTGTTGGCAATCGGCGCACAAGTGCATATAATGTAAACAACACAAACGTTTTTGTTTCCTTTTTATTATGTTTGGCTTGGCTTTTATTTTTCTTCTGTTCCTAAATTTTCTGACTGCTCCTTTCTAGAGCTTTAATGCTACAAGCACCAAACTCGACACAGACCTTGGCCCTGGTGTCTAGTTAGTTGCTATATAATTTTAGACAGATCAGACTTGTTGACAATCAGACAATTTTTCTAAACACTAACATTGACAGAGCAAAAATGCACCCTTTTAGAAAGTTTAGAAATCTTGTTTTCAGCCCAGTCAAATGACCAATAATGTTACAAAAACTTACGTGTAATCAAATGCTGTTGTCCCAAACAGTGACGGTGAAAACAGCATGCATATTTGTATATTTATATTACTGACATATTAATGTTTTATTTATTGCACATTATTTTCCATGTTGGGATTTTTTTTATTATTATGACAAAATGTTTAAATAAACCTTGAAATATTAACAACATTAATTACAGTTATTATTTATTGGTAGGTTAATTAAGGTTATGCTATATATGACTAATCAGAAAGAAAGAAAGGATTTCTTTCTCTTTCTATAAATACAACAAAACTAAAGACTTTTCGGAGATATGAAGGATGCATTGTTACTCTATATGTACTCAAGATTAACATAAGATTTGCAGACACTGTGTATGATACCCCCCCCCCCTTCAAAATTTCTCAAAAGGTCAATTGCCTATTCACAATGGCTTTGTTATACAATTAAAAACCACCCTTTTTAGATTCTGTTCATTTGTTTAGTAATTGTGAAAATAGGATAAATCCTTCATTCGCTCTATGCAGACCTGTCTCAACCCTTCTGGCGGCCCACATGAAGGTCTCATCAATTTGCTCACCAGAGCATGTGATTATTGACTGAACCTTGTCAATTGAAATGCAAAAGAGTAGATAAGCATCGAATGTGGATTTGCTTTGAAATGTTCTTTTATTGATCCGTGACTTCACTTCTCAACTCTCAACAACTCAACCAGCTGAAAGGCAATTAGTCTAGTTTTACAGCTGAGCATGTATTACAGCTATAGCATATATTTTTTTCAAATGTATTTGATGTTATAACATATTTGACAATAAATAAATAAACCAAAACCTGAAAAGCTGATGTATTTGGTTTCAGGAGTATTGGTTATGTAACAGCCAAGGCTTTGAAAACCGATCAGAGGTGGCAGCACAGTTTGAAAAGCGGCACCCAATCTGCATTTTAATTACAGGATATGATAGGAGCACAGAAATCTCTGACTGTTTCTGCTTCAAAGCTTTGTTTGAAATGTCCTTGTTGGGGAAGGTGTATTGCGTGTTTGGAGGTGAGGAAATGATGAACAGCCATGTGTTGATTGTGAAGCATGATACTGTTGTACTGGACATCTGCTAACTGATTTGCAGCTGAAGAGGCGACAATCGCATCTGTATGTGCTGGTGCAGTCAAGTGGCAGAAGAACAACAATTTACAAAATGATTTGACCTGAAAAGAGGGAAAATAAAGAATTAATCAGAAATGTTTCAACCAAATTTCACAGACTTATCAAAATCAGAAAACCATTTATCATTAGTTGTCATTTATCATTTAGTGCTCATGTGAATATATAGCCTACATTTTATTTCCATAATAGATAAAATCTAAGCTATCTATCTATCTATCACCGTTGGCTGAAGTTGGTTCTCGTCTGCTTTTTTCGGCCGATTCGACATGTTGAATTGGCGTCCGAGCTTGTCGGGCCATCTGATCATTCTGATTGGCTGTTAAGCTACTGCCACCTGCTGGTACGGAAAGGCATTTCTTCTTACGCAGGCACAGGACGTGCTACTTGGCCGTCGGGTGTCGAGTTTGGTCGGTTTGGTCTGTCAGGGCAACTTTGGACCCAGACGCTGCCGACGTGAGCTAACCCCAGAGTCTGCTCTCGTCATCACTAGTTCGTTGGCATCGGCTTAGTGTGTTCCGGGCTTTAGGGGTGTAAAGATATTCAAACCGAACTGAAAAACCGTGATACACTACCCACGGTACGTACTGCGATGGCCCATTGGATCTACAAGACGAATACAACATTGTAGCCTAACCACCAATAATCGCAATAAGCTCTGTGTTTTGTTACTTTGGATAATAAACAAAGTGTCATCTTTCAAATTCTATCAATTTTATCACGAAATTCAAACAAAAACTGCCCTTTTGACGCTCTTTAATTGGCATGACCGATCACTGTACAGGCGCCTCATTTCAAGTGCAACCGCGGAGTGCCAATGAACGTGATCATCTCTTCCTCTTTGATACTAGTTACAGAAAATACATGAACATCTGAAGGTATGTTGAAAGATATAGTACAACTTACTGAAATGTATGATATATTGTGTAATCTTTCAATCAGTGTTTCAATGGCGGTAAGACGTCAATAAAACAGCTTGTAAACACTGAGTCACATAGCATTTACCTCAGGCGAGTCCACAGTCCAACTCTTTCGCTAAATGTATGCACTATATTAGCCTATATATTCATTAGGGCCTTTGTTTTTACTAAACTTGTTAGTGATGTCTTGATTATTTAATGTATGTTTAACTAAATCTGTCATGAAAATGACAGCCGCTTTGTAAATGGTTACTTCAACAACGAATTGGATTAAAAACATAATTTTATAATTAGATTTAGAAGTAGTTTTATGTGCACTTTACAAGTTTGTATACTATTTATTTATTTATTTTACAGCTTTCATGTTAAAAAATATAAGCTTATGTTGCTGTATAGAAGCAACCAATCAAAGTGGCATATTGGATTTAGATTAGCTGCAGGAAAAAAAGCATTAAACACAGGGCGGCTCAATAATTTGGTCTCATTTCATGTCTCGCCTCCTTCCTCTCTGTTCCTGTCTCTGTCTGGCTAATACGTGGTGAAGATGCTCTGTGGAGTTTAATAGAGAGCAGCATGGACGAGGCTGCCAGCCAACTGGAGAGAGACCATGTTCACAGCGTGTACGAGAGGATCGCACCCTACTTCAACGACAGCCGCTACAAAGCTTGGCCCAAGGTCAAACAGTTCCTGTTAGAGCAGGAGCCCGGCAGTATCGTGGCTGATGTCGGTAAGGCTTTGTGTTCAAACTTTAATGTCTTTCAAACGAAAACTAAAACTCTCAGAAGAGCAAGATCAATGTGTTTTTACTTGTTACAGTCACGCTTTCTTTGTAAATGACCGTTGTCACTTTTTATCGGATGATTTGCACTCACACTGCTAAAGGAAACCCATTTAATCTTGTCCTTATAATTTTGCTTAGGGAAAAAAAAAACTGTATGAGTAATGGCCTGTTATATCACAGAGACTTTGTCTACAGCTTTTACTTCACCATTGCCTGAAAGGAAATGCAATTATTCATATTAAAGTTTAATAAGGATGAATGGGCACCAAAGTTATTACACTACGACACTGGGATAAACAGCCCAGTGAATCATCCATGAGAAGCTATTATATGATTTTGATTCATTTTTTGAGTTTATTTTATAATATGTACTGATGATTTTTTTAAATTATTACAGGATGTGGAAATGGCAAATATCTGCACATCAATGAGGAAATCTTCAAGTTGGGCTGTGACGTATGTCGTCCGTTGGTGGACTGTGCGTGGAGTCAAGGTCATGAGGTGCAGCTCTGCGATGGCCTGCGTTTACCCTACAGAGATGCCTGTTTTGACGCAGTGCTCTCCATTGCAGGTAATGCGTCAACATAAATATTCTAAAACATTCAGTTGGATTCATTCTGGTTCTTATTCTGATTCCACTTAATGATTCAACACATGAGAATGAACCTCATTGGTTCTCGTACACGTCAAGCAAGCACGCTTGAGCTTCCGTTTACCACAGCTGATGTGCGAGTTGATTAATGTTTATCTATGAATAAAAGCCTAAATTTAATCTGTTCATCATATAAAGCAATCGTGTTTCTTCAGAAAATTTGGACTAAACGGCTCAATTCATGTGGATTAGTTTTACGACCTCTTACTGAACTTTTAAAGGCGTCAAAGTGGTAGTTGCGTAACTGTCAATGGAGGGACAGAAATCTCTCAGATTTCATTAAAAAGATCTTCATTTGTATTCTGTGGAACAACATGAGGGTGAGTAATTAATGACAGAATTTTCATTTTTGGGTGAACCAACCCTTTATTTTGATTCAGATTCCACTTAACACAAACACTTTATTAGTTGGACAACTGACTTTCAGTTCAGTGAGTAAGTGAAGAACTTTTGGATGAATTCAGTAAATCATTAGAATGATTCAGCCCGACAAATCATACATTTAAGAGTCTTATCAACTCAAAAGTCACTGAGTTTGTCAAAAGTTGTGTTTTTTGTTGTTGTGTGAAACCACCAAGAAGCATTAACAGAACTTAAAAACATTCAGTTCCATATTTTATTTTTTTTAAATAGTTAAAATTCCCATCCCAGTTATTGTAAAAATGATTAATTTGTTAAATTATTTCTAATTTTATGAATGTCATATTTAATTAAAAGAAAAAAACTTTTGCACATCCCTGTTTTATTCTAGTGCAGAATGTACTGAAACTGTAAAAGGTCATGTTGCTTTAAAAGGAACATCTAGTGCAGACATTTTTGCATTACAGCTTGATTAGCTCTTATATGAGATCATTAGCATAATGATCAGTGAGAATGTATGTTCATAGGAGCACATTTCATGTGATAAACCCAAATTAACATTTCCATGATCAAACCATTTAATTTCAATCTGCTCGTAATGCTGCCATTAACTCGAAATGGAGCGGTTATACAGGTTTATTTAGGCTTTATGGGGTATAGGAAACAAGAGGTGTTACTAGGCTACAGGAGATTAGTGGTTCTTGGAAGAGGCTGGGAGTATTTGTTGTCAGGCTGTACCGCTGGGTCACCTGGCAACCCCTCGTCAATCCCCAGAGAGAAGATTCATGTGGCCATTGATGATATCAGAGTCTCATAATGGTTTAAACACTCTGAAAGCCCATTCTAAACCACTGCTATGAAATGGGCTTTCTGCATTGATTTTGGTTTTACATTGTTCAGATATGTTCTTCATAGTGACACTTTGTTTTTAAATGGTTAGTCCACCCAAAATTAAAAATGGTCATAATTTATTTTATTCACTGTAATGTTCTTCCAAATTCCAAACCTCTATTTATTTGTTCGTTGATAAACAAAGTTTATTTATTTTCTTAGAGTCAATTTATACTGCTGTTTTCAATATTGGTATAATTTGATCATGTCAATTTGGTCTTGATTTTTTTGTATTTATTTTATCTATGTATTTTGACTTGTATTTAATAAAAACACTACTTTGTTTGGATCAAATTCAATAATAATAATAATAATAATAATAGGCATCAGTATTGAGACAATATTGACTCACTGAATCAATATATTAGTAAATAATATATTTAAATGTAATATCTAATTGAACATTAAAGACTGAAATAATTACCTTTTCACTATTTATAAAGATGATAATAAAATGATACATTTAAATTAATTAAATTATATTTTTAGATGGAATTGATTTACTGAATCAATATTACTTTGTTTTTAAAATAATATATTTAAAATAAAATCTAATTAATAATTTAAAACTGACATACACTTCACTATTTATACTAATTTCAAAGTTTTCAATTTAATTAGCTTAAAATATATTAATCATCATCATTATCATAACAATAAATACTAATACTAAGACAGAAAGGTAATATCAACAATATCGACTTAATTCTCTATTTTATAAAACCCAACGGTTACATTATACATTAAAAAGATACATTATTTAAAAAGAGGACATAAATATATGTTTTGACTAAATAACACATTATTTCATAAGTTATTACATGCATGCTAAAAATATTTAGTGAAAAAGTAACAAAATAATTTTTTTGGGGTGAGCTATTCCTCACAATCGCTAGACTGTATATCTAACGCTATCTCACATTTTACGAGGTGGATCTAATTCGTACGACCTCACTCATGAATTCATACGATTTGTTTTAACCCCAGTAATGGGTAGGTTTAGGGGTTGGGGTTAGGGGGAGGTAATTCGTACAAATTCATACAAATTTGGCAACTCGTAAAATATGTATGATTTAGCAAAAAAACATATGAATTTGAACAAGCGAGGTCATACGAATTAGCCACCTCGTAAAATACGTACGAATTGCCGCGAGATCGAGTTAATTATTTATGAATACAATTTTGATTATTATTATTGAATACTAACTATAAGTAACTTTGCAACTACGTCAACTTATTCTACTAACCCAAACCCTAACCTAACGGTCTACCACAGACTACTAATACTCTGATTGAAGTTGACATGTAGTTGCAAAGTTACTTACAGTCAGTAGAATGTCTAAAGTGGACCATCGAAATAGTGTAACCACGGTTTCTTTCAACTGTTTAGTAATCCACCACATGTCCACCAAAGAACGGCGCATCCGAGCAATAAAAGAGATGGCACGCACCCTGCGTTTGGGAGGGCGGATCATGATTTACGTTTGGGCCATGGAGCAGAAGAGACGCAAGTTTGAGAAGCAGGACATCTTCGTTCCCTGGAACCCTAATCCCCCTTCATCTCCTGCCCTCAGAGTAACCAGCCGAACCCGACAGCGAGGCACCGGAACCCAAAGCATCAGCGACGACAACACTTCCAGCGACAAGCACAGGAAAGTGAAAAGCACATCCTCCATGGTGGATGAGGGTGACTTGATCAGCCCCAGTCAGCAGAAACAACAGAGGCTTTGGTTCTTCTCCAGATCTTTGGATTCAGTGCTGGACTTCGGCAGCCTGACCATGTCCCGCTCCTCTTCCAGCTCTTTACAAACTCCTGTCCATGAAGCGACGGAAAGTAGAAGCCGACGAGCTAGTAGAGGCCTCATCAGGCAGATGTCCAGCCTCTTTTCATCCTCTTCCAGAACCAGCCTAGAAGATGTCTTCATCTCAGAACCTCACGAACAGGTCCATAAATTTGACAACAGAAGTGCTGGGAATGGAAATGAGACTGTTCCTGTGGAGCTTGTCCATGATTGTTCCTCAGTTCCACTGCCCGACTTGGTGTCCTACCAGAGGGATCAGTCAAATCTTGAAGGACACGAAGATGGAAAATCAAGCCTACAAGAGCCCTTGCAGAGGCAGGAAAGCACAGCGTCTCTTCTGGAAACTGAGGGGATGAATGGACAGAGCAGCGAACAGATGAAGGACTCTTGTCTGCGGTACTACCACGTATTCAGGGAAGGAGAACTGACGCAGCTGATCCAAAACCACGTTGATGACCTTCATGTTCTGCACACTTACTTGGACCACGCCAATTGGTGCGTGGTGGCTGAGAAGGTCCAAGTCTGGAAGGTTTAAATCTCATTTTATACATGTATTTTAATTTATAATATCTGTTTTAATGTCTTTTAACATTTTAGTTTAAGATTTTAAGTATTGGGACCAGAGAGCTAATATTAAGCATTAGCTGTTCAGTATCAATGGCAATAACAAGCGAGGTATTGATGCTCTGATGAGACCAGTGTTAGTCGTACTATGAAAACTGCTATACTAAATTTAGCATTAGCCTAGTTTTGTTGCATTCAGTTTAAAGTTGCAAATAATCGACTTAACTTGCACTGATTTTAATGGTGTATCACTTTTAACTGTCTTAAGCAATGCCTGCCTGAAACAGAAAGCATAGCACATCATTTTTTCTGAACCAAACAATGTGAGCACATAACTAGAGTTTTCTTATGAACACTCTTCGCAGGTTTGTCTGTGTAGGTGTTGTGTTATGGGGTTAGTATTACCATAAAGCAGTTGTGTTGTGGTCCGGAGCTTTTAAACAAGATTTTAACTAGTTAGCTGCTTGTTAACCGATTGCACATGAATTCCCATCTTGAAAACTTGAACAATTGAAACATGTTTGTGCCGTGTTGTTGTGAATTGTGTGTTTGTATTTGTGTAACTTGATCATGTCATTGTCACAACAAAGGTCTTTAATTTTCCTTTAAACTTGAACCATTTTTATGTGTATTTTTGACTAATAAATGCAGTATATTTTGTTTTTATCTGACCCATTGGCTTCTTTTGTCTTTTTAGTGAAAGGTAATTTTTTCCCCCAGTTGTTTAAAATATTTTAAAGCTGCTGTCCATAACTTTTTTTTTTTTTTCTTCCTTTTGTTAAAAATGATCCAAAATCAAGTACATAACCAGCCAGTGTTCAAAACTATCTCCTTACCTTAGCCTGATTCACAACGGTAAGCTTGTAATAATGTTTTATAATTCGGGTGGTACTGGTAGGTTTCCGCGGGAAATTCGAGCATGCCGCCGTTCATCTTTGCATCATTACGTCACGTCTGTTTACATGAAGGAGTCCCAGCTAGTAGCTATATCATGTGAGGATGCTGCAGGAGCTGGATCATTTATGGCCTTTTCTTACAGCAGCTGCAATAATTAAATTTATCATTTTGATGGCGGATTGTATGGTATGACAAATTAATGTTAGAGTTGGACTTTGCAGGAATTGAAATCTACAGGTAACGCTAATACACACTAAATACACAGTCACACAATGCTGATGTTGTTAACATTAACAATTTGACAACAAAGTATAACAAAAATTTGCACAGTTTGATGTGATATGAGCTGAGCGATCGTTAGATTTAATCACAATTTATTGTAATGCTTTTTTTTTTTTTCTCGGTCAGAACAAAAGTGGCAGATTTGTTACTTGTTCAGATGACATTTTCCGGTGAAAATTCTTATTTTGGTCATGCTTCCAAGACTAAAATCTGTGATTCCAAAGTAGCTGTACAGTATCCACACCGATGTGGTGACTGACAGCCACACATTCTCCTCAAAACATTAGATTCATCCGTGCTGAGGAGCCGTGCTGATGCACAACCCGCATAAAGATGATAATTCCACGTTTGGAACATAAGTTTTGCCTCTTTGTCGCCATCTATGGACTGCAGCTTTAAATATTCTTCTTAATAATAATAATAATAATGAGCCAAAAAAGTAATTACCCCTAAAAGTAATTGATTTATTGATTCTCTACTTTGTAAAATACAATTTTTTTTTTTATTTTTTATTTTTATCTGAGCCACTGGTTAAAGTTAAGTAAGGAATAATTGACATTATTGACATTAATTGTGCATTATTTTCTAAGAATTCAATGGCCCGGGATCAATGCTATGGTTACCACACCTCAAGACACCGTTCTGATGTTGTATTTCAAGACATTGTTTTTGTCCTTAAAACACTCGTGTGTGGGACTAATTTCTTACACATCTCATCCCCAAGCCTCCATTGCTAATTTCCCATTTTTCATGAGCTGAACTCAAAGATCTAAGACTTTTCCTATGTACACAAAAGGCCTATTTCTCTCAAATATTGTTGAGCCTTGATAACATAATACCGCTGATACAGTTATTAACGCAGAGAGAGAGAGAGAATAAGCAGAATTTGTGAACTAGCTTACCTGATCTGTGCATCTCTAACGGCAGCGGTGTCTCTAGCGAAACTATAAGTTTATCTAAAGAACCGCACAGTTACCTCGCTGGTGAGTCATGTATCTTTTAAGTTGCTAAACTATTTTACTGATTAATTCGTCAGAGCAGCTTGACCAAACGTTTCTGTGCGAGTGTGTGTCCATACAGTGTTACAGTACGTGTTTACGTTTGAAAGAGAGAGAGAGAGAGAGAGCAGGAGAGAGTATGCGCTTTCAGGACACAAAACGTATTTTGTGGCAAAAACCATGACAAAAATGTGTCATTTTCATCCTTTTGTTTCCTATATTTATATACTTGGACAGTGTTGTTGTGGGTTTTGTTTCTTTTGCGGTTGTAGGCTGTAAGGACCTATTGAGGTCAACTGAAATCATTTGGCGAAGTGATATTGAACTGCAATGCGGTCAAGACCTGCTAGAACTCCTTTACTACTTCCCTGAAAATAATTGCACACCTTAGAACATTGGTCAACCAATCGGATTTGAGGATAAAATCGGACACGTAGTACAAAATGTAATTACTTCATTATCATTTTATTTATTTTTAATGAAATATTATTTTATAATAATATTGAGCAAAAATGTAGTTTTAGCAGACAAGTAAAAAAAAATTTGTAAAATTTTGTAAACTTTTGTAAAAACCCAAAAAAAGTACATTACTAAAAGAAGACCAACATAGTTTATCGCTTGAATAAATATGGCATTTTTATTCATGAGATCTATTGCATCCAATAGCAATGGCACAAGAGAATGTTCAGTAACATTTTAGTTTGGGGACGAATTCTCACTTTTAACTAGTTGCTTATTACTAGTTTGCATATTACTATCATATTGGCTGTTTATTAGTATTTCTAAAGTACATATTAATGCCTTATTTTTCATGACCATATTTTACATCACTTAATCCTACCCAATACGTAAACTTAACCACTACAACAACTACCTAACTATTAATAAGCAGTAAATTAGAAGTATATTAAGGCAAAAGTCATAGTTAATAGTGAATATTTATTCCCCAAACTAAAGTGTGACCAAATGTTCATATGGTCCCTCTCAATACCCAATGATTTTAGTTTGTTTAGCATCTGCTGTCCATTTCCATCCTGGAGTTAAAGTCCATATTCTCTCCAAACCTAAGAGCAGAAATATGAACCATTAAAAGCATATAAACCTCTGACAGTGCACTACTGCTGTTTACATTTTTGTGATTAAAAAGGACAGAAAGCAATTCTATGAAAGTGCAGCAAAAACTGCTTCATAATAACATCCACATGAAAAAGTTACTTTAGTTGCTTTAAAAAAAAAAAAAAAAAATTACCAAACCATCTCCTGTTTTCTCACAATCAAGAGAAAAAACAATTGTCTAAATAAATAAATAATAGAAATAATACTTAAAAAAAAAAAAAAAAAAAGTTAAATAAATTGAATAAATATATAGATTGGTAAAAGGCACCGATAATATCCATGTTCATTTCACTCAGGTCCATGAAATAACATGTTACATTCATTATGGATTCTGCGACCTCACCTTTGAAGCAGCTCTGTGAATTATTGAGTGCCTGCGTGCCAGTCGATCAATATCTCTTGAATAGCCTCCTCCAATGACAGTGGCCACAGGAATACCCTTTTTAATGACTGTCTGAAGTACATAAAGATCCCTCTGGTAAAGTCCTAAGTTGGGTGGGTAAAATGGACAGACATTAAAGGGTCAATTACATAAAATACTGCTTTGATTATTTTGATATCTGATATATGTGCGTAATAGAGTGGAATGATTCACCTTCATCTGTGAGACGAAGTCTTCCAAGTTCATCCTCCCAGTGTGGATCCACTCCAGAATCATACAGCACCAGATCCGGGTGGAATGTCTCCAGTAACCAAGGGAGGTGTTCCTGGACTGCACAGGAAATTACTTGATGCATATTTACCACAGATAGCTTTATTTAAATGTCTTTAAAAGTCAAAACTGATCTGCTTATGTTTTTGTGTAGGTGCAAAGTGAAATAATACCTTTGGAAAGATACTCTTGGTCTTCAGTGCCATCTTTTAAACTGACATCTAGGTCACTCTGCTGCTTTCGCAAAGGAAAGTTTTTTCCACAATGCACTGAGAAGGTAAAAACATTGGGTTCATCCTTAAAGATGAATGCTGTGCCATCACCCTAGTGAATGCAGGAAAGGAGAACATCTGCTATAATTCAGGAAAACTACAGCACACACACACAAAAGAAGGATTTCTGTTAGCCTCCTCTTTTTTGACTTTTTAGATGTAAATGATTCATCCACTATTATTAAAGTCAGCATGAAACAATAGTTGTGATAGTCTTTTCTTCCCTATTGTGACGTATATCTGAGTGAAACAGCTTCTTGAGCAAGAGAAAATGTAGGACAGCACTTGATTTTGTTCATCAGGAATTGATAGTGGTTTGCTATTGGTCAATCTCATGTGAGTGACAGTTTGTCCCGCCTTCGCACCAGTAAACATCATCAGAGAATAGAGCTGCATGATAAATTGAGAATCACAATATCTGAATAGATAACTAAACAAAATAATTTACTAGAGATTCTGACAAAAAGGTTAATTGCTGCAGTCTATTTAAGAATGTTGAATTAATCTGAAAGGTTTTTTTTTTAAATTTGTTTTGAATGAATGATTCAATGACACTCACAAATGACTCACTCATAGATCACCGTTTTTGAACCACTTTTCAAAATGGTTTTGAATCTCTTGAATGAATGATTCAATGACAAATACTTTAACTAGGGATGTCAATTTACACCAATTCCCACGATCTATCGTCGTTTAAATTAACGATAACTTAACTGATTAATCGTTAGCCTTAAAAACAGCATGACAGGGTGTGCAAATGCTGCTCAAAACGCCATGTTTCTCACCAAATGAATGAGAAGGTTTTTTAATCTAAATAAAGGGCTGGATTGTAAAATGAGTTGATGTGATTAATCATTTATTAAATTACTATTTAATAATTAAAAATAACGACTAATACAACATGACACCAACGCCGCCACAGATGCGTGCTTGTCAGAATGATTTATTAAAATAGTGTTCTCATTAATGTTATGTAATATGACAGTCCCAATCACAGTTATTAGTTGTGCATTGCTGTTTGAGCTGCGCGCGCTGAATGAACACCGGTAAAGCGCGTTATTTAACTCAAAGAAACGCATCCTATATGAGATTCTGTATATACAAAATAAACATAATATTACAAATGTGCAAATCTGCACAAAATGATGCAAATGTACAAGTGAACTTGAACTAAGTTATGTGCTCTTCAAAATGTGAGTCATGTTGTGGATGCGCTCTTCTTGGAGCAAAGTGATAAAACATGACAACTAAATCCAAATAATTCACAATATTTTATTACAATATTATTCTCTTTATGATGTAATGTAATATGACAGTCCCAATCATTATTAGTAGTTGTGCATTGCTGTTTGAGCTGCATGCGCTGAAGCTGATCACCGGCACGCCAAATCTATCCTATAGGCTATGAGATAAATCAGATATAGATAGGCCTACACAAAATAAACACAATACTACAATGTACATTTGCACAAAGCAAAAGGCTGCGAATGCACACACAAACTTATAGTCATGATGAAGGTGTAACTCTAGCTGTAAAATGGTCTCAAACATAACTCGCTTCTTTTTTCGCTTTACGTTTCGCGGTTGAGCAGCGTACATGTGCATGAACCTGCTTAATCGACAGTCTATAAGTTATATCGATTAAATGTATTATCGACAATTAATCAATCGTTAACATCCCTAACCTTAACGTTCACTTGTTGCCACCTAGTGGTGTAATGATGTGGTTTTAAGGTACCACCAATGGTGATTTACTCTAGTTTGATCGCTACAGTAGACATTAGTGTTTATATCCGAATTATAAACTTTTATCCCAGTACTTGAATTATTGTAACACAGAAATAGTGATACTGTGTGGTTGAAAAGGCTGTTTGTGAAGCTGTTGCATACCTAAACTTGACAACTGTTTCTCTGGGTCAGCGTTAGCGCCAATGCAGATTTGAATGTTCCAGTGTGATTTTGTCAAAGGTTTAACAGACACAGGCGAATCGTTGTCATTTAGTAATAAGATGTTTCAATGGAGATTGTGATCTTTTAACGATTAATCATGCAGCTCTATCAGAGAAGAGATGTCACTGCAAGAGGCAGGGGAAGTTATTTTGATTAAAGATTATAAAGGCACTAATTAAAAAAAAAAAAAAAGTGCAAAGATAAATCATTTATAATAGATACTGCCATATTTCATAAAAATACAAATTCTTTTTTATGGTGACTAAAAACATTCTTCCTAAAAAAAAAGTCTTGTACCTGATGTACATCCAGATCCACGATGAGAATCTTCCTCTTGGATGCGGATTCACACATCAAGTGTTTGGCGGCCACAGCCAAGTCATTGAGGAGGCAGAAGCCTGCGCCGTAGCCTGGGAAGGCATGATGGGTCCCTCCGGCTGTACTGCATGCCAGTCCCCTCTGCAGGGCGATCTCTCCTGCCAGCACAGTGCCACCTGGACCACATCTCAGATGAAAGAAATACATTACATGAGACTCCTGAAGGGGGAGGACAACTGGACAGTATACAGTAGTTTTACAATCTAGTACTGACTTCAGTATGCAATAACAAAATGGGTTAAATGATTAAACAGCACATAGTGATGAAGACTCATAGAAACAAATAAATATTTCACTCCTTAAAAAATGTTTTGCTTAAGAAAATGAACACTTTTTCCATTGTGACATTATTTTTTAAAAAGGGCCTGTACTGTAATGCAAAAACATGAAATGGACCAGACATTAATGAGGTTCACTCCACATGTGTACTAAATGACCTGTTTCATATCTGCAGCGTTGTACTAAACCAGAACTCCAAGGAAATCCAGTCCGTCTCTGATCTTTCTCACTGATTTTACCATCAATAAAGCTGGACAGGTACTCCTCAGTATGAACACATCCCAGAAGCCCTTTGGAGGCAATCTTAGGGGCCCACACCTATAAGACGGTGTCAAGTAGCCTATATTAATATTGCATAAGTATATTAAATCAAGTTTTGTTAAATATGTGTTAATGCAAGTAACATATTCACTAAACATGTCCAACCTGTTTATCTGTTATGAACTGATCTCTGAGCAGACTCTCCAGGACTTTGGGGAACTTTCCCATGGGAAACCTGTGGTTTTCAGGGAGGTCACATATGTACTTGACATGATGAACTAAAGGAAGTGCTCTTGATTCAAGGCAAGTCTGAGAAAAACAGATGCAAATGAGTTGCAGCAATGAACTGTTAGTAAATGTCATGTCTGTACTAGTTTTACACTCTGGGGGTTTGAATGTGATAATATTGAGGAACAATTACATGTTCAGCGTTGAAGGACCTCCTCCATGCCCCATGCATTGGGTTTCGTTTCAGAAGTGTTTCATTTTGGACCACATGTTTGCATTTAACAGTTGCTCTATACGTAGATTTTTGACATAATAAATGAAACATTGCTGCCATACAATCTACAATACGTAACAACTGCGTGTTTACAAATAGCGCGCAGTTACACAACCAGCAACTCTGAAACAACGATCGATAGATACATACATGACATTGTAAAACGCTTTCTGAATCAGATCGGATGTTACTGAAGATACGTACGGAAGAACACAAAGTATATCCACGATCATCAGCCCGTACAGATCTATGCGTGTGTGCACTAGAGCTCGTATTTTTCTCGTTGTAATGGAAGTGTGCTACTGCCACCCTCTGTTGAGGAGCGAGAGAGCTGCAAACAGGACATCAAATGTGGTGCAGTCATTTTGTCATAGTGCAAACATTTTTTTTGTTTGTTTGTTTTCTACATTTATTTAAGAGGATATTGTCCATTTGAAGGAGAGAATGGGCAAAATAAACAAACAAGTACAGTATGTTACCCACAGGGTGAATTTAAATCAGAAGGGTCTTGTATTGGCTGACTGTAGATTAAATGGCTTACATAACTAACTGGGTCAAATCAATATAAAGTTCCTTTGAGACTTCACAATTTCCAAAACAAAAAGCTGAGATTTTCCATTTAACTTCTTATTTGTTGTATTAAGGAGACTTAGGCTGTTAGAAATGCATGTTGATCAAGCTCCAGCACTTTTTATAAGTAAACTGCAAGCAGACAATGTACGAGCAAACCACAAAATATGTCCACCCTGTCAAATCGAAGGTTAAAAAGAACTGATTTGTATACAAACTTAAATTACACTTATAATTTATAATTTATATAATATTTTTTATAATAATAGTTATGATAGGCCTACTAACCTTAAAATTATTTCTACTTCAGTTCGTTTTTTGACATATATACAATTAAATAGTGACTGTCAACTTGACAGATTTATGCAGAACATGCATTATAGGCTTTTGAAAGCCAGAATTTTAATACATTAAACCCACATCTGTCAGCTACCCACCCACCCATATGTAATGTGTACATATGATATGATACATACAATTTATACTTGAATAGACAAAGTCAAATGTTGCAACTGACCCCATAAAGGGGGATGGTTGCAACGGTCCACAGGAACAGTTGCAACATTTATTAAAATGTAATTAAAATCATTCTTTAACATTATTTTGCTATATTATTATTTTAGTTGTGCACAGACAGAGTCTAAGTTAAATGAACTGTAAAGACAAAGACTAGTAAAAGGGAGAAAAAACATTTTCAAGTAACAAGTAATTGTTATAATAAATTTGCACTACAAAATATTTTAATCGTAACTCAAGACTTGTGTATTTCTGTGAACTGTATGTGTGTGTGTGTGTTTGACTGAACAGAGAACTGAACAAATTAAAAGCAGGCTACATTGTGGCCTAGACTGACAGTATTTACTTAAAAAAGGAAGATACCTGGCTATTGAAAGATGTAATTAGAAGTTATTAATTAATTACTTTTTAGAGAAACACACAATACTGGTTACGACAAGCTTTTACATTAATGTCATCATAGGGGACTGTTGCAGCTGTCCCTACACTGACAGCCATGATAAAACTTGCTATGCTAGCGTAACACAATAGCCTTGACACATGATAGCTATACCTTTTAGAAGCTAAGAAAACACGGATTAAAATTATATAACTTTATAATGCTTCACGCAAACTGCTTAGACGGTATGACAAAAAATTTTATGACAAAAAAAATTACTTTTTTACTTAAATTTTGTTTTTGTTTTTTTGCAAAAGGAATGGTCACATGTGGCTGCTTTCTTCCAGAAACGATGAGAGGGTTAACTGAGCATGTATGAGTATCATCACTCTAGCTCATTCCTGATTGAAGGAATATGTCATGTTGCAACCGTCCCCACTCTCCCCTACTTTTACTCAGTTTGAGCCCGTTTTTAAACATTAACTATCTGTAATGTCATTTTTCATGTATGAAAAAAGCGACAAAACTAAACTAGCCAATCAGATTTCTTTTCAGCCATGTCCACCACGCCCACCCATGCACGCACATACATTTGACTTTACAACACACAAACGCACACCTTTATTTATTCTCTCTTGCTTTTTTAATATGTCATAAGTGTACGCAGATATATTTTAATAATCAATTTAAACATTATGTAAAAAATAAAACCGTCATTATTTAGCGCCCTCTCATGGTACGCACAGTGAGTACGGCTGCAGGCGCGTGAACGCTATCTCTTCCTCGTTAATACTAGTTACGGAATAAACCTAAATGAACCATCTGAAGGTGTTGAAAGATATAGTACAACTTACTGAAACGTATCTCGTGTAATCGCACAATTAGTGTTTAAACTGCGGAAAGACATCAATGAAGCTTGTAAACAATATCACTGATATCAATATCAGCCTATAGCATTTACCTCAGAAATGCCATTCAGTGTCCACAGCTTTGAAATTAACTCTTTCGCTACATAGGCTATGCATTATATTAGCCTATATATTCATTACAGGGCTGGACAATAGGACTGCCCAGTGTGAACGACGCTCGGGACAGTTGACGATACTGTTACTTGCCCGATCGGGCCAGTGCTGTAGGGTGTGCGATATATATCGTCTATGATATTGTAATTGTTGATTTAACGATCTGAAATTATGGAGTATGTCCCTCACTTTACAAAAACCAAACAAAACACCCATTGACGCAGTCTAGTAGGTTAGACTAGTGCGCGTGCATATTTAGAGTGCACGCTTTCATTGCGTGATTTAGTCTACTGAACTGCCTTTAGAATGCACCAGAATTCAAGATAAGGGGCAAAAATGACCCTGTAAATCTTTTTTTATATTTATATATTTTAATATAGTTAACCAATATTAAACAAAGAGCGCAGTTTTTCTCAAAATATCAGCACGATTACAAATGTGATATTAATTTTATACAGCGTACAGTATAATGAACTTAATATCATGTGACTTACATTTTAGACACCAAATCGCCTGTTTCGCTCTATTTCGCCTACGAAAATAGTTCCACACAGAATTGTTTTGCGTCTCTGAGCAACACTTCCTGAATGAATCAGCCGTTTGAATGAATCGGTTGAATCTCAATGACTCGCCCATTAACAGTGATTCGCTGCCACCTACTGGCGGGTTTAATTTCACGTTTTAAGTGTCTTTTCATTTTAAAGTAAATTTGTTTTATTTTGATTATTTGTTACTATTTTATTACTTACTGTTTATTTGTCTAACAATATTTAAAATTTAAGTGAGTTAATATAGTAGCTTTTGGTGTCATAACCCTATTTATTAAGGTTACATATCAAAAACAACAAAAACAATAACTAGGCTTTTTTTATAGGCCCATTTTCTTTGCTTTTACTTTATTAATTTTTTGTTGTGGGGCAAGTGAAAATTTTGGCAGGGCAAGTAAAAATTTGAACCACTGGCCCAACTGGGCCAGTAGAAAAAATCCTTAGCGTTGAGCCCTGCATTATATTTCACTTAACCTGTCTTATTTAACCTTGTATATTTAAATAAATCTGTCATGAAAATAACTTATGATGGCAACTGTGTAAATCAGGTGTGTCCAAACTGGTTGTCCTCCAGAGTTTAGCTCCAGCCCTAATTAAACACACCTGAACCAGCTAATCAAGGTCTAACTAGGCATACTAGAAACTTACAGGCAGCTGGTTGGAGTGAAACTCAGCAGGACAGTGGCCCTCCAGGACTGAGTCTGGACACCCCTGGTGTAAGACTAGATTTTAAGATTGAATTAGAGTAGAAACAGATTTTTAAGTTAATGCAAAAACTGCCTCATATGCAATTTACAATTTTTATGTGAGTGTTGATTATTAGATCTAAAAATAAATAGCAACTTAATTTAGGAATTTGGGCTCTTTTGTTAATTGTAACCTTTAATATTATAGTAATGTGCAATAAAGGGCTCTCTATATATAGTTTACAGCATTAGCAGAGATAGATTTTTTTATCCTTAAGAAAATGTTAATCATAATTGAATTTATTTAAAGACAGAGACACTTTGTTCAATAAAGCACTGTTTAAAAAAAAAAGCTATTTTATGTTTAGTTTTCTCCCTCCTGCTGTACCGAACCATGACTTCAATACAGAGGTACATATACATATACCAAACCATCTTTTTTTGTGTACCGTTACACCCCTACTAAATATTATAAAACTGCTCACTTGATTGGTTCAAAAACGCAGATTCATTCAGTAATGAAACACTGCTGAGTGTTGCTTAGAGATGCACAACAGTTCTGCTGTGGCTTTGTTTGGAACTATTTTTGTTGGCAAAATAGAACAAAAACAGACAATATTGACAATATTGTGTTTATTAACCTGTTTATTTTACTGTTGTATAAAATAAATAACATTTGCAAATCGAGCAAATATTCAGGAAAACAGCACTTTTGCTTGTGTGATTGCTTAACTATATGATATAAATATAAGACAAAAACCCATACGGGGCAATTTTTATCCTTGTATCTTGAATGTTAGGCACATTCTAACTACATTCTAACAGGCTACATCACACAATGAGATGTTGCCTTACATTATGTTCCATCACTATGCAACTGCATGCCATGTAAGATGGCGTACAGGTCTGGGCTGGGGCGTGTTATTTTTTCCATAATTAATCACACCAAATTAACATGTTAAATCGACAGCCCTAGTGGAAACATTATCAGAATGTGGCAAAAACCATGCACATGTCCACCCTGTCATGAAAGCTTGATGACAGGGTGGACAATGACAGGGTGGACATTTTTGGCAAAATTTAGCATTTAATGAACACATGGTGTACCTTCAGTTAGCAAAGTGATTCATTGTTGAAGCTGACAGTGTACTGTTTAAAAAATATATATTTTGAATTTCTGAAAAGTAAATTATTATTTCACTATGACAGGGTGGACATGCTAAGCTTGAAAACATCCAACTACAAACACAATATGATGAAAATAAGGAAATATAAGTGCAGATACTCAGTGTACTTGCAGCAGATGTTTTATTCTCCATTAAAGAAAGACCAGATTGGGGTGAGGATGTCACTGAGTACATCAGCAGGTTTCTTAAAGGGGCAGTTACCCCATAATGACAGGGTGGACAGCAAGGTAACACAGGGAAAACAGAAGCCCCGTTACAGTCTCACCTTGGTCTGGCATCAGTAAAGTACTGTAGCCTACATTATTTGGAAATGAATGACAATGTAAGTAACTTATAAGCACAAAAATGTATTTTATTCTAAAAAGAGAGCTATTAACTGTTCTTTTATTTCATCCTTACAGGTAAACTAATATTTTTGGAAAGGAGACCTCAGAACTCCGAAAACAGAACGTAAAATAGGCCTACTGTTTGTCCTCAAAACAAACCGGAATGAAAAACAACTGCAGAAAGCACATTCTGGGTGCAAAAAAATTATTTCTTTTTTTCATGCCAACTTTAGAGGGTTTTTTTTGTTGCAAGGATTCAATAAGAAATACAATCATTAGAGAATCTAACAAGATCAATTGGGGGATACAGAATACATTTACATTTACATTTAGTCATTTAGCCGACGCTTTTCTCCAAAGCGACTTACAAATGAGAATAGTAGAAGCAGTCAAATCAACATGAGTACAACAGTAGATGTAAGTGCCGTGTCAAGTCACAGTTTCATCAGTAAAGTGCTCGTAGCAAGTTTTTTTAAATTTTTTTTTTATATATATATACGCAAATAGATGGAGAAAGAGTAGAAAGTTGAAAAAAGAAAGAGTAAAATATAAATAAAAAGTTCTATATTACTGGGTCAAGTGTTGACGAAAAAGATATGTCTTTAGCAGTTTTTTGAAAATGGCTAAACACTCAGCTGCTCGGATAGAGCGTGGAAGGTCATTCCACCAACCAGGAACAGACCAGGAGAGGGTCCGTGAGAGTTATTTTGTGCCCCTTTGGGATTACACCACAAAACGCCGTTCACTTGCAGAACGCAAGCTTCTGGAGGGCGCATAAGTCTGAAGTAGTGAGTTTAGGTATATTGGTGCAGAGCCAGTGGATGTTCTGTAGGCAAACATCAGAGCCTTGAATTGGATGCGAGCAGCTATTGGCAGCCAATGCAAACTGATGAAGAGAGGTGTGACATGCGCTCTCTTCGGTTCGTTAAAGACCAGTCTTGCTTCTGGATTAGTTGTAGGGGCTTGACCGTGCATGCTGGAAGGCCTGCCAAGAGAGCATTACAATAGTCCAGTCTAGATAGAACAAGAGCTTGGACAAGAATTTGCGTGGAATGCTCCGATAGGAAGGGTCTAATCTTCCTAATGTTGTATAGAGCAAATCTGCAGGACCAGGCCATTGTAGCGATGTGATCTGTGAAGCTTAAACCATCATCCATCACCATTCCAAGGTTCCTGGCCATCCTGGAAGGAGTTATGGTTGATGACTCAAGTTGAATGGAAAGGTTATGATGAAGTGTTGGGTTGGCACCGACCACAAGCAGTTGTTGCAAGGTTAAGTTGAAGGTGGTATGGCGGAAGCTAGATATTTTACTTCATAACTTGTTAAATATCGATATTTTTTGTACGTAAATGCATCGCTTCACTTCAGAAGGCCTTTATTAACCCCCAAGACGTGGAGTACGTTTATGATGGATGGAAGCACTTTTTTCAGCTCATATTTGTTGGTATCGTTTACTGCCATTATAAAGCTTGGATGTGTCAGGATATTTATTAATATTTCTCTGACTGTGTTAAACGGAGCCCCTAAAGGGACCTTTGCAAAAATAAAAAAATATACAGAGTTTCGCGTGCGCACGAGAAACATTACAACGCATTACAATTTCCGGTTTGTGTATACTAAAACCTATTTAATTTGTGCTTCACTGCCTATGAAGAAAGCAAGAGTATGCATGAACATGAATCAATAAAGCTCTATTTGCTCAGAATTATAAAGAAAAAGAGAGTATGGAAGCGCATGAATTGATTAAGATCTATTTGATCAAAATTATGAAGAAGTGAGTATGGATGCACATGAATTAATAACGATCTATTTGATCTAAAATGTGGCTTTCGTTAGGGCAGTGCATCATATTTCAAGGACTTAACTTTGTGGCAATTAAGAAATCGTGCAGGGAAATGGGCTCATTGTGTATTGTCATAATGCCACATTTAATGGTTCATGAAAAAACATTGGTAGCCTACAGTAAAAGTGGAAAAAAAAAAGAAAAAAAAAAAGGATTTCGTTAGGGCAGTATAGGCTATAGGCCTATTTATATTGTCCCATATAAAAATACTGGAACTGTAAAATGTAGGCCTACTAAAATGTCGTATTTCACAAAATCAAATGCCCCTTTATTAAATCACTTTGTCGGATTTAACGCATCCTTACAGGTGGCAGAGAAATGCTTATTTTCTTCATTCAGTTCTAACAGCACTCATTGCTAGCAGAGCCATAGACGTAAAGGACTTTAAGGGAGGCACATGTTTAAAAAAAATTAAAACAAATAATTAGCTGGATTCATCCTAGATGAACTGGTCTAAGAAAGCCAAATTTTGAGCAAATACATTTTTTATTAATCCATGCACATCCATACTGTAGTTTTCTTCATAGGCAGTGACGCACAAATGAAATAGGTTATAATATACACAAACTGGAAATTGTAACACAAGCGCATGCAGTACGTTTCACGTGCGCACGTGAAACTCTGTACATTTTTTATTTTCGCAAAGGTCCCTTTAGGGGCTTCGTAGTGTTCATCAGGAAGAAGGAAGTCATGTACACTTAGGGTGGCTTGGGGTAGTTTTCATCTGAAAGTGAACTAATCCTTTAAACACAAGACAGGAATCATGACAGTGACTTAGTGTTAATATTTTCTTATTTCTTAAACTTCACTTTTGACCGTTCTTGTGTAAGACTGCTCTTATGTAACTTCTTTCCGTCATGTTATGTGCACATCGTGGACACACCTTTACTGATAAGAATTATTCTGTGGTGAATTAAATACAGAAAAAAAACCATGTAATTTCTACATTTAAAAAGTTAGTTCAGGCAAGAATTAAAATATGTAAATTCTGTATTAGAACTCAATTCAAGCTTGTAGAAATTGAAGCTTGAACTTATAAGTATATTTTACTTATTTATATATTCTATTTATATATTTAAGTATATTTTGTTTATATTTACAACGATTATTTAAGTAAGTATCAAAGTTGAGGTTGCTTTCATTGTTAGGTTCATAACTTGTGGTTTTGTGACATCTGGAGTTAATTTTCTACTCAGAATGACTATCCACTGATTGTTACTATTGTGTGTTGTGTACCAAGTATTGAGATCTCTGTGTTCAGGTACCACTTTACTTATCATGTAGATATGTTGTCTACACAACATCTATTGTATTATTTACTTAGATGTTTTTAAGTAAAGCATGCATTTTAAAAGCATGCTTTAGTTCAGTGTTTTATTGTTTGAGTAAAATGTACTTGAAATAAAGTAAACTTTAACTAAGTAGAAATTATTCCAACTTTTACTGGTCAAGTTGTATTCTTTGATCATTTTATTTAACTTAATTAAGTAGATTTGACTTAATTCCATATGTGAGGTTTGATCTTTGAGTATGATTGAATGCCCAAGTCATCCTGGATATTATTGCCTGATCTTGTGTGTATAACTATGACCCCTCTTCCTTCAATAAATCTGAGAATGTTATGGTATCTCTGTGTCTGCTTAATCATTCTTGACCTGACTGATAGCATTGAGGTTTCAGATAGTCTACCTGAAAATTAATCCAACACTTAGACTATACACCGTTCAACTAATATTTTATAAAAGCATGGCTGTTTCGGGAACAATACAAAATCTTCCTCTGTGATTCTGAAGACAACGGTTTGAAAACCAAGGTGAGGTTTTAAACTGAATAAACCAACTGAATACATTTTCTACCTAAAGTATTTTTTTAATGCATTGGAGAATCCCCAGTGTGCAGCATATGAGTGCAAGCAGACATCTAACTTTTCTTGCTTATTCATTTCAGGTTCATCATGGCAATGCTGAGAAGTTTTCTGCTTCTTTTCATCATCTTCTTCATGGGAAGTGCAGGAGGTAACCAAGACATTTATAAAATTAAAAAAAAAAAGTACAATATTCTATTGACTAATATTTGCATGATTAATGAGGGGTTTACAGTACACAGCACATAAGCACACAAACATAAAATAAACTACATAGATAAAAATAAAATCATTCTTTGCTGTGAATATTACAAGAACCCTAACATTTATGTACTATATGCAGTTGATTTATTTCTAAAATGCCCCCTTGGATGGACAAATTTTGGACTCCGATGCTACAAGTACTTCTCTCAGTCGGCTAACTGGATCACAGCAGAGGTAATGTGTTAGTTACAACAAGATGATTTGGCCACACTTTATTATAGGTGTCTTTAACTACATCTAGATAGACAGACGGACAGAGATAGATAGATATATAGTTATTATAAGGTATCAAGTGATTAATTTAAATGTTAGTACATATTAGTTAAAGACACTTAACAGAAAACTGATACTGAGCAAATAATCAGAGCAGACTTTGTTTGCAAATGTCTAAAATGTTGTCTAAAAAGTCACTTATGCCTTATGCTAAAAAGATTAGATTTTGTATTAACAAAAAATCTGTCTCTTTAGAGAAACTGTCAAAGTCTTGGTGCGAATCTCGCATCTGTGCATAATAAACTGGAAAAAAAATTCCTGCTGAGTCTGTTGCCTTCTTCTTCCACACGTTCTTGGGCTGGTGCTCATGAAGGTGAACAAGTAAGTTAAATTGTGTCCTAAAGAGACCTATTTGTTTGTCTAAACTGAAATTTCTGCTTTAAACACTTTCTAATGAAGATGGTTTGACTTCAAAGCTGAATTTTCTTGAAGTCTTGACACAGTAGTGCACTCTTTGTATTTACTCTCTTCACTCTTTAGGAAGGACAGTGGTTGTGGAGTGATGGAACTGCATTTTTATATACCAACTGGTGCTCTGGAGAACCTAACAATTACAAACGTCCCGAGAACTGTTTGAAGATCAACTTCCCCTGTAAGAATGCAGACTGATTTTTGAATACTTTCAATTATAATTTACAATACTAAAATTTCATATCATACGGTAACATGAAATTACTCATGTGGATTTCACAAAGTGCCTTAAGTTGAACATTCTATTTTATTTTGATTCTAACACCACTATGATGATCAGAATAACTTATTTCATTATTCCACCCTACAGCTAACCGTTGCTGGAATGATGTGCCCTGTTCAATCTCAAAGAGCTATTTATGTGTTAAGAGGCTTGGTAATACAGTTCCACAGTGATTTGATTGAACTACATTTACTTTTTCTGATCTTTACAAAAATGTTTTCTGAAATCAAATCTCTTCTAAACTTTAATCTATTCTCAATATCTTCTCTGAAACACTCCTCAAGTTAATAAAAGCATTGGTGAAGCAAATCATGTGCATTGTGGATAATCTTATTCATGAATGTAAAAATGTATGTGAAAATATAAGTGTATTGTGTAGCACGGTTTAAGGATATGTTGATTAGAATGGTAATTTGCATGTTTGTTTCCTACAATGAATTGTAAGCAAATATGGACCTCATCCAGGGCTCTTTTTGTTTTCTGTCTTATAAAATATCCCATTACTATTTCAGTGTTAGAAACCATTGCAAACAAATCAATGATTGAGTGAACTGTCTGAACGTATCAAACTGAATCACAAGCAATTTCAGACAATTTTCTAAACCTGCTTGACCGATTAGATACATTCACTATTCAGGCATTGCTAGTTTTGATTCTAAACAGCTGATTGAAAACACAAAGGTGTCATGATCACCAGTGAGAGTGCCCATCATTGCCACCAGAGGGCACTCCATCCTGGACTACACACATCATTTGGACTCCATTTCCCATCTACCCTCATACCCTGGACTGATCACCCTGCACCTGCTACCCATTATACAATCACTCACTCACACATAAAAGACACTTGCACCCACACCCACACCTCCACGTGAAGTCTTGTTTAGCCTGTCTGACATTTCTGAACATGTCTTCTGGATTCTGCATTGACCTTTGCCTGATCCTGGATTGTGTATGTTTGCTGCCTGCCCTGATCTCTGCCTGCCTTGGGACTCTGATTGTTTGCTGCTTACCCAGATCACTAGCTGTCCCTGTTTCTGCCACTGGCTCATGCTTGCTGTTATTTTGTCTGTGAACTTGACTTTAATAAAAGCTGTAGATGGATCCTCACTCCGTTGACCCAATCCATACAAAAGGACATGGCAGGGCTCTACGCAAACATTTTTCTTAAATTAAAAAAAGAAAAAAATGTAGGAGCACTTTCTGATTAATAATAGATATTAACTTTCCCATTACAGGGTGATATTTGCTCCTTTAAATTAATTTCCACAGGCATTTTTACCATTATAAGAGAATTTTTTTTCTAATCTGATTAATGTATGCATCATTTTTTTTCAATTTCTTAAATTAAAATAGAAAATTAGTTTTTAAATGTTAAACAATAAATACAGTTAAAACAAAAAGACCCAACCAGACTATTACCTATCAAAAGAAATAAAAAAATCCATCTTTGCACTGCAGAAGTGGCACAGAAGTACTAAATAATACCATCTTAAGTGGTATTATTTAGACACATTTACATAGACCGCTTCATGCAGCTCATTGGTAAATAATGTTGTACAAATGCTTTTAAATATCACGATTGCTATCTGGTTTTTATCGTGGGTTTTCGCTGTGTTGCTAATAAACTGGATGTCATTTAAGTTCTGTTGCTTTTATATGAAAATAAATATAATGAACAATATACCCAAAGTACTTATTTATTTCGATTCGAAAGATATGTGTATCAATCATTTTTACTTTAATTATAGACATGTATATATATATATATATATATATATATATATATATATACATTTCTATAATTAAAGTAAAAATGATATATATATATATATATATATACATGTCTATAATTAAAGTAAAAATGATATATATATATATTTATACACATGTCTATAATTAAAGTAAAAATGATATATATATATATATATATATATATATATATATATATATATATATATATATATATAATGACAATTACATATCCCATAGAGAGATCGCACTGTCAGAGACTTTAGGAATATTCACACATAATTTATACACATAAAACATGATATTAGAGTTTGAAAGAGTCATGAAACCCTAATTTTTTTTAATTTTCTGAGATTTTAACAGCGGTATGTGTTGAACATCATTGAATACAATGTTAGCATCTGTTAGATTTAATTGTAGAGGGAAAGTGGTTCATTTTTAGATTTTTCCCGCTACTTTCATCTTTCGGGATTCGGGTCCCGGCTGTGACGTGGCGGTGCACTATAACACGTCGATGACGCATCGGTGTCTCAAAATTATTAATGAGACTGAGTTTTCTATCCTATGAGAAGACACTGTCTCTTAATTATACAGGACACCGCATGATTCTTTCAAATGACAGTCAAACTGTTATATCGCGCAGTAGATGAGAGAGGCGTTCATGGGTCTAAAGTGTTTGTTTTTGTGGTGTAAAAGTTTGGGTGTTTTGCATGACTTTCCCCGCGATGCTGCCAGGGTCCGATGCTGCCACATAACTTAAAATACAATCTGCATGTATAATAAACCATAGTAAAAGACGCATTTTTTAAAAGTTGAACTGATTTTAACTTGAGCGCCGCGTTTTTTGAAGTCTGTTATGCGCGAGACACTGCAAAAGATGCGAGCGTAACGGTTTTGTGTGTCCGTCTAGCATGTTTACATAGAAAAACAATGAAAAAGTATCGCATTGGAAAGGAAAAAGTTCTTCTATTCCAATGCGCTACTTTCCACACGCCGTGTCAAGTTAAAAGAATTTCAAATTTTACACGCAGCGCCGCTCATCAATGTCAGTTACAAAACTGTGGACCAATCAGAAGAATTCGGAGGTGAGGCAAGCATTGCGAGCTTCTGTTTACAGTAACAAGTTGGCATGACAACATGGCGGAGGAGGCGCTCATTATTATCTTATTTTCTTTTTTCCATGTCAAAACTCGTATCTATCAATTCTGCTGTTTGCCTATTTCTATTATTGTCATTATTGCATCACGTCTCAAAAGCGCGTCTCGAGACCCTCGGGTTCTACTCTGCGCTTTTGTTAAAAACCATTCCTGAGTGCTGCGTCTCGCGTATTTAGACATTTTGTGTGAATGGCCCCTAAGGCTGTTGATTTAAATCCAAATACCATTCTTCAGATGCTTCTGCCATTATATTATACAGCAATTCTGAGTCGTGCATCTGTTCAAGCAGGCTGGCTGATTAGTGTATGCCACCACACAGGGGCGCCGCTAGCAATTTTGGGCCCTATGAAAAATACTTTGTTTGACAAATAAAGAATCTGACCCAGGGCTATGGTTCGGAGGTGTCGGCTGCGATGAACGGACTAGCATGCTTAGAGGGCACGGCCCTGGGAGATGCACCGGTGGAAGATGCGGTGGCGGCGGGGTCCCTTGCTTTGAATGTTCGTGGTGTGGTAGGCCTGTTAAGCCCAGAACACACCGGCCGACTGAGTTCTTAGTGTGCTCTGCACCGTCGGCTGAAGTTGGTCCTCGTCGGCTTTTGTGAATCGGGGTCGGAGCTCGTCGGTCAGTCAAGCCATCTGATCATTATGATTGGCTGTTCAGCTACTGCCACCTGCTGGTACGGAAAGGCATTTCTACTTGGCCATCAGGTGTTGAGTGTCGGTTTTGTGTGTCAGGGCAACTTTGGACCTAGATGCTGCCGACATAAGCCAACCCCGCAGTCTGCTTTTGTCGCCACTAGTTCATCGGCGTCGGCTTGGTGTGTTCCGGGCTTTACAGACAGGCAAGGGAAACTCTGTACTGGCTACTCAAGATTAGGAAATTGATCATTTGCCAGACCTGACAGCGGACACAGCCATTACACGCTGTGTAATGTGCAGTTTGCACGTTACTGGCAGCCAGATCAGGTGGTTACTGACAACGGGCCGCAATTTGCTTGTGAACAGTTCAGAAAATTCCCGGCACAGTGGGGTTTATGCATGTCACATCTTCACCCCAGCACCCAAAATCTAACAGAAAGGCTGAATCTGTGGTGAAGATTGTGAAATCGCTCTGTAAACGGGCAAAACTCAACGAAACAGATCCATGGCTTGCAATTCTACACTAGTGAAATGCCCACAGGGGGATTAGACAGCAGTCCTGCACAGCGACTTATGTCCCGTAGACTTAAGATGGGAATTCCCACGGCAAACAGTTTGCTTTTCCCCAAGGTGGTTGAAGGAATTTTGGAGAAACTGAGGTGGAAACGCTGCATGGCGAAATTCCATTACAACGCAAGCGCTAAAGACCTCCCAGTGCTTAATGTTCCGCCCAATTAATGCTCTATCCAGTTTAATCAACAAGAGGCAGGGATGAAGGAGAGCAGCCACGGCTTAGTGGCTAGCGACGGTGAAACAGCAATCAGAGTGGGTGACACATCGGACATCACAGAGTGTGTGCCAGAGCAAGTTCAGGAACGAAGGCCGTCAGTGCCAACACAGCTTGGAACCCCACAGCTTGGAACAGCCGTCAGTCACGGCCACCACAGAGACTTGATTTGTGAGTTTTGCTTAGTGTCGTAGACAGACTAACGCACCAGTAATGCAGTTCAGTTTTGGTAATGCACAGCATAAGTTTGGGCTAGTAAATTCATGTTCGGGGCCGGGGTTGCTAATTAAAGAAAGGGATACTTTACAGTGAAATGCCATATATGGTCTGTATCCTGTTATGATGTTGGTTCCGGCATGCGCGCAGTTGGCACTGAGCCATGTTAATAAAGACGCACATTGATTCAGCTCATTTTTGTTTATTGCATAGTACACAAACAGTTGGGAAAAGACAATAAATTGACCATCGTAAATGTGTATGAAGATGAGTATTTAAATAGACTCGGCTTTATTAATTATTTTATTAAATGTAATACTACCTCTAGTGTATATATCATTGGGGATATGAATGCAGACTTTTCAGATAGAAATTCATTATTTGCTAATCATATTGTTCAATTCTGTCAAGATAATAATCTCATACTGTCAAGTGAAATGTTTTTGCCTGTAGATAGTTATACAGTATTTACGTTAGTGAGGCTTGGAATACTACATCATGGTTAGTATTGTATCACTGTATCAGTACAGCTGATGCACATGCCTCTTTGGAGAGTATATGCATTTTATATAGCACAGTAACAACTGATCATACACCTGCTTCTAAGTGTTGGGTATTTTACAGCAATTTCTAACATTGATAATATTAACACAGCAAAAATGGATTGGTAAACACTCACAAAGGAAGACCTACTAGCTTATTATGTTGGTACAGATACATCTTTGAGAAATATTTATTTACTTGAGGATGCAATAACGTGTAGTGATTGTAATTGTCAATTGTAAAGATGTAAAGCATGGGAGGGATATCTGCTCTATGTATAATGATATAGTAAATGCCCTGTATGAATGTAGTAAGCCATATTATAAGCATAAGAGTAAGAAAAACATTAGGCCCGGTCGAAGTAAGTATGTAGCCGAGTATCATGCTGAAGCTTGGAAAGCTTTTAAATGATGGATTATGGCAGGTAGACCCAGACAATGGTCTCCGCTTGAGTATAAGAAACTTAAGCCTGGGATACACTGCACGATTTTTGGCTGTCCCAGATGAAAGATTGCCATCATGAAACCAGGCCCGGATTAACACAGTGTTAGTGCCTAGTGCTGGGCGGTATACCGGTTCATATGGTATACCGGTTTCAATTTCGAGACCGATATGTATTTTTCAAAAACCACCATACCGGTGCATAGCAGAAACAGCTGCTGTATCTATTCAATGGCCATGAAGCACTATGTAGAGCGTATAGAGAGCGAACTTCTATTAAATGCATACCCTTCTTACACTAATGGAAACAACTTTAGAACACAATAAATAACTCCCAAAACTAACTCTCTTTAATACTGCACATACCATGTAGAGCCATAAGATTTCCGCGATGCAGAAAACACGGATGAAATCACAGAATCCAGTCACAAATAGAACTTGCTGTATAAGCGGAACGTCACAGAATTTGTCAATTTTTGGATGAATAAATCAAAAGTATGGCTGTACAATGAATCCGATATCGATACGGAATAGTGTTTGTGAATATTAAAGCTAAAAGACTGCTATTGAAATCTGTATGAATGAGCGCTGCATTTCCGTCTACTAGTCTACTACACCTACTGAAGCACGCGTGACGCTCGCGACGAGAATTCAGTGTCTGCTGTCTCACTCACTATACATGAACTTCATCTTTATGAACATTTCACCATTTAATTTGATAAAACTATCGACATTTGTCTTATCATATACACAGGAAGTCAAAGGTCTTCATGACCCTGTTTCATCCGATTTAAAACTAGTTTTAATCATCGAGTGATTTGTAGTTGTAACCGAGAGATCCTTGTCGAGTTGAAACGCTTCTCACTAGATGTCGCAACGTTGTTTAATAATGGTATCTGGGACCGGGAATAAACGCAGCTCCTTTAAGCTTTCGTTCCGTTATCCACTGGGCCGTATGGCGTAGTTCAAAGTAAACTAGTTAAACACATGAAAACAGCACTATTTGTTCTGTATTTGTTGTTACTGACCGAGAAACAACTTCAAATGATTCAGTGACAGAGCGGTCCGACGAATCCAAATCGTTTCAGATCGTTATGCAAATCGCGTTTGGGCAATTCACGGAAAAGAAAGAATTTCGAGACAAAAGAATGATTATTTCACAAATGATAGGTATCGCTGGTTCAGTTGACAGAAATACGGAACACACATAATAACTGCTGAAATATTCGCACGGACGTTTCTCAGGTCAGTCAGAGGAGCGTGCATGGTACAAACAGTGCGTATGTAGCCGTACAGCTGCAGGCGTCACTGCGGACTTGTATTTAGCCGCACTGCCAGGAAAAGAGGAGAAGGGAGATCGGGGTGCCGCGGGCCAGATGAAGATGATTGGCAGGCCGGATTTGGCCCGCGGGCCACCAGTTGACGAGCCCTGGTTTATATAATATATTACCTGTACTCCTGACCGTAAAATATGGCAAAATAAAGGTCCAGTAAAAAAAAACGTGACATATCGTGAAACCGCCAGAATCTTAAAAGAAACCGTGATACAGATTTTTGGTCAAACCGCCCAGCACTATTAGTGCCCTAGGGTGACCACATTTGATTCTCAATCTTCAAAAGTCCCCTGACTAGTTCGGATTCAATAGCCAGCAGGGAGAGTGCAGACAGCCGCTTCTGTCTCATGGTTGTCCTGAGTTCATTCTTCACTATTTTAAGTTGCGAGAAGTGTCTCTCGCCCTCGCAGTTGGCAATGGGCAGGGCAAAGAACAGTCTGAGTGCAACGAATAGCTACACTTGGGAAAATAGTCTGTAGCCCATTTTTTCGTAGAATTTGCAGCATATCCTCTGGTGAATGATTTTTCGGAAAAACTTGATATTGCAGGTACTTTTTAAAGGTGGCTATGTGTCGTGATATTTTCTCTTGTTTAATTTACATTTCGCACAACCCTACGCTGATGCTGCTGTGGTAGATTTTTTCCCCTATGCACCTGACTTAAGTTTGCCTAATCCTAGGGCGTCTCCTAATCGACACCCGAGCATCTACTGGCGGCACTCAATAATATACCTGATCACCCGGGGGCATCTCCTAATCGACACCCAATAATATTTATACTCTAGCACTGAATCTACTAGTCGACAACTGGCTTCGAGACGGTCAACGTCTTGACCCTTTTGAACCTAGTGCTCCCTAACTTTGCTGTGCAGCAATAACAAGAGACTCTTTTTAGTCACGACCGGGAGAGTTCTCATCAATCCAGAGAATCTCTCCATAATCAAAGGAATATAGCAGGTTTTATAGGATCTCACAGTCAGTATAGCATGATCTATTACTCATAATCATCAGTCTTAATATGATTGGTTAAGATTTAAGAAAAACAACTTAGTTCTTCTGCCACGCTTACGGGCAGAGTAAATTTAGATTAGAACAACTGAATCACAGGACCATTAAAAAATATCACCGGGTTAATAGTTCACTGATTACTCAATAGGTCAAAACAATTTTCATAGACTATTTTTTATCCTTAGAAGGATTCTGTCTAGCCAGCACAGCAGAATTTTTCCACTTGTTACAACACTCAGTCCTAGTGACTATTTCTCTATTTCAAAGTTAGCTTGTTAAGCCTGTAAGAAAAGAAATGTTAGTTCCTAATTAATTAGTATCCATATCTTTCCAACAAAATAATATATAGTAGTCAACATTTGAAGTGGATCAAAACCTTTAATCAAAGTTGTCCTAAAACCTTCTTCTTAGGACAACTTTGATGAACTTTTTTGATCCACTTCAAATGTTGACTATACTGTATATACAATTTTTTTTTTTTTTTAAGGTCTAGTCATTATCTTAATCACTTGGTGCCCCCCTATTGGCTGGTGCCCCAGGGCGCTCGCCCAATCCCCTCTATGGATAATCTGGCTCTGCGTGAAACAGTCGTAATGATCCAATAGGATTGCTAAAATCGTGCAGTGTATCCCGGGCTTAATGCAAGATACAAGTATGCTGTTCATTTTTTTATGTAAAAATAAGCAAACCTTGAGGGCTGATTCCATGGCACAGTTGTTGTTAAATAATAATATTACTGATTTTTGGAAAGAAGTGAGAACATTTAACAAATGCAGACTATCTCTTCCATGTACCTTAGGTGGAGTCTCTGGAACAGAAAATACTGCAGAGTTATGAAAACAGCATTATTGTAATTTATGTAATTGTGTCCAAGATGATCTGTATAAGATGGACAATACTGAGGATAATGATCCAATAGTGATTACATTACACCAGGCTATAAGCAAGGTAGATAACAACAAAGCCTAGACCATATCTCTGCTGAACATCTTAAAGGATTAGTTCACTTTTAAAATTTCCTGATAATTTACTCACCCCTATGTCATCCAAGATATTTATGTATTTCTTTCTTCAATCGAAAAGAAATGATGGTTTTTGAGGAAAACATTCCAGGATTTTTCTCCATATAGTGGACTTCAGTGGTCTCCAAACGGTTGAAGGTAAAAATTACAGTTTCAGTGGAGCTTCAAAGGGCTTTAAACGATACCAGACAAGGAATAAGGGTCTTATCTAGCGAAACGATCGTTCACTTTCTATTTTTTTTTTTCTTTATAAATGTATGAGCTTTATAAACAAATGATCACCTTTAAGTGGTTCCGCCAAAACCGCACTTCCGTATTCTTCAAAAAGCTTACGCTGAATGTCCTACACCTTCCCTATTCAACTTACGGAACAAACGTGGCGCCAGTTCCGTTTTTTCCGTAAGTAGAATAGGGAAGGCGTAGGACATACAGTGTAAGCTTTTGGGCCAGTTGTTGAAAAAGTTTAATCTAGATTTGGAAATCCCATGTTTTGCCATCCAGGATCAGGTAATCCATCTTACTTTTGTGCTGGTTTTTCAAAGCAAAATTTGATTGGATCACCCGGATCCAGATACCACTTTTTTCAGACTACCAAATCTGGATTACTACAAAGTGCTCTACAGAGCCCCTAAAGGTGATAGAAAAAATATATGATGGGGTGGGGGGGTGGGGGTACTTTTGCACTTTCTCAGAAAAGTTCCATGCTCACTCACAAAGAACTTTTGACTTATTAATCTCTTATGACTGTGCCAATGTAGTTTACAAACAGTGATAAAAAAAAAAAAAAAATACTTCTAATTTATTACTTTAACAGTTGCTAATCAAGAGCTAAATAAATGATACATGATAAAAAATGTTGTATTTTTTGAGCAGTTTTAAAGTTAATACATTTTTGTTCCTGAAATACACCCTTCTGATGGGATCAGTATAATCCAGATTTTTTTGGATCAAAGGTATCCCAATCTTACTAAAAACAACACAAACTGATGATTTTATCCAGATTAAAACCAAGATTTGATTTTGTGATCTAATCTGATTTCAGAATCCTTTTTTCCTTTTGAACAACCCATTTTCAAGATTTGATCCAATCTGATAACCAAAATTCGATCAGATTACTTTTGAACAACTGGCCCCAGGTCATTTCTTAAAAGCGCGCACTTCAATCGGAGATGCTTGTCAATTGAAAATAACCCATTTCCATCATGTTGGATTAATTCAGTATTTTCTCTGTTTGGAATTACTCAATAAGAATAGATAAATCCTAAATAATGACAAAATTGAATAGATATTGTTACACACAATTTTAATTTTAACACAAAACTGTCCAAAAAACAAGAAATTAATTTTGTTAAATAAAGTTTACGTAAAACTAAATTTAAGTAAAAGTATTTTTGTTCAGATGAAGTGAAGATATTGTTTAGAACATATTGTACACCACTTAATCCTGCTCATTTGTGGTCAAATTATAGAACAGCAAGTTTACTGAGGCTTCAAGTAGCTTATAATGACGCAATGAGAATTCTGTTAAGGAGAACTAGATGGCATAATGCAAGTAAAATGTCTGTGAGTGCAGGAGTTAACACTTTTCAAGCGGTGTTACAAAATCTAAGTATAAATGTATTTTCTGGCTAAATTTTTCCAAAAATGAGATTGTGGGCTCATCAAATATAAGGGTCAGTACTACACTGTAACAACTTCAAAAGTTCACAAAAATAAAGATTATTCCAGGCCCTGAAATGGTGATGACATGGACCAAGATTGTCCTGAATTTAAATAAAACGTTGAGGAGATAGAGTCTTATGTCTACATGTAGTTAAAAACACATTTAAAATCAAACATAAAAAACAAAGAATAAAATATAAAACTTAACTTAAGATTTAATTAAAATCAATACCTATATAGGTCTGCTTAATTTTCTTAAGCACCAAACAAAATTTATTTCTCAAAAGGGCACGAAAACAAAAATAAAAAACTAGATAAACTCATGTAGCCATCATAAATCACAACCCTTACCAATTTAATTCTCTACTGCTCATTAATCAACTTGTCTTTTTTGCTCTTGACAAAATGCCACACAGCTTCCACACCACATGGTCCCTCAAAGGACTTCCTTTTATAGGAATTTCCTTTTATAGCATCTTAACCTGTGGGATTTGTAGTCCATCAAAATTGTAGTCCTTGTATCTCCTACCCCATTACGTAAGTAGAAATTACTCCTAACTCTAACAGGCCAAGTTAAAATTACATATTCTCTTTGTTCATTTTACTTAACTTAGTTAATTCCATTACATTTGAAATGTGAAAAGTCCAAAAACTTGCAAAAGAAAAAAATAGGCACATTTTACTTTTTGTTTTTTTCAGTGTAGACAAAAGAACTAGACCTTGAACTCTGGTACACTCACGCAAACGGGAATTCAAGACACATTGACTTAAGTAACAAGTAAGATTTAGTCTTAAGATTTGTTTTCTTACTTGTTACTATAATTCTTAATATGCCATATATGGTAAGGTTTGATCTTTGAGTATGATTGGTTGCCCAGAACATCCTGGATGTTATTGTCTGACCTTGTGTGTATAACTATGACCCCTCTTCCTTCAATAAATCTGAGAATGTAATGGTATTACACAGACTCTGTGTCTGCTTGATCATTCTTGATTCTAAATGCAACATTTTGAAAACAAAGGTGAGTTTTTGGAATAGAGACCTACTGAATAAATTTTCTACCTAAAGTATTTTTGTTCTTTGTCTTTTAATGCATTGGAGAATTCCCAGTGTGCAGCATATGAGTGCATGTGGACATGTAACTTTTCCTGCTAAGTCATTTCAGGTTCATCATGGCAATGCTGAGAAGTTTTCTGCTTCTTTTCGTCATCCAAGACATTTATTTGTAAAAAAAACAGACTAATATTTGCATGATTAATGAGGGGTTTACAGTGTCTAAAGTACACATATTTTGACCACATAATCACACAAACAAAATAAACTACATAAATAAAAATAAAAACATTCTTTGCTGTGACTATTACAAGAACCCTAACATTCATGTAGCCTATTGGATGCAACTTATTTAATCCTTAAATGCCTCGCTGGATGGACAATTTTTGGACTCCGATGCTACAAGTACTTCTCTCAGTCGGCTAACTGGATCACAGCAGAGGTAATGTGTTAGTTACAACAAGGTGATTTGGTTACACTTTATTATAGGTGTCCTTAACTACATCTAGATAGATAGATAGATACACAGTGTCATGGAAATTTTAATATTCTGTTATTTATGGTGAGTCTGCAATAAACAGTTAGACCAAACGGTGTCTTTTTCAGCTTTTATTCTTGCAAGATGGCCATTCACAACAGACAGAGTCTTTGCCCACACCTCACCCTGCTGTTTTCCGGTTATGATAATTTAGTTGAAAATATCTATATCATATAAGGACACTAAAACATCTCTCTACATCTTGACCTCTCAGAAAGAAGGAACTGCTTCTAAGAAAACCGAAAAGTGTGAGGCACAAATAACACCTTTTGTTGCAAAGACACTTTCAGCTCGTTTCAGCTGACATTTGGAAACAGCACACAGTAATTTTCCACTAAGATCAGTTATTTGTTGTCATTCAAGCACATACATTACCTAAAGTAAATAAAGTCAAATAAGTTTTTCTACTACACTCCACCCTTTTGATTATTCATTATTTATCAGACATGTTAATCCTTTAGGTTCAAAACATATCATCACTAGAGAGAAGAACATTAGAGAGAAGAAATGCAATCTGCTGTTTTTCTGTGTTTCAGAAAAGTCCTTGTACACCATCTTGTAACACAGATGGCCGCTGCTTTCAACCCTCTTTACATTTCATCATCCTCAGAATAATAGTTGTCACTACCAGTTTCTCTGTCATGGGGCCTTTCTGGCACCCATGGTGGTCTTGGAAATAGATCATGATAATCATCTTTTACATTGCTATCAACCTTTACCATCTTCTGCCAACATTATCCAAAGCCATTCTATTTTCAGAACGCACAACAAAAGAATTCAATCATTTTAAATCTTGCCTCCAAGTAATAGAAAAGTAAAAAACGTCTCTGTTACATATATAACCCTTGTTCCCTGAAGGAGATTTTTCTGAAGAATGGGGTCTCACCTAAGCTGACTGACTGGGCATGCACACAGGTGCCAGGCATCAACAGTGCTGGAGGAACCCAGGGTTCTGAACTGTAGAACTCACATGAGGAAAATAGCGCACGCATTCAGTCCATGGAGTGGAATGGTGCAGCAAGAGAGATTGACACCAAGCAGGTCCTATTTACTGGCCAGAAGGGGCGAGTATATGGGAGGACACAGACTCTACACAGAGATTATAAAATCTTGCAAATGTGTTAGGTGTCGCCTAGCCCACAGCTCTTCAAATATCTGTTTGCGAGGCATCATGTGCCAATGCCCAGGAGAAAGCAACACTTCTGGTTGAGTGAGCTCTCACCCCTAGGGGGCATGGCAGGTCTTGGAAAGCCAAGACTATAGCATCCACTATCCAGTAGGATAAGCTCTGCTTGGAGACAGTCTTTCTCTTCTGCTGGCCTCTGTAACAGACAAAGAGCTGGTCTGAGGTCCTAAAGCACTGAGTTCTGTCTATGTAAGCACGGAGAGCGCGTACTGGACAGAGCAGCGCCAGGGCTGGGTCTGCCTCCTCCAAGGGCAGCGCTTACAAGTTCACCACCTGATCTCTGAAGGGAGTGGTGGGCACATATCCAGACCAGGGTCTCAGGATCATGTAAGCGTTGGCCAGCCTAAATTCCAGGCACGCTATGTCAACTAATAATGCCTGCAGGTCCCTAACCCTCTTAAAAGATGCCACAGCCATCAGGAGCGCCATTTTCAAAGAAAATGACGAAACCACTGCGAGATCCCAAGAGGGTACCTGCTGGGGGCAAGGCGGATTAAGCCTTCTAGCCCCTCTCAAGAACCTGATGACCAGGTCGTGCTTTCCCACAGGTTTAGTATCAATTAGATCAAGGTGCACTGAAATGGCAGCCACATAGACCTTCAGGGTGGAAGGAGACAGTCTTCATTCCCTTCCTTCTTGAAGGAAGGACAGCACTGACCTGATCTGGCATTTCCAGTGGTCTTCTTGACGAGAGAATCACCATCATCTGTGATTACATGAAGAAACTGAGACAAACTAAATCCAGAAGAACTGTGGCCATGTCTCCAAGACGCTTGAAGAAACCGACCTGCAGTACAGTACTGTGAAGAGTTTTAGGCATTTGTGTAAAAATGCTGTAAAGTGAGGATGCTTTCAAAAATACTGTCATTAATAGATTTTATTTATCAGTTAACTTCTATTAACTAAATTAAATCAAGTTTTGGTGTGGCCACCCTTTGTGTTTAAAACAGCTTTTGTCCAGGTACACTTGCGCATTGTTTTTCAGCTTTGCAGGAAGGGTTCTTCAAGCATCTTGGAGACACGGCCACAGTTCTTCTGGATTTAGTTTGTCTCAGTTTCATCTGTTTCTTCATGTAATCACAGACGGATTCAATGATGGTGAGATCAGATCTCCGTGTGGAGCACCGGCTGTTGTCAGACTCCTTGTGCATTTCTAGATCCCATATTTTCTGTGCCACTTAACCTCGGACATCCCTTACCTTCCACCCTGTGGTCATGACCTCAGTGTGTCTTTACATGGGCTTGGCAAAGAATCAACTTTCTGCACAACTCAGCAGACACTTCCCACCTCTCCCTTTTGAGTCAGTACTTTGACCCAACCTGCTATTTCTAGTGCTTCAGAAATAGTCACCTACACATACTCGAAAGTCAGAGAGAAAGAGAGAGAGGGAGCGCAGCACAGAAACAGGCATGTAAAAATGCCAAACAGTATAACGTGGTTTCAAAACAGACTCACCAGGCAAATATGCCTTCAGTTTCCTTTAGGATTCTTTGAAATTCCGGTGGTAAAACTCTGGGCCCTCAGAGGTAGGGAACCAGTCATTGGAAACCAGGATGATCAGCCTCAAACATAGTCAGGTCCAGACAAATCATGCGCGGAATCCCACTTCTGACACTATTTGTCATGGAAATTTTAATATTCAGTTATTTATGGTGAGTCTAAACCAGTTAGACCAAACTGTGTCTTTTTCAGCTTTTATTCTTGCAAGAAGGCCATTCACAACAGACAGAGTCTTTGGAGCGAAAAGGGCAACCCTGCCTAGTGCGGATTGTCTTATATACATCACTTAAACCTCACGCTGCTGTTTTCCTGTTTAGTTAAAAAGACCTATATCATATAAGGACACAAAAACATCTCTCTACATCTTGACCTCTCAGAAAGAATGAATTGCTTCTAAGAAACACAAAAGTGTGAGGTACACATAATACATTTTGTTGCAAAGACAATTTTAGCTCATTTCAGATGACATTTGAAACAGCACACAGTAATTTTCCACTTTTTGTTGTCATGCAAGCACATTAACTAAAGTAAATAAAGTAAAATAATTTTTTCTACTACGATAGATATATAGATAGATAGACTGATTGATTACTAATGTGTTGATGTAAACACTTTTGCCACTATTGAGGTTGGATACGGGTAGGTTAGGGACATGTTTGGTGGTTAGGTTTAAGGGTTGGTTAAAGGATTAAAAATTTTTCTGATAATTTACTCACCCCCATGTCATCCAAGACGTCCATGTCCTTCTTTCTTCAGTCGAAAAGAAATTAAGGCTTTTAATGAAAACATTCCAGGATTATTCTCCTTATAGTGGACTTCAATGGCCTCTAAACGGTTGAAGGTCAAAATTAGTTTCAGTGCAGCTTCAAAGGGCTTTAAATGATACCAGACAAGGAATAAGGGTCTTATCTAGTGAAACGATCTGCCATTTTCTAAAAAAAACAAAAACAAATGTATATGCTTTATAAACACAAATGCAAGTGCTTCCGTCATTCCTCCTTCTGTATTACGCTGTATGTTCTACGCCTTCCCTATTCTACTTACGGAAAAAAACGGAACAGGCACCACGTTCGTTCCGTAAGTTGAATAGGGAAGGTGTAGGACATACAGCGTAAGCTTTTTGAAGAATACGGAAGGCGGAATGGCGGAAGCACTTGCAAGGCGATCATTATTAAACCTTTTATAAACAGTTTATAAACCTTAATTTCTTTTCGAGTGAAGAAAGAAGGACATGGACATCTTGGATGACATAGGGGTGAGTAAATTATTAGGACAATTTTATTTGAAAGTGGACTAGTGGTCATGATGGTGAACAAGTTAGTTAAATTGTGTCCTTTAGAGACCAATTTTTTTGTGTTAATTGAAAATTCTGCTTTAAACAGTTTCTAATGAAGATGGTTTGACTTCAAAGCTGAACTTAATTAGCTTCTTCTAAGTCTGACTACAGTAGTGCACTCTTCACTCTCTTCACTCTTTAGGGCGGACAGTGGTTGTGGAGTGATGGAACTGCGTATGACTATACCAACTGGTGCTCTGAAGAACCTAACAATCACCATCGTCCCAAGAACTGTTTGAAGATCAACCGATTCTGTGAGAATGCAGTCTGTTTTTTGATTATTTCAATTATAATTTACAATACTATAACTTAATATCATACGGTAACATGAAATGACTCATGTGGATTTCACAAAGTGCCTTTTTTCTATCTTCTATTCTACATTCTATTTTATTTCGAATAACGTATTTCATTATTTTACCCTACAGCTAACCATTGCTGGAATGATGTGCCATGTTCAGTTTTAAAGAGTTAGTGTTATGGACCTGTGAGATCATATGCAGTCATCCTGCTCCACAGTTACTTTGATTGAGCTAACTATTTACTTTTTTTTAAACTCATTGTCTATACACAAATGTTATTCTGAAATCAAATTTCTTCTCAACTTTAATCTCTTCTCACTATCTTCTCTGAAACACTTCGTTAATAAAAGCATTGATAAAGCAAATCATGTGCATTGTGTACAATCAAATTAATGTACATAAAAATATAAGTATATTGTGTAACAAGGTTTGAGGATATGGTTATTAGAATGGCATTAAATTATGTCATCATCAGGGGAGGAGTTTAAGTAAGCTGCACACATGACTGAATGGACTGAGGCACCTGCCTTTTGTTTCAGCAAGTTTTATCATCCTCAGTTACTACCTCTGCCTCAACATTTTCTTATTTTGGTTCATTTACTCAAATTTGTCAAGTCCTGTCTTGAGAGCTTGTACAAAATTTGCGTGTAATGCCTATTTTTGTTAGAATTGTGTCACATAGGGCTGTGCAGTATTATTTATATGCTATAATAGCATTTATTACTTTATTTATTTTTATTATTATAACTGTGTGGTGAATCTTATACAGAAATGTCTGTTATATTCTACTCAAAAATTAATTAATTAATTAATTAAATAAACAAATAATAACAAAAATTAATCAAATTGTTTGGACCATCAACAAAGATTACAATATGTATAGTTGTCACAGACACACCAGGCTCCAACATCCACCAATCACTGCGCACTCCTTCACCAGAATACTGATCACTCACACCTGCACCTCATCAGCATGACAATCACTAGCAGCATAAAAGACACTCACACACTCACCCTCATTGTCCGGTCTCGTTCATGACAAAGATACCTACCTCTGGCTTATTGAAAGGACTCTCAGTACTACTTACCTATCTCCTGTGTCTTCGATCATCCTCCTGTGTTTCCCAGTGTCGTCTGCCTTCCTCGTCGTCATCCTGCTCCAGCCATCTTCCCGTTTCTATCCTGCAAACCGAAAAGGACATTACTACCTGTTCACCATTCCACTGGCACTTCCTTTTTCTCACCGAACTCACCTGTTATCACCAACGGCTATACTTGTGTAAATAAAACTATCTTATCTACATCTTTGGTCTCCGGCCCGTCAATATTGTAACAATAGTGTTATTTTAGTATCATTTATATAATATTATAGTATTTATTAATATTTTACATTAACTTTTATTTATATTTTTAGTTTTCATTTTAATATCAAATAGTTTCAGTATTTTTGTCTTTTTTTTTTTTTTTAATTTAGCTTTAATTAACTTAATTTTAGTCTCAGTAATTATTTCAGTAATTTGCCAGGGTAGCATTTCTAAAGTTTTTTTAAATCTAATATTTATATTTAAATTTTATTTAAATTAATAAAAATGATTTCTAATAGCTTTAGGAGTCAAAACTAGACCTAGACAGGATAGAGGAACTCGGGAAGGAAACACAGGACTATAAATACTAAACCAAACAAAGGACTATTAAGCTAATCAATTAGACAACAGTTGAACAGAATGATTAATCAGACACACAGGGAAACTATAGGTCAGCTTAAGGGTACGTTTACATGACAACAATGTAAACAACTGATTGTTTTTCTTTGCATAGATGATGACGCTGTCAAAATGATCCCCGTTCAACCGGATCCGCAAAAACAACTAAAAATGCTATATTATGCATGGCATGTCAGTAGTTGGCGATGTCACTTCGTAAAGAAAGACTACATGGCGGCGCACATATGCAATCTTTTACAGAGCACTCAAGAGGCTGAACTCATAATACGCATGTGCATGCCTTCACCGTTTCCACAGATCTGTGTTTTTGTTGTTTACACAGTAATGATAACGGTATCGCTTTCAAAATTTTCAATTTTCTGGCCCACAGAACGCCAAATTAATGACCGGCCAAAACGCATCACAAGTTTTCGTGTTGTGTAAACAGCCCCTAAGAATGACAAAACTGAAAACAACTCTGACAGCTATATTGTCACTCTTCATGATTAGTTAATTGTGGCACCTGTATACTCTCATTTACTTAATTATTCAATTAACTGTACAGTCCATACAGACATCTCCTGTATCTCTTCTCAATCGTCAGACTTATAAGTCAATCATCCACTCACTCTCAAGGAGGTATGTATCTCAAATTCTTGTATTCTATAATTTCCCCAGAAATATTATGTTTGAAAAGAGTGGGATCCATAATGCGCTGTTTTCACTATAACTAAAATATTGATATTCTCAATCACAAAAGAAATGAATGTGCATCCTCTTTTTACAGCTCTTCCTGTGGCATTATCTCTGCTTTGTCTGGAGTGGGTGCCTTATGTTTACAGAAAAAGCTCAAGATGTTCCCGTGCCTTGCCTAAGGCTGTTGATTTAAATCCAAATACCATTCTTCAGATACTTCTGCCATTATATCATACAGCAAATCTGTGTCGTGCATCTGTTCAAGCAGGCTGGCTGAATAGTGTATGCCACCACGCAAAGCTTACATAAAGGATTCTTCAAATGAACAACGAGTCAACAATGACACATGAGCGCAGCTGTGTGATGAGAGAGAAGACCAGGTTCATTCACTTAATGTAAATGTAAACTTACTGCAGCATCTCTCAGTAAATTTGTTAAGTTGCAAAGGATTTGCTTGGTATATGTTTTACAGTCAGCTTTAATAATGAAAATCGTTTAGTCACCCTCATGTTTTTCCAAACCTGTAAGGCGTTCTTTCTTGTTTAGGAGAATGTTTAAGCTGCTCATTTCCATGAAATGAAAGTGAATGATGACCAAGCTCTGAAACAGCAGTATTCCAAGTCTTCGAAAGCCTTCATGTAAGCAAAATGCAATTCCACTGAAGAAAATAAGTTAGATGGGTTTAGAGCGAGGTGAGTAGATGATGATGTAGTTTTCGTCAATGTTATTTGACATTTCAGTTCAGCAAAAGTACAAAAGGTTAGTGAAAGCTTAATGTTCAAAGATTTGACCTGGTAACCCAAAGGCTGCAGGTTCAAAGCCTGCAAGAGTTACGCCACTGTCCTTGAGCAAAATGCTTAACCCTTAGCTTTTTTTTTTCCGGGGCCTGTTCCTGTTCTAAGCGTGCTGGTGGTTCCTTTAGATAAGAAGGTGTCTTCTCAATGACAAATTGCATTTTAAGTACATTAGGTCCCTAAGTCAAGCCGCCTGGAAATCTCCTCAGATGTGTTGAGGATGAGCTGTCACAGCTCAGTCCCTCCAGCACATCCACTATGGTATGTATCAGCTACATGTTGAAACGTTGCTCTGTTTGCTCAAAGCGTGCTCTGGAATGATTGTCCACTGAACAGATCATGTTATGTTAATTTTCACCCCGGCACCATCTTAGAATCTTTTCATAGTATTTCACTGCCAATTGAGATGCAGCTGGTTTCCACGACACCATATTCAGGATCTATAACAAAACACACTGTATTTATTAATTAAGTCCATTAATTTACATGAGCAAATATTCAAATATTTTTTTTGCAATGCATATTATTATTATTATTATTTTACTATCCATTATTGTATTTGTTTAGAATCAGCTGAATAATGTAAGGTGATTAAAAAGAATGTACTAAACAAATAATAGAAAATGTTTTACTTACACTGAGACTTCTAATAGATTTCAGTCAGTAACTGATAAAACTTTGCAATCCAAAAACTTTCAATCAGTTTTTTTTAGCTAAATAAAAATATAAAAAATAAATAAAAAGGTTATTGTCATAAATAAGTCACACTGCAAGATAAAAAGTCACATTGTAATATATAAAATCACAATTTTAAATTAAAGCTGCAAGCAGTGATGAAAGTGCCCTCGCACCTGGGCTAACCGCCACCCGGTGGCCTTAAGAAAAACAGTGAATAGTGGTTGACATGCATGTAAGCGAGTAAATACAAGAAAAAAAATGGCAGTCATTTTGATGTGCCACACTTCCTGCTGCCAGCAGGTGGCGCTTTGACTATTACTGAATATCGTCATGCAGATATCCTCAGGACTATTATCAAATGTGAAGTTTGGAGCAGATCAAACATTGTATGCCTGAGTTACATCAACTTCCTGTTTCGTGGCGTTAACTGCATACTTTAGCACTTAGCCAAGTGTTGCATGATTTAACGTGTTTCTAGCATGTTTAGTACTTCATGGCATATTGAAATGTGTTTCTGGGAATGAATTACAGTGCAGAGCATGCAATTTCCTGTTGCCAGCAGGTAGCGCTATGACTAACTGAATATTGGCATATAGATGTCTTTAGGCCAGGACTCTTATCACACATGTGAAGTTTGGGGCAGTTCGGACACTGTATGCCTGACTTACAACAGCTTCCTCTTTCAGGCCTCCACGGACACGCCGTTCGCAATTTAACATCACTAAGGCCTTAAGATTAGACTGACCAAATATGATGTTGATCTGGTTAAATCTCTATGAGGAGTTAATCACAGTGTAAAACATGTAATTTCCTCTTGCCCACAGGTGGCGCTATGGCTGTAACTGAATATAGTCATGTAGATGTCTTCAGGCCAGGACTCTAATAAAACGTGAAGTTTGGGGCAGATCGGACATTGTATGCCCGAGTTACAACAACTTCATGTTTCATGGCGAAACATCGAAATTTGTCAGGCCGCCACAGACACGCCCTTCAGCAAAAACTCTAGATCTTCACAATTTAACTTCGCAAAGGCCTTTAGATTAGACTGACCAAATATGATGTTGATATGATTAAAGCTGTAGGATGAGTTTGTTAAAGTATAATGTCTGGAAATGGCAAAAACTTCAACAATTTTACAGAGAAAATTCAAAATAGTTCACTTCCTGTTGGGTTTTTAGATTTTGCTCCAAGAGACTTTTTTGTAGGTATTGGGCTGTTACATGTGTCTGCCGAATTTCATACTTGTACGTGAAGGGCGCTTAATTGAAATTTTGTAGGTGGCGCTATCGAGACATTTTGCCACACCTAATTCTGAAACCCATACCAGACATAAATTTTCACCACTTCTGATGCATGTTTTATGAGTTTTCGAACATGTTTAGGCCCTTAAAAATGTGTTAATTTCAGAGAAGAACAATAATTGACTGAGCAATTACAATAGAGTCCTCACACCATCGGTCCTCCGGCCCTAAATATTAAAAAAAATTAATAATAATAATACATTTTTTTGTGTTATTTCTGTACCACTAGAGGCACCTCTAGTTGCTGCTGTACAATATAGCATACATGAATTACCTGTAGTAGATCTATACAGGTGGAGCAGGAGAAGGTGGAGGGATTCTAAAAATGTGCTGCAACTGCTACAGATATGCTGACCAAGTATTTGGAGGTTGAGCAGCAAGCTCACTGGCTAATGAAACAGCAGGAACCAATCAGCTATGCCCTACAGAGAACGATGTGATTGCAAGCAGATTGAGTTAAGGACCCATCAGCCTGCGCCATCTAGAGTTTCATGACAGAACTTTGTATTTCGTGTTGCATTTCCATAATGCGTTCATTATAAGTTTCTCTGTATAACGTAGTAGTGTTCAGATCTTACGGTTTTCATCTTTGCATAATATATCCATTATATGCACCACAGGGCTCTTTCTGCACTCGTCTGCTTTCAGTGCACTTGCTGGTATTGTTCAGTCTGTGATGGGGTAATGAGATCATGACCTCCTTTTGTTAGTATTCTGCATGAATCTAAAAGTTTTCAACATTACAGTCTCACTCCCAAAACACTGAATGTTGCATTGAATGAAAATGCTCACATTTGACCATCATTTCTATTCTGCCATGTGACAGCGGTCCCGAGTGAATTCCCTTTGACTTCTTATCTTCCATATGGCTTTCCCCTCCTCTGTGTGCTCACATTAACCAGGGATCAGTTTGATTGAAGGGGGTGGTTGCCTTGTTTCTGACACAATGACTACAATCTAAACACTTCATTGTGACTAAAAAGAGAAGATACTGATGACAAAATCAAACTGTCACTTCAGTGAAAGGTGGTAAGTAACAGACATTATTATTATTGTCATTATTGTTATAGAGCAAATGATAAGACATTGAAGAAGGAGGTGTTGATGTTTAAACATCCATATAATTTGGCACAGTAGTGTTTTCTTTGTTAGACTGGAAAAACGGATAGGTTACAACACAATTGTGAGAGGTGTGGCAAATCTGAGGATTTTGAATGTTTTATTTGGAATTTAACACTTTCTCTGGTTGAATCAGGTTGAAGTCAAGTTCAGTGTCTTAGTGACCATTTTTGTTCCTTATTGTTAGAGCTGATTAGCATGCTTGATACTCTTGTGCGTTTTTGCTTCCCAAATTGAAGTGATTCGGTCCTTGAATTTAATTGAACAACTTCTGAATCAGAAGTTGGGCTAACTCAAAAAAATTGAGGTAATCAGTTACATCAATTTTTTTTAGTTAAAATGTTCCCAATTTTAAGTAAGCAGAACTATTAGGTTTTGAGTTTGTAGTACTCATACATGTTAATTGTTCCTAACTTGAAGTACTGAGTTAGCTAATGCAAATTAACGTAAAGGTTTAGTTAATTCACTTTTTTATTTATTTTATCTAATTCAGAAAATTACTATGTACTATGAACTCAAAAGAAAAAGAAAGTTCCAAATACTGAACTAATTTGTTTAATTTAAGTTTGTTTATCTTACTCAAACCAATTAAGTATTTTGAAAGTTAGTGCTTACAGTGTATGCTAAAGACGCACTTATTATTATTAATTTTGAAAAGAATTAATTTTCAAAATAGAAAATATTTTGTATTTTTAAATAATAAAAAATATTATTGTTTTTTGCAAATTTATGTGAGAATCTGAGAGAATGTGACAAAAGAACTTCTTTCTGTGAATTCAGAGAGACAGGCTGTTTGATCATAAGTCCAAAAGGAAGTGCCAAGAAATTGATTGTGCCTGCATGTACTGTATGTGCAGTACAAGATAAAAACTGTTTGTGCTGAAAGTGAATCCTCTGAAGCATGAAATGCACTGAGATGGTCTCAGAAGTTGCTTCTCTCGTTAAAAAACAGAAAATTAAACTTCAAATTCAATAACCACGTTCACCTTCCCATGCTCCAGTTATTCAGTTGCAGAGAACTAGCCTCATAATGAAACCTTGCGTGATGCAATCGATTTGCCACCTTATTGCAAATCACATGAACAAGAGTCCTCTTTATTTCTTTTCATTCTCAGCTAACATCTTGTTTTATGTAGGTTTGGTTTCAAACTGTTCGCTCATTAGGAGTGGTGAGTCACAGTGTTGCTTTGATGCACATGAGAGAGAAAGGCAGCTGTCTTGTTCAGTTGGTGTGGATTGAACAATAGAGAGACAACTGCTGGTACAACTGCGCTCCTGGCAGCTCCGCCTCAGTCTCACACATGCTGCATCTCAATGCCTCCCCCACCAGTCCTTTCTATGGCCTCTCAGATGGCCAGGCAGAATCAAGCCTGGCTGTGCGTTCATGCACCGTGTTCGTGGTTTGTTGGCCTGGATGTTTATTAAGATGTTTCTATTGGGAAACACTGACAGCGACATGGACTAAAGGGATAGTTCACCTAAAAATGTAAAGTTCTGAAGCCCCAAAAAACTGTTATGACTCCAGGGGGTTAATAAAGGCCTTCTGAAATGAAATGATGGATTTTTGTAAGAAAAATATCCATATTTAAAACTTTATAAAGTAAAATAACTAGCTTCCGCCAGACAACCACATGCATCAATTTGCTGCAGAAGAGCAACCTCTGACCTGACACATGATGCAATGACAAACGCGGAAAACTAAACACCGGTCATGAATTAGAAGTCTAAAACAAAAAAGTTTAAGAGAAATGTCGGAGGATTTTGATATGAAAGAAGAGGAGCTTGAGTTCGTTTCCCAGCCATATTTGTTTGAACAGCGAGAGTACATACATCGCATCAGGGGTTACTCTTCTGGCACAAGTCGACTTGCGCAGTATGTGTACAGTCGTCTGTTATTTTTAGTTATTTTACTTTATAAAGTTTTAAATATGGATATTTTTCTTAAAAAAACCCATCGCTTCGCTTCAGAAGGCCTTTATTATCCCCCTGGAGCCATATGGATTATATTTATGATGGATGGATGCATTTATTTTTCAGGATTCAAAACTACCATTATAAAGCTTGGTAGAGCCAGGATATTTATTTAAATATAACTCTGATTGTGTTCATTTGAAAAAGATAGTCATATACACCTAGGATGGCTTGAGGGTGAGTAAATTTTGGGTGAATATCTCTATAAAGGAAAAGTTCATCAAAAATAAAAATTCTATTATTTACTCCTCATGTTGTTCTAAGAATGTGCGTAGTTTTCTTTTCTGTACTTTTTTAAATGTTTTGCAAAATCAAAAAGGCCAAATATTTTGTTGATCAACATATTACCCACCTAGTTTTGTACATATTTTGTACATTATTTATGTTTTTAAAAAATACCATTTAAATAATTTGTATTTATTTATAAAAGTTATTTCCTTTTAGAAATAAACTGAGAAGTGTTACTTCTTTATAAAGTTTTTTATAAAGTTTCCTTTATAAAGTTTCCTTGTGTTCTAAAGAATAAAGACAGCTATACCAATCCCATCTCACAGCAATTAGTATGTATTTTACAAGGTGGCTAATTCATACAACCTCACTAGTACAAATTAGTACTTTTACGAGTTGCCAAATTCGTACAAATGACCTACTCCTAGCCCCGCCCCTAAAGCTACCTGTCACTGGGGTTTAGACAAATCATATAAATCCATACAAGCGACGTCGTACAAATTAGCCTCTTCATAAAATACATGGGTGATTCTCACAAAAACTTAGTTTCAAAGATTTTTAATTGTATATATTCTGTGCATGCATTTAAAAGCAAACTACTATTTTCCCATCTATTAAATAAACACTTGTTGCGCTAATGATATAAGTTACGGAAATGAGGTTGCTGATTTCTGTAATGATAATAAGTATACTAAGAATGAGGTAAAGTTTAAAAATATAAACTTTAATGTAGAAAATAAATAAGATAATATTGGCACAATCATGGATTTACGTTCAGTCAGTTTGATTTTGCAGTGCTTCGAAAATATAGGCTTACACAGGTTAAAAACACACAGTATAATGTGCATTTAGCAATACAACATGCACCACCCATTTACCAGATTAGTTTTAAAAAATACTCAATACTCTATACTCATTTAAGAGAATAGTAGAGTCCACACTCCACACCACAACGATAATGGCAAAAACAACAACAACAACAACAAAAACAATATTGCTGGAATCACTTGAAATTTTTTCAAGTATTTTTTCATTTTCTTCCAGCCGATGAACAACAACATTGATAATCAATCAGATTTGACCAAATTTAAAGAGCTCAAACATTCCGCATTAATATGGGGAATCATTATATTAATATGGGGATCATTACCAACACTTTGCAGCATGTTATTTAATCCTCATCAATCCTCTCTGCAGCATGAAAAACAGCTTTTACTGAAATTCTAAATTCTAAATTGTAATGTAGATGCATGCATTTTCTGTTAAGCTGCTTTGAAACTATATGTATTGTGACAAGAGCTATACAAATAAATGTGAATTAAGTTGAAATACACATCGTGAACACACAGAACTCAACTCTGAACAAAAACTTGCTTTTCAAGGGGTGAATGGATTCTATTCATTCCTCTGATTGGTCATTGTGTTCAAGAAAGCAACAGATATGTCTGTGATTAGGTACTGAGCTCAATGCGACAATACACATTGTAAATAGAAATAGTGGCCGCGCCACTTTCTCCTTCTTTCCAAAAGTGCTTGTGCTCCTGTAGCGTCTGTCATTGCTATGCAAACATGAACTGCGCTCTCCAAGACGACAAGGAAGTTTCAGCAAAGGATTAATTGATTTCTAGCCCTTGCATTAGCTCTACTACTAGATATATTCATGGAGATGAAAAATAAAAACCCGCCCTCTACGATCAGCTGTTCGGCTGAGCTTTTGATGTTGTTACAGAAAGGGCGAAGCTGATCAGTTGGTTCTTTTCACATGACCTGTGGAAAAAATGAGCCCGTCGCGACCGTCTCGCTTCTATTATGAGCGCGCCTACATTCGAAATAACAAACTTGCACACATAATAGACGCAATATGTGAATGGCCCTTTCAAACAGGACGCGGAATGCACTGCACTTGTTGCTGGGTTCAGTGCAGCCCTTCAGATACAAAGCAATTTGCGCTATGCTGGTCAGAGCAAAGTAGGCGGAGTTTTCAAAATTGTTAGCAGGAGTTCTGTATGTCTAGTCATTTGATGCCCCGTTTCTATTGGCCATGCGGGTAGTCATCACAGAAAGTAGCGGCAAAAGTTGAACTATTTTGAACTTTGACTGTGGCATGTGTGTGAGCTCGCCAATGGTGCGCTCCACTGCGCGTGCTTTGGTCGAATGCAGCAACAAACCATTGAAATAAATGGGTTTCATAGCACAGTGGTGTCGTTGTCACATCCTGTGTGAAAGGGCCTTTAAAGGGCCATAATGCTCTCCAAAGCTCAAACACAAATACGCACTGGAGCATTTGCCAAAAATGTTTTGCCATCATAAGGCCCCAATTACCCGGGGCTCTAAGCAGCCACTTACCTCACTTATGGGTTAAAGTCCACGCCTGCTGGCTATTTTAAAATGTGCATAAATTGGCCAAATCATGTTTATATTTAAATCTAATGATTTGCACAGCTTTCTGTGAGGGTTAGGTGTCAGGTTAGGACATAATATCACTAACCTGATATAAAAACACTGGAAATCTGTAAGATGTTCTCACTAATATAGTGCAACAAACCCCTGTGTATACTGTTTTGACTTGCTCTGTGAGGACTGTCTTCATAATGTAGTGTCTCTACCACTACATTTTGAGCTGTCTTCGTAAATCAAATGGCAAAAAGAGTTTTTTTTTAAACTTGTAACTGGATAAATATAAAGAGATCTGCCTACCTTGTAGCCATCTTTGAGGTTCTAGCACATGTGTTGCTTAATTCAAAATCAAGATTTATTTAAAAATTTGTCCTTAAAAAATGTTGTGGAGAATGAGAACATCAGTCATGGACACTTTATTTTTCCACTATTATTTCATTATTATTATATATTATACAGTAATATTTTTTCTGTCATTTGAAAACATCTATTAGAACATCCCTATCCAATATTTTTTTTTTTTTTTTTTCTGTTTAATTTAGAATACAACATGCATTCAGGCATACCTGGATGCATTGCGGTAATGAGAGTTTCAGTAAATAAGAAAATCCAGTAATGAGAAAATGCAGTAAAATACAAAAATAATGAATTCCTATGTTAAAATTACTCTTTGTTCAGAACAATATTGTTTTTATTATGATGTTTTTATTTTATTTTTTATTTATATATATTACTAAAATGCATGTTTAATATTTAAAATCATTAGTCCCGTGGTGTTTTAATGGTTTCGTGAGAATGACCCACATACGAATTGGTCGTGAGATAGCGTTGGCTATATGGGTTTAAAGCGAAAAAGACATTTTCATTTATCATTGCACTATTCCTTTAAAAAGCATGACAAACTAAATGCAAAGTGGGGCAGACTCGAATAATTTTTTAATATATATTTTTAGATTATGAATAGCTGGTATGAATACCCCTATTTATGTGCCTTCTTTTTCAAAACAGACGATTACCATCAGCAGTATTTACAAAGCCTTAAAAGTCACCTTGTGCTAACTTGAACATGTGACAGAAAACAGGTATTTTCACAATGTCCACATGAGGTGGAAACAGCGACCTTTGGTTTCATGTTTATATGCCATTACCCTTATCAAGGTTTTTAGCGCAGTTAAACAAAACAGAGTGCTACTCGCTTATGTTTTAATATACACCTAATGGGCTAATTGATTATAGAGTCATAGTTACCACACATACTGCAGTAATGTTATTTGAAGTAATAAGCTTTGAAAATACAAGATATAATTTTCAGAGAAATTTCCTTGACTCATGCAGACTTATCATTTAGATGTCTTTACCTAGGCATCACTGGATTGTTAAATGTGACTCACATCACTGATCAGTGACCAACCACTTCATGCTTTAAAGAAGATTCATTGTGGGCTGAAAGCGTGTTACAAGTTTGCACACCTGTGAGCTGCATGTGCCTGGGTCTCTGTTGAAACAAGCTTGGCCTTTGTGAACTCAGCAGAAGTTGAAACTAAAGTTATCAGCTGCTTGTCTAATCAGACACCTTCTCTGACCTCCCGCACTACTGTTATTGAGTCATTAGGAATGAGAGATCCGGCTCTAGATGTGCATGTGTTGCCAAACATTTCTCAGTGGCTGACATGAATGTCTTGAATTTCCTGTCCTGTCCTTATAGTATGTATAATGGAACACATTGTTTCACTGCTATTATAAAGGGAACCTCATGTTTCCAGGTAGCATTAGACAATTTCAGAAGTCACAATTCAGTTGAAACCAAGGACTGTAATACCCAGAGGAAGCTTTTCATTCATCTCAATGGCAGTTGATCGGTTGAACTGAACATTTTGAGTCAAAAGTTACTGAGCTGTGATGTCAATAGTAGGAAATAAGGGGAAAACGTTAACACCTTTCATAGCCTTCCAAAAAGAATCAGGTACTGTTAAAACATTGAGTAAAACAAAATATTAATAAGATATGGATATTGCATGTTAATGTATTTTGCAGGAATACATTATCTTAAATTTGTGTTGATGCCTGGAATGCAGAATTAGGCCCCTTTTTTTCAAGGTTAAGTGTGCTAAGCTCTCTGCCTTTGGGTGACATAAACAGTGTTGGGGAAAGTACTTTTTTTTTTTTTTTTTTTTTTTTTTTTTTAAGTAATGCTTTGCAACAGGGGTGCCCAATCCTGTTCCCGGAAAGCTACCTTCCTGCAAAGTTCAAATCCGACCCTGATCAAAGACAACCTTAATCAGCTTCTTTAAGATCTTCAGGAGCACTTGATAATTACAGACGGGTGTGTTGGATCAGAGTTAGATCTGAATTCTGCAGGTAGGTAGACCACCAGGGACAGGATTGGGCACCCCTGCTTTACAATATTGCGTTACTCCCTAAAAAAAGTAACTAATTGCGTTACTTAGTTGCTTTTTATGGAAACTTTACTTTTGCATTACCTTTTCTCACCTGGGCTGGGCTGGGCTTGCTTGATTGTTTTTTTGTAACAACAACAAAAAAAAGAAATTATAATTTTGCCAAATGTAAGGGCCTTTTCATGCCATAAGTGAAATGAATAAGCCTCAGGCTGAAGGGTAAATGCATGTTCACATTTAGTCTAGAACTACAATATCCATCATGTTCACACACAATGCCTCTGCACTTACTCCTGCTTTCCCTCGACATGGGGACAGGAGAGGCGTCAGTCAATAAATGAGAAAACGATGTAAAAGTTGCTAAGATATGTTGTTTTACATTTAAATGTAATGCGTTACTTTACTAGTTACTTGAAGAAAGTAATCTGATTACATAACTTGTGTTACTTGTAGTGTTTTATCCCCAACATTGGTCATGAAGCATCTCAATCTGTAGTTACTTATATAAAACCAAAATGCTTCGTAGAGTATGAATCAAAAGAGTCACCAAAATGAATTTGGGGAACATTAAAGCCGTTCTGTGTGAAATAGAGAAGGGTGATGGTTTTCAAAAACCTCTGTTGCTGCCTTGCTGGCTTTGGAGACTTTGTAAATTCTCTGTAAATGTATGTCTGTAGCTGTTTATATAAAACCAAAATGCTTTTTGAGTATAGAAACAGAGAGGATTTATACTCATCACCAGAATGAATTTCCAAAACATTAAGAGAGAGTGCTTGTGAATTAGCCATTATGGTTAATGCTCCTTCTGTGTTCATTTAACTTGTGTGTTATTTTGCATTAGGAAATGAAATTTGCCGTTGGAATAAGATTTATTATGATGATGCAGTCATTGTGGACTGTAATTTAAGAATATTTTGTTGCTTATAAAGAAGTAAATGTGCATGTGATGATGAAATATAACATTAAACTCTACTTTTTTGGGAAACTTCCCGCTTGATCCTGTTGGCCATCACAGCCCATGTTCCCCATGTCTGCCACTGCCTTTCAGTAGAAGGAATTTGCTCCCTGATTTTGCCCATCGACTGAGCAAGTTAAGGCAGGTGAGGCTGGAGTGTGTTTGTAAAGTGAATTAATTTGCTCCTCATTCCATTACATATTCCTGACATGCTGCGTTTTTCTCCGAAGAACACCGCAGAGGTCATATAAACACACGCAACCACTCCGTGTGCCATATCTAGCTGATAATCACAGGGAGACTCTGATTTACACTTTGGAAATAACAGGTTTCTGACAGGTTTCTGCTATCATGACTCTTGTGTTGATAATCAGAGTCACTACTTGAACGTCCGTCATCACACACCGTCATCTGCTCATAAAACACATCTGCTGTGTACAACCAACAAACATGCTCAAATCAGTGCCGTGTAGTGGAAGTCTGAAATGAGGAGGGAAAGTTTGCTCTGTTTTAGGGTTTTTTAGTACAATGCAAATTCATGTTCAGTGGTTTTCCAGTTAAAGGGAACACCATTTAACTTAACAAGCAACCAATACTTTTTATTGCTATAACAATTCTTTAATTAAATATATTTTCCTGATAGTTATTAATTGACAAGTGTAATCAAGTGTATACCTTTTTAAAAGGTGATAGGGTAAAAAAAAAAAAAAAAAAAAAAAAAAAATTAACTAATACAACCCGAATTCCGGAAATGTTGGGACATTTTTAAAATTTAAATAAAATGAAAAGTAAAAGACTTTCAAATCACGTAAGCCAATATTTTATTCATTACATAGATAACATAACAAATGTTTAAACTGAGAAATTTTACAATTTTATAGACAAAATGAGCTTGCTACAGGTCTCAAAATAGTTGGGACGGGGACATGTTTACCATGGTGTAGCATCTCCTCTTCTTTTAAGTTTGAAGACATCTGGGCATTGAGGTTATGAGTTTTTGGAGTTTTGGTGTTGGAATTTACTCCCATTCTTGCCTGATATAGGTTTCCAGCTGCTGAAGAGTTTGTGGTCATCTTTGAGATATTTTTCATTTAATGATGCGCCAAATGTTCTCTATAGGTGAAATATCAGGACTGCAGGCAGGCCAGTTCAGCACCCCGACTCTTCTACGACGAAGCCATGCTGTTGTAATAGCTGCAGTATGTGGTTTTGCATTGTCCTGCTGAAATACACAAGGCCTTCCCTGTAATAGACATCGTCTGGAGGGGAGCATATGTTGCTCTAAAACCTTTATATACCTTTTAGCATTCATAGTGCCTTCCAAAACATGCAAGCTGCCCATACCGTATGCACTTATGCACCCCAATACCATCAGAGATGCTGGCTTTTGAACTGAACGCTGATAACACACTGGAAGGTTCTCTTTAGCCCCGAGGACACGGTGTCTGTGATTTCCAACAAGAATGTCAAATTTGGACTCGTCTGACCATAGAACACTTTTTCACTTTAAAACAGTCCATTTTAAATGAGCCTTGGCCCACAGGACATGATGGCGCTTCTGGACCATGTTCACATATGGCTTCCTTTTTGCATGAGAGAGCTTTAGTTGGCATCTGCAGATGGCACGGCGGATTGTGTTTACCGACAGTGGTTTCTGGAAGTATTCCTGGGCCCATTTAGTAATGTCATTGACACAATCATGCCGATGAGTGATGCAGTGTCGTCTGAGGGCCCGAAGACCACGGGCATCCAATAAAGTTCTTCGGCCTTGTCCCTTACACACAGAGATTTCTCCAGTTTCTCTGAATCTTTTGATGATGTTATGCACTGTAGATGATGAGATTTGCAAAGCCTTTCCAATTTGACATTGAGGTACAAGTATTCCACAATCTTTTTACGCACTCTTTCACAGATTGGAGAGTCTCTGCCCATCTTTACTTCTGAGAGACTCTGCCTCTCTAAGACATCCCTTTTATAGCTAATCATGTTACAGACCTGATATCAATGAACTTATTTAGTTGCTAGATGTAAAAAAAAAAAAGAAAAAGCCAAATAGCTCAGTTAGTCAAAATTGACCAGTGCGTGAAAAACCTTGGAAAATATTGTAGGTATGAAGGTCACAGAGTGCTCACTAAAAACACCACGCTCACATATTATTTCAAGTAATTTCAAGTTTATTTCAGTTTGAACATAACTGATTTTTCCGTCCATTTCTGTGGAGCAGTTGTGAACATGATAGATGGGTATTATTATGCTGACAGGATAATCAGTCAATCACAGTGATGTGAATGTCATGTCCATTTTTTTGGTAATAATTATTTTATTTTTGCGATTTATTTTTTTGGGCGCAGCACTACTTCCTTGCCTCCTCATAGAAAACGTCTCTGACTCAAAGTCATAAAAGTACTAGTGGTCTGATCTATTCCTGCAGCGTTTTCTCTTTTAGTCCATTTGTTCTGAGGCATTTTCCTGTTGCTCAGTTTAAACCTGGTGTTTTCAGCTGGTGCTAGAGGGGCGTCTAAAGGCCCCGGCGGTTCACTGCTATTGGTTTTGCAATGAATCTGGAAATCTATAAACCCCAAAAGCACAAATGAGGGAAAATATCAACACTGAGGTTTCTTATAATCCTCTTGGGAAGTCACCAACCAATCATGTTGTCATGAAAATAGGAGCAAGTCCGCCGCACAGCCGGAGCAATGACACTCTAGTTATTCATAAATCTGTGGAATGTTGTCATCTATTGCCACATGGCCTAAAATATGGGCGAAATGCTTAAAATATGGGACGCTGGAGATTTGATGGAATGTAAACGTAAACCAAAACCAGTATTTAAGACCTGAGATATTTCAAAAATGTTTCTGCATAAACGTGTCATGCAGAAATACTGCTAATAGGAAAATCTACTGATAGACACACAATGGAGCTTTGTAAGATCAGCAAACTGGTATGCTTACTGAACGTTTGCAAGCATTAGTGTTATTGCTATAGCTCCTTGAAGTGAACTAATCTTTTTACAAGTCAGCAACAAATGCTTGTAATACTAATAATTCACCAACATTGCTCCTCAGGGAACACTTTGGGTCCGCTGAGCAGATGGACTCAGTTAAAGACATGGGGTTGATCAGTCAGCATATTCTCCTGATGTCATCTGCAGTGCACAATGCATCAGATATTGCTTGACTGATGTGCTTCTTTTCATAACTGGTCTTGTAGGTATGAAGGTCACAAAGTGCTCACATATCATTATTTCAAGTAATTTCAAGTTTATTTAAGTTTAACGTAACTGATTTTCCGTCCATTTCTGTGGAGCAGTTGTAAACATGATAGATGGGTATTATTGTGTTGACAGGATGATCAGCCAATCACAGTGATGTCAATGTCACCCCCACCGCTTTTTTTACGATAGAAAAATAATTATGTAAGCTTTTATTTTTATATAACTTATTTATATAGCTTTTATTACACAGGACCGCTAACACTTTACAAGTAATAAAACTATATTAGTTAACACGAACTAACTTTTAAAGCATTTATTTGTCTTAGTAGTTAATTTCAAGATTTACTAATTCATCTGTTACAGTTTTTCTCGATTGCTTAAACACTATAGCTCCACCAGGCTTTAAACACCAGGCTTTTGAATTAAAATTTATCAAAAAGCACACCCATTTCCTTAAACTATAAACACTATTCCCGTTTTGACACATGAATCAGATTTGTTGAACTGTCACTGCAAAACTCTAGACACAAATCCCTTAATTTCTCATTGCCTACACCATGTAGTCATTTAGAAAGCACTAGCACTCAATATTGTTCACTCAAGTCAGCATAACTTGAGTTCAATTAGCAAACACCAATCAGAACCTTCAATAGAGAGTTAAAGAACCCGAGTCAGTTCATTTAGTTGAAACAATGGATCTAGAGAGACGTGATTGAAAAGGTCGAGGACACCAGAGAGGAGGAGGAGGAAACAGGTAGGTGTACCTCAGTGTACTCTACTGTAACTTTTGAGAGCTGTACTCTGTTACAACACATGCATCAAATTGCCTTACATACAGATAGAGTTTCTGTCTGCTTCCATTTTGTAAAAAGGATGTGTTACAGTTACAGTAATCAGTACTTCTATTTTTGTAGGACACAGAGACAATGGAATGGAAGAAGCCCGACTAGACATTTCAGTTGATGTGTGCCAGGGGTGGATCAGGCATGCAAGAGGATTTTACCCCCACTGTCTGGATAGGGCCAGTACAGCCTGTGATGTTGACGAGATTCTCTTGCCTGTCTCAGACTAAAGATGTGATGCTGGGGCAGAATATTTTTTGTTGTTGTTTGGTGTATTGTACTGTATAGTATATTAAGGAATAAAAAATGTGCAAATGTATACATGTGTTCCTCAAGTTCCTTGAGGGGGAAAACCACAAGCAACACAACTTATTACTGGTTTTTGTTTTTTGTAGTATTTTGAATTTATCTCACCAGTGTGTAAGACTATGTTGTAGTGTGTGTGTGTTTTGAGGGCTTGTGTGTGATGTCTGAGGGCAAAGTTTAGTTTTTCAGCAAGAGTGAATGGTTTTGAGTGTAGAGCTTCATTTTGACCTGAAAACAGGATGTTTGGGGAATTGGGTGAGACGTTATGGATTTGTGTTTACTGTTTTGAGAATAGGAGGCATAATTTCAAGAAATGTGTTCAAGCAATCAAGAAAAACTGTAATATCCAACACAAACTAACAATGAACAGTTGTATTTTTATTAACTAACATTAGCAAAGATTAATAAATACTGAAACCAATGTAGTGCTCATTGTTAGTTAATGTGTTAACTAATGGTAACTAATTGGAACTTATTATAAAGTGTTACCAAAGGACTTTTTTGGCAAAAATGTCAACATTCTTTATAATAGACCATTCTTAATTATTTGTCAGATTTTACCCAAGAATACTAATTCTCATACTTGTTTTCAAAGAAAGTATCTTGACTAATTTAATTGGTGGATATTTTTGTTTAACCTGTTTTAAACATTAACCACAACATTCAGCAAACAAATAAATAATTCTGAATAATGAAGAAAAAATCTGTTAGAGAAATAAGTGACCCTGGACCCCACAAAACCAGTCATAAGGGTCCATTTTTCCCCCTTGTTGAAATTATAACTAGATCTTCAGCTTTGAAATCCTTTTTGTGTGCTCTTATTCATCAGCAAATAAACCATTACCTTTCTGGTACACAAGTCATGTACAACAATCCTTAACCACATGTTTTAGAAACAACTGCTTGAAGTACAAACTGAGAGCTTTGATCCATTGCCTCTTCTTGAGCCTGACAGCAGCATATAATGCAAAACCCATGAGTTAGTTGCCACTGAGGGCAATAACTTAGATCTATAAGGATGGGTCAAGTGTCTTAGGGTGAAGATGGAACTGGAGTGTGAGGTTGAGGAGATAATACAGAACACCTGCCTAGGCTTTCTGGAATGTCGGGAATCTTTCAGAAAATTGAAACGGAATGGGAATATGGAATCAAAGATAAAGGCATCACTGGAATGTTCTAACAAGTTGTGGTGCTGGATTGTTTTTTATTCATCTTTCTCTTTTGTGCTTTTTTTAGAAGCAGTTTAATGTTACATAAGTGTCTGAATGTCAAGGTTTAGTGTGGGATGAGGCTGGTTGGAAATGCTGGAGGTTAAATGCCATTTGAGCATGAAAATTTTGGGCAAAACATTCCAATCCCTCACCTGTTTTCTCCATGACTGATGTTAGAGTAATGTTAAAGCCCATTGTTGGAGTTTTGCCAGACTGTCCCTTTCTTTACCCATGACTTAATACTGTAAACTCCAATACACTCCAATGTCGCCCACTATATTCAGACATACCTTTCCACTCTTTTCCACTCCTGTCTCTCTGTTAACACTAGCTGGGTGAAGCTTCATAATCTTCACTTACAAAAGAGCAAACAATGGCACAATAGCACCATTTCCACATTAATCTGAGGAATGCCGCTTAGCAAATGCTTTGACTTTTTTTCAAGTTAAAGTCTCCTGCTCTGGCATGTTGTGATTTGAACATTATTAATTATTTTTAACAGATTTTCAATAGTGCAATGTAACATTTAATGGGCATTTGTGGTCCAAATTAACCCCCTGTCTCGTTTATACTGATGCAGAGATTTCATCAACGACTAACAAGACAACTCAGATGTACTTTGTGAAAAAGGAACAGGCCTGGTCTGTGCTGTATGGAGGTAAATATTTTTAGATTTAACAAGATGCACCCTGCTTGAGGTGCTGTCATATTTTATGGCAGATTGTGGGGGTTGGCATATCGATCATGGTGGATGTTTCTGTATGGCTGACAACCGTTGATAAGACAGTATGTGAGGAATAATTCTCCACTCTGGCTTCATTAAAAAAAAAAAAAAAAAAAAAAAAAAAACAGAACCAAATGACTTTCATGATGTTTGGCTCTGTTTATTCTGCAGACAGACCACTCTGCAGACAGAATTCAGTATGAATAAATTGTGTTGCTTCTTAAAATTAGTGTTTTAGCACCCAATTTACTAAAGAAATGATGCAATTCAAGTAACCATGCAAACAGCCAAAAAATTTGAGCTAAATTTAATTTGCATAGGCTGTTTCCCATTTTGCAGGTCTGTTTTGAGCGATAGGTTTTGTGGAGATCTTGCATGCTTTACAGGGACTGTACATCACTGATGTGATATGTAATATTTAGTTAAGTATAAATAATTGTATTATTTATTTTAGGCCTATATGTTGGCAAGTATTCAGTAAATGTGTTTCCTTTTTTTAATTAAAAATGGTTCCACCTCAAGTGAGTGAACACAATTTTAATGTACATTTTGTATATTTTATTTTCATCCTGGTGATTTAATCAGCCAATTTTAAGCATACATTAAGTGGTTCTTATTAGCCAGTTCTTTATAATGAATTGATCAAAATAACTTAAAATCAAAAAATGACTCATGTCAGTAAATAAATGTCATAGATCACATTGCATCAAAACAACAGAGATAAATGATAAACTACCCAATATGCTTAATGGCTCTTTGTATCATTCTGTCTGTGCAAGGCTGTCTGCTTTGACAGCGACACTGTTCCCACCTGGACCGGTCTTGACATTGCGTTCATAGCCTCTTCTCTTCTATATATCTGTCTTTATGTGTGTGTGTGTATATATACAGTGGGTACGGAAAATATTCAGACCCCCTTAAATTTTTCACTCTTTGTTATATTGCAGCCATTTGCTAAAATCATTTTCATTTTTCCCCTCATTAATGTACACACAGCACCCCATATCGACAGAAATCACAGAATTGTTGACATTTTTGCAGATTTATTAAAAAAGAAAAACTGAAATATCACATGGTCCTCAGTATTCAGACCCTTTGCTCAGTATTTAGTAGAAGCACCCTTTTGATCTAATACAGCCATGAGTCTTTTTGGGAAAGATGCAACAAGTTTTTTACACCTGGATTTGGGGATCCTCTGCCATTCCTCCTTGCAGATCCTCTCCAGTTCTGTCAGGTTGGATGGTAAACGTTGGTGGACAGCCATTTTTAGGTCTCTCCAGAGATGCTCAATTGGGTTTAAGTCAGGGCTCTGGCTGGGCCATTCAAGAACAGTCACGGAGTTGTTGTGAAGCCACTCCTTCGTTATTTTAGCTGTGTGCTTAGGGTCATTGTCTTGTTGGAAGGTAAACCTTCGGCCCAGTCTGAGGTCCTGAGCACTCTGGAGAAGGTTTTCGTCCAGGATATCCCTGTACTTGGCCGCATTCATCTTGCAACCAGTCGTCCTGTCCCTGCAGCTGAAAAACACCCCCACAGCATGATGCTGCCACCACCATGCTTCACTGTTGAGCAGTGCCTGGTTTTCTCCACACATACCGCTTAGAATTAAGGCCAAAAAGTTCTATCTTGGTCTCATCAGACCAGAGAATCTTATTTCTCAGCATCTTGGAGTCCTTCAGGTGTTTTTTAGCAAACTCCATGCGGGCTTTCATGTGTCTTGCACTGAGGAGAGGCTTCCGTCGGGCCACTCTGCCATAAAGCCCCGACTGGTGGAGGGCTGCAGTGATGGTTGACATTCTACAACTTTCTCCCATCTCCCGACTGCATCTCTGGAGCTCAGCCACAGTGATCTTTGGGTTCTTCTTTACCTCTCTCACCAAGGCTCTTCTCCCCCAATAGCTCAGTTTGGCTGGACGGCCAGCTCTAGGAAGGGTTCTGGTCATCCCAAACGTCTTCCATTTAAGAATTATGGAGGCCACTGTGCTCTTAGGAACCTTGAGTGCAGCAGAAATGTTTTTGTAACCTTGGCCAGATCTGTGCCTTGCCACAATTCTGTCTCTGAGCTCTTCAGGCAGTTCCTTTGACCTCATGATTCTCATTTGCTCTGACATGCACTGTGAGCTGTAAGGTCTTATATAGACAGGTGTGTGGCTTTCCTAATCAAGTCCAATCAGTATAATCAAACACAGCTGGACTCAAATGAAGGTATAGAACCATCTCAAGGATGATCAGAAGAAATGGACAGTACCTGAGTTAAATATATGAGTGTCACAGCAAAGGGTCTGAATACTTAGGACCATGTGATATTTCAGTTTTTCTTTTTTAATAAATCTGCAAAAATGTCAACAATTCTGTATTTTTCTGTCAATATGGGGTGCTGTGTGTACATTAATGAGGAAAAAAATGAACTTAAATGAATTTAGCAAATGGCTGCAATATAACAAAGAGTGAAAAATTTAAGGGGGTCTGAATACTTTCCGTACCCACTGTATATATATATATATATATTATTATTATTATTTTTCCGCTCTGGAAGCACTTTATTTTAATAATAACTCATTAACATTTTTCTGCCATTTTGAATTTTCTGAAAAACCTACTTTTTCAAACTCCTCCTAGGCTGTTACTCCGATTTTCACAAAAATTGAACCAGATCATCTTCAGACCATGCCGACAAAAAGTTATGGAATTCAAGTTGATTTCTCAAACCGTTTTCGAAAAACATGCAAATGAATTTTTTGTTGCACTTGCGAAAATAGATATAATGCTGTATCTCTGCAACGCTTTATCGTATTCAGACCAAACTTGGTACATGTCATCACAAGCATGACCTGAGGCATTTTGGCATAGCGCCACCTACTGGTCTGGAGATACGAAAAATGGCTATTTTTGTTTATAACTTCTTTTGTCCAAAAATCATAACTTTTTCATCTTGTTGGTTTCGGGGCATCATGCTGAGTCGAATGATATCCAATTTATCGGCCATTTTGAATTTTGTGCTAAAATGCTGTGTTTTATGAAACACGTTACGAAACTCGGTAATTGGTCATCAGCACAATGCCCTGAAGGAGCCTGAGAAATTTCGGACCAGCGGCACCTAGTGGAGAATTTCCTATGCTTATAACTTTTGATCTGGTTGACTTATTTTCATGGGAGTCATATCCTTGGACTCCTGAATCCTTGCCGAGTCCAACGATACCAAAAATGCTGGGTTCCGACTTACGGTTTGTGCGGCACACATGTATAGGGTCACCCTGAGGACAAATAAAAAAAATCGGTGGGATTGTGCCTCTTGGTGGCGCTATAATTGAACAAAACAATTATTTTTGTACAAAACAATAATTTCCATTAACTACAATACAGTATTATGATATAAAATGCTATATTATATGAATGCATTGATGCACCATTACGAAACTCAGGATGTGCCATAGGCACCATGCTCTGAAGGTACACAATAGTTTTTGAGATAGCGCCTCCTTGTGGTCAAATTTCATAATGAAATTGAAAAAATAAAATGCTAATAACTTTATACAAATGTGGCCTATTGTAATGAGACTGGTCTTATTAGATTCCGTGGGTCATGCTGAGAACATTGATGCCAGTTTTGCCATAGTCAGCATAACTTAGTCTCCACCACTTTGATTTTCTTCAAAATCACACTTTTTCAATCTCCTCCTAGACCATTGGTCCAATTTTCACCAAAATCGAATCATATCATCTTCAGACCATGTTGGTAAAAAGTTATGGATTTCGTGTTGATAGACAAAACCGTATTTACATATCAAAGCAACGAATTAGAGGCTTGATGCCAAAATGACTTCTGAGTCTGTATCTCGGGAACTGGAATGTTGTGCGCACTCCTACGTCACTGGACTAATCTTCACGGTACTTTAGACTGTGATGGAAACGCAGACAGCAACAGGTCTGGGGGAAAAAAAGTTCCTGGGACAAATTGTATATAGTGGTGGAGGAATGTGTCACAACACAGTGCATTGTATAGGGCTGTGTGCCTACAATGGGCACGCAATCATCAGAACTGCACCTTAAAGCAGTGGAAGAAGGTTGCCTGGTCCGATGAGTCCCGTTTTCTTTTACATCACACGGATGGTTTACTTTGGGAAGGTATGGCACCAGGATGCACTGTTGGACGACGACAAGCTGGTGGAGGGATGCTCTGGTCTGATGCTCTGGGCAATGTTCTCCTGGGAAACCCTGGGTCCGGCCATTCATGTGGACGTAAATTTGACACCTACCTAAACATTGTTGCAGACAAGGTACACCCCTTCATGACAATGGTGTTCCCTGGTGAAAGTGGCCAGGGAACACAATGCACACATTGTTCAGGAAAGGTGTGAGGAACATGATGAAGAGTTTAAGGTGTTGCCCTGGCCTCCAAATTCACCAGATCTCAACCCAATTAAGCATCAGTGTACTGTGCTGGACCAGCAAGTTAGATCCATGACGGCTCCACCTTGCAACTTACAGGACCTGAAGAATAAGCTGCTTGCGTCTTGGTGCCAGATACCACAGCACACCTTTGCCTCGATGGGTCGGTGCTGTTTTGGCAGCATGTGGAAGATATATATGGTCTATATGGTCTTAAGGTTTGGGAAATTCTTTGAATCGGGGTCAGACTCACACAACTGTCATAACTGGACATAAACAGCATTTTGAGTTTTGATCTTTGGTTTTTTTTTAGGGTTATTCAGAATGCTGAACAGACCCAGCTCCTGCGATGATTAGGAGCCGAGCACTACAGAAGCACAACTTTTTGTGGCATTCAGTTGAACGTGATTTATTTCTTTTCTACAGGAGAGAAGGTTCCTTGTTTTACTGCTTGTTTCAGTAAGGAAGCCCCACAAATCTAAGAGAGAGTGTCCAACAAACAGGGCTGCTTTTCAGTGCTGGAGGAAAAAGATCAGAAGAGGGCCTCTTTGGCCGAGCTACATGAAGATCCAGCTGTGTTTAAGCTGGACCTCCACAACGCAAAGAAGGGTCACCTCACCTCCAGGGCTTCACCGCAGCCAATAAAGACATCCATTCACACAGTCCTGCCAATCGCTCAGCCTGCTGCTGCTTTTCATCTGCTGCCCTTGTAGTGATCCCCATGTAGTACAGACTGGTGGTGACATAAGCCCTCTCTTTTTTAAGGTCTTGCTTTTTCCTTGCCCGAGTACCTTTGAAGATTATGGAGTCTTAGAGTAAATTTTGGCAGCATCCACCACAATGCTGAGGCAGCTTTGGCTGCTGTTCAGTGTTTCTTTATTTCATTTCATTTTGTTGGTAATGAATTATGAGAGTTATTATCATACCTAATAATATCAAACAGGGTTTAAAAAATAAAACACTTTGATTTGATGCGATAAAATAGTGTATATTTTTAATCAAATTATGCTTTGGCTAAATAGCTATGTTGTGGCTCATTCCTTCTGTTTTTAGCTTAAACAATCCCCTACGTATTAAAGCTAATAAGCAACCGCCCAGGGGTTCTTTTCCCAAAAGCATCATTAGCCAACTATGGTCGCAAGTTCCGTTATTACCAACATAGTTCATCGATTCTCTGTTTCCCAAAACCATAGTTCAAACAAACATTCACAAAAAGCATTGCAAACTTGCCTGGTTGGAAATACAGTTCTCACCCTGTGGTTAGAAGCATAGTTTCTTGTTCATTTGACAAGTGAACTTAAATAGATCTTGCGCTTGGGCACAATAAGCAGTCATGCAATACATTCTATATTATTCAATTTAAATATACAATCTATATATTTTAGTGTGTCAACAATCAGTGCTATTTTTGAAGAGTGTGCATATGTATAAAAGGGAACCCTGGAATATAATGTACTGTAAGAGGAAATCCATGATGAATCAAACATCAAAACAAACAAAATGATAGGGAAAAAAAGAAAACAAAACACATTATAAGCATTGTAGTGGCCAGTTTTGCACAAGTAAACACTTTTTTTCTCTCTCTCTGTTTTTTTTTTTTTTTTAAATTTTATATCCTTTTTTAGTGTATATGTAAACACTTCTAGTTTAAAGGTTTGGGATTTCTTCAGGTGTATCCAGTAAAATTAAAGGATTAGTTCACTTTAAAATGAAAATTACTCCAAGCTTTACTCACCCTCAAGCCATCCTAGGTGTATATGACTTTCTTCTTTCTGATGAACACAATCGGAGATGTATTAATAAATATCCTGACGCATCCGAGCTTTATAATGGCAGTGAACGATACCAACAAGTATGAGCTGCAGTGCATCCATCCACATCCATCTATCATAAACGTACTCCACACGGCTCCAGGGGGGTTGATATAGGCCCTCTGAAGCGAAGCGATGAGTTTGTGTAAAAAATAAAAAATAAAAATCCATATTTAACAAGTTATGAAGTAAAATATCTAGCTTCCGCCAGACCGCCTTCCATATTCAACTTAGGAAGAAAGTGTAAAACTCTCACAGTTCAAAAAGCTCACGCTACGTCCTACGCCTTCCCTATTCAACTTATGGAAAAAGCTTAACTGACTCGATGCCAGTTCAGTTTTTTTCCGTAACTTGAATATGGAAGACGGTCTGGCGGAAGCTAGATATCTGGATGTGGATGGATGCAGTTTCTTCAGCTTCATACTTGTTAGTATCGTTCACTGCTATTATAAAGCTTGGATGCATCAGGATATTTATTAATATATCTCCAATTGTGAAAGTCATATACACCTAGGATGGCTTGACAGTGAGTCAAGCTTGGGGTAATTTTTATTTGAACGCGAACTAATTCTTTTACAATATGGTTCTTGGAGGTCATACAAGTGACAAATATTATAATTGATTAGTCAGAGAGTTGCAAGTTTCATGTTGTTTTAAATTTAAAGTTACAACAGGAACATTAAGATAAATTGCTATTGAAGCTTCTATATTTGAACTAATGTTGAAATGAGTACCTATTAACAAGAAAGCATTCGATGATAGTCTGAAGTGGCTGCAGGATGGAAGAGTGTTTTGTGAACGAATGAAGGGGATCCTTCTCCCTCCTCTGTCTCCCACCCCCCCCGCCCACACTTCTAGATGGGGTCAGCAGGAGTCCGTGTTGATTTGTGACCATTGCTTCCTTTAGGGTGAACGAAGACAGTGATCAACGAACAAGTGGATCGATGTTTCTCAACCACAGAGGGAAATGCAAGGCAATTTAGGACAAGAGAACATCAGCGCTGGACCTTATCAGACAAATCAGACATCAGGGGAGGCTGCGTCAGAAACTTGCATAATGCTTCCTATAGAGAATCAGAATAATGTCTAAATCCACATTTTTATAATTCTATATACATTTTTAATTTTTTTTTTATTTTTAGAAATGGAATTTTTATTAAAAAATTTTTTTCAGACCTTTTAAACTAAATATAGAGAATCACAGCATGATTGATTCTAACGTTATATAATATATAAATATTATATAAACATTTTAAAATCTTTTTTTAAATTTTTTAATTAATTTTGCACGTTTTAGAGGTGTCGTTTTTATAAATAGTTTTTGGTAACACTTTATTATAGGGAACACATATAAACTATTAACTACAACTTTTCCCTCAATAAACTCCTAATTTACTGCTTGTTCATAGTTAGTAAGGTAGTTGTTAAGTTTAGGTATTGGGCAGGATTAAGAATGTAGAATATGCATTATAGCGTCATGCAGAATAAGGCATTACTATGTACTTAATAAGTACTAATAAATAGCCAATATTCTAGTAATAAGCATGCTAATAAGCAACTAGTTAAAAGACCTTAAAATAAAGTGTTACCTTGTTTTGTTTTTTGTAAACATATATTTTTAGACTTTTTAACCTTGAGATTCCTTTTCTACTAAGAGATAAGATAATGTATCCATTAAACATTTGCTTGGTTATCTATTGAATTTTGTTCCAGATCATTAGATGTGATGTTATGGTTCCCTGGTAACTGAACTGAAGTACCTTCATACAAAAAAACACTCTCTGATTTAGCCATTGACATATGCCTTAGGATATGGACACAGTCACAGAACTTCCTGGGTGATCCAGACAGCTCTCCTGATAGAAAAAAACCATGGTGAAGTAAAATATCCTTTTCTTTCCTGGTCTATCCATTCCTTTTGTTCTTAGAAAGTATCCATATGGCTTTCTGTGGATAATGGTGGCGTAACCTGGAATGCATCCAGCCCTGTTGAACTGGGGGTCAGAGCCATACACTGAGACATGGATCTGTTCTCCTTCACAATTAAAGCCAGTGCAGGCCATTTACATCCAAATATACTTTGTGCAGCGCCTTGTTTACACAACAGTATCTCCTCTCTTCCTCTCTCTCTTTCACCCTTTCCCCTAAGCCGTGACTCCTCCTCCAAACCATCATTCTAACAACTATACATTCTTCCTCCCCTTCCACTCTTACTCTGAATGTCTTAGTCACTGCATGCTGAGGCTTCCCGTTGCCTGTGGGGATTCTGGGGAATTTGTGATGACAGCACCTCTCCCTCTGCGGAGGAGTTGCCTTGAATATCCAAGGAAAAGTGCCAAAAGAGACGCTTTTGAAGGCTGAGCGAGTCTGCATGCACGTTCCTTGTTTTTGTAATGGGACCTTAGACAGTTTTCACGCTCCTCATCATGACCTTGACGCCTGTTGGACTTCCCAGCACATTCTGAAGGTGAGATGGCCTTCATTCTGTTTTAATATGCAGTCGGCAGCTTCAATGCTGACCTACTGACTCTTCAGTGCAGGTGGATGACGGCTAAAGTTCATGACAGAGAATACTGATGAAATGCATATACCTTGAAGTCACTTTGAATGGAAGTGTCTGCCAAATGAATACATTTAAAGTTTAATTTGCTTCTAAATGTGAAGGCGAAATATCAGGGCTCATTGGAAAACACTGTTTTATATGATTTTCACAACTTTAGATGTGTAGTTCACGTTCATGTTCTGACATTCTGAATTACTGCATCTAAAACTATTTTAATTTTGTTAGTTATTGTATAAATATTTATGCATGCAGCTTGAACAATTATGGAAAGACTACATAACAGAAGCCTGTTTCCTTCTCAAAGTAACTTTATTTCTTATGATTGCCACTTTATATCTCCAAATGTGGATTTATATCTTGCTGTTTTATTGCGCAATTGTGGCTATTGTGTATATATATGACTTTATATCTCACAATTGCATCTTTATATCTATTTATGTCTTGCAATTTGATTTATATTTCTCAATTGTGCCTCTCTCTTAATTGCAACTTTATTTCTCATTATCAAAACTTTATACTTTTTACTTTAAACTTTACCTCACAATTATATATGTATTTATTTTTACTCAGAGGAGGAAACGGGACACATTTTTACACTGCAGGACTATATAAAATAAACTAGTGAAAGTAAAAAAAAAAAAAAAAAGTGATTAAAAGTACTAAAAGAAAATGGTGATGAGTTACAGGACATGATATACTCTATAAACTTTCCCTTATATATTCATACAAATTTGAACATTTAAAATCTTAATCTCACTAAGAAATCTAAACTAAAATACTCATGGCTCTGAATGATGCAAATCAAACACCAGGAACATATGGTAGAAACCGCAGGATTACTTCAACTTACATGTGTCGATAACTCTGTGTACGTTTTTACTGGACCATTACAATCCTGGTGAAATGTACACTGTGTAATGAATTAATAACGATCTCTGTAAAATGAATGGGAATGGCAGCGTTAACAGTCACTCACAGTGTGTAAAGTAAAAAGAAAACACTGCTTGCCCCTTTTCATGTATTGCAACACTTTGCGCTCAACGAGAAACTTGTAGAACGCTTGAGTGACATTCACAGTGCAGAATCCTCTTTGGCTGTTTGGATCAAGTCTTTTATACAGCTGGGAATGAGGAGGCCTCCTTTTACTGTGGCTTTAGAGAAAAACGGGCCAAAGGAAAGGAGGTGAGAGGACTAGATCTAATCAGGCTTACACTTGCAACACTGTTTCTCATTAAAGACAAAGTTTTTGGGCAAGTTATGAACAGATGTTGTAACTTTAGTCATAATTGCAACATCTAAATATGAATGCTGTGATAGTAAGTAACTAATTACCGTGTTAAAAATGATACTGAAGCCAGTATTCTCTAGGTTATGTTTTAGTTTTTAGGGAGATTTATTTTAAGATTTTAGGCTACAATTTACATGTACTTATAAAGAAAAATGTATATTTTAGGTTCTGTGACTGGTCACCAAAATCGTAACCATTTAGTCAACTATTTGTCCTCACTAGATCATTTTTAAATGGTCTGATATGGCTAATTATTCCATTAAAATGCTGTTTAATGTAGTTGTAAGTAGAGTACAGTGTGTTTCAGGATATAATAGTATAATATAGTATAGTACAGTATTTAAAGGGATAATTGACCCAAAAATTAAAATTATCCCATGATTTACTCACTCAAGCCATCCTAGGTGTATATGATAGGTGTGTAGGTGTATATATTTTCTTTCAGACGAACACAATCAGAGATATATTTAAAAATATCCTTAGTCCTCCAAGGTTTATAATGGTTGTGGATGGGGGGCCGCGTTTTGAAGTAAAAAATAATGCATCCACCAAAAAAAAGTAATCCATACTCCAGTGGGTTAATAAAGGCCTTCTGAAATGAAGCGATGCGTTTTTGTAAGAAAGTATCCATATTTAAAACTTTATAAACTCAAATAACTAGCTTCCAGCGCCAGCGGACGATCGTACGCAGAATGCGCAAGTCGATTTGCGGCGGAAGAGTATCCTTTGACCTGACGCACAATGAAATGACGAACGCAAGGCGCAGAGGATAGAGCAAAACAAATCACCGGTCACGGATTACAAGTCTAAAACGATCTTTTTTAACGAGAAATTTCGGAGAAGAGGGGCTTAAATTTGTTACAAAGCCCCATTTGTTTGAACCGCGAGAGGCATCTAAGCTTACGATACTCCTACATCCTGTGTCATACATCACGTCAGAGGATTACTCATTTGGCGCAAATCGACTTGTGCATTCTGTGTACAGTCAGCCGCCAGAAGCTAGTTATTTGAATTTATAAGGTTTTAAATATGTATATATTTATTTTTTTATGGATTGATGCATTATTTTGACTACAAAACGCGGCCCCCCATTCGCAACCATTATAAAGCTTGGAGGACTAAAGATATTTTTAAAGATATCTCTGACTGTGTTTGTCTGTAAGAAGATAGTCATATACACCTAGGATGGCTTGAGGGTGAGTAAATCATGGGATAATTTTCATTTTTGGCTCAAATATCTCTTTAATGTCATCTATGCTTGTGCAAGTTCTTGTGCATTGTGATATTTAACAGATAGTGCTTCACATTTCATAACCTCTGTTATATACCATGTGTGGTTTCTTATGAACATGTTTGCATGTGCATCACAGGCACATGGAAAGTCAGAGCTGTAGGTGGCTGAGTCACTGACCTTGTCCGGTCATAGTTCTTATCAGCTTTTAAAGGTTAAATGTTTTGTTAAGGGCAGCAGGTGTGTGTTTTCCTTTCTCTTGATTAAATTGGACCATGTTTTCGTGAGTGTGTGACATGATAGAGACAGAATGAGAGCAAAACACAAGGCAAAGTGTTAAATGAGTGAAGGCCACAGTCAGGGCTGCCAGCTGGCCCCCTTCTCACATTTAACACCACAGCACAGAGAGCTCAGATTTTCTATGCATGCTTGGAAGTACACAGGAATATTCAGTTTTTCCATCTGTTGATGACCACTGGAAAAAAGTTAATGAAAGTTAAATGTATCAGTCAGTGAAATATGCTTTTTTTTTAAATTTTTTTTTTAAATCTCTTCTCTGAGTTGACCGCTAAAAAAAACTTCAAAACTGGGAGATAGACCAATATTGTCTTTTTATGACTTTTAATGGCTTATATGTATATTATTATATAATACATAATACTATATACAATACTAAAGTATATATAAAACTTACAGTTAGAAAAAGCACCCAACTACTTAAATGTTTAAATAAGAGCAATTCATTGTTAATTGAGAATTGCCCAAAAACAAAGATTACTTTTTTGTGCCTATTTAGATCTCAAAATAACGTTGCATAAATATAACCGAATTAAAACTAACAATTAATTCAACAGTAATCTAGTTATTATTGATAAAAACAACAACAACAAACAATTTTTTGGGCGATTCTCAATAAAGAATGAATGACTCTTATTTAAATATGTGAGTAGTTGGGTGCTTTTTCTATCTATCAAATGTCGCCATTTATTGGTTAAAAGTGTAAATGTGTGTGTAAAGTATTAGTCTCTTTTAAAAATTACACACACGTGTGAGACTACATGGGATATTTGTACTTTTTAAAAAATGTTCACATTAGATTACAACTTAAGTGCTCAAAAGACGATTAAAAATGGTGAAACTTAAATGTGGTGGTAATTAGTAACAGCATCTAAAATATACACTTTCTGTTATTAATTCATAAGAATTTAAACCTAACATCTAATTTAAAAAAAAAAAAAAGAAAGAAATTAATGCACGTTATTTGTAATATTAGTTACACATTAGTTTCCGCACCCTAGCGTTCACTTCTGGAATGATCACAGCCACTTTTCCCAAAAGCATTGTGAGCCTTTAGTTGATCGTAAACCAATTGCACCGAAGGGTTTTACGATCTGCTTAGGCTTTGGATGCTTTTGGGAAATGCAGCCCTGGCCTGTCAGATGCAATTTGCATACTAAATTGATAAACCAATCACATCTTAATATAGCACAATTGAGTTGTATTATTTCACACTATCATACACTTGATAGGAACATCCTGCCAAGAATAATCTTGATCTTTCACAGTTCATCTGTCTAGATGATGTTCTTAAGCTAAGGTGTCAGAAAGGAATGTTCTTTCTTTCTCCACCAATCAGACACTTCCTGTGGTTTAATGTGTGTTTTTGTGCAATGTGGTTGGGGGGTAATGAGGGGGTTAGCAGGGTTGCTAACCACAGCCTGGTCTGGGACATTTAGGTCGTCTGATGAATGGACGGGTACATTGTAAATCAGCCACCGGAGAGCGAAGAGCCAGATTCCTCATAGCACTGATGTCACCATCGTCGTGCCTTTAACAGATCCAGACTTGAACAGTCTCAGCCTGAGCCAGATGTTCAACCCCTCAGATCCCCTGTTATTCCCTCCTCTACTTGTGCAAGAATTCCCTGTTATTCCCTCTTTGCCTCTCTGGGATTCCGTTATCCCTTCTTTGCCTCTGTGAGATTCTCTGCTATTACCAGAATGTCTCTTTGGGATTCAGTCTTTCTCCATCTTTGAGATTATTTGTTTTTCTTTTTTTTCCCCCTTAGTTACTCTTTCTACCCATTTTATTCTCTATTATTTCTCCTCATTGTACTGCATATTTCCAGCTCCTTCTATAATGGTTTGAATAATTGTCTGTGAAATGTGTGCGGTTCCATAAAATCCTATATGAAGCAATGCTCCAACATATCCTCATCTAATTTAAAGCAATGTTCTAGGTTAAACACTGTACATATTTGGCATACTGACAATTACCACAGAGAATATAAAAAAATAATTCTGACATTTATATCAAATGCCTTTTTTTTTTGTTTGTTTGTATAATACTTTTGCTTTTCCATAGTGTCCCATAAGAAGCAATGCTGAAATGTATTTTCCTAAATGGTCTAACTGGTCTCAGCCAGACTGACCAGCTAAAAATGCCTAAAACCACTCTTAAAAACCTGCAAAACAGACTGTCTAACCAGCTTGGCCAGGCAAGAAATTAAAAAAACTATTTTTACCAGCAAAACTGAGAACTACACCATCAGAAAAGTTATTGAAACATGATTGCTTTGACATCTTTTTAAGTCTGATAAATGAAATAATTACACTTAAAGGATTAGTTCACTTTCAAATGAAAATTACCCCAAGCTTTACTCACCCTCAAGCCATCCTAGGTGTATATGACTTTCACAATCTGAGATATATTAATAAATATCCTGACGCATAGGAGCTTTATAATGGCAGTGAGCGAGACCAATGAGTTTGAAGCTGAAGAAAGTGCCTCCATCCACATCTATCCATCATAAATGTACTCCGGCTCCAGGGGATAATAAAGGCCTTCTGAAGCGAAGAGATGCATTTGTGTAAAAAAAAAATCCATATTTAACAAGTTATGAAGTAAAATATCTAGCTTTCCAGACTGCCTTCCGTATTCAACTTACGAAGTAAGTGTAAACCTCTCGCAGTTCAAAACGCTTACGCTACGTCCCACGCCTTCCTTATTCAAGCAGAATGTAAGCTAGATATTTTACTTCATAACTTGTTAAATATGGGTATTTTTTTACACAAATGCATCTCTTCGCTTCAGAAGGCCTTTATTAACTCCTGGGGCCGTGTGGAGTACACGTTTATACTCATTGGTCTTGCTCACTGCCGTTATAAAGCTTGGATGCGTCAAGATATTTATTAATATATCTCCGACTGTGTATATCAGAAAGAAGAAAGTCATATACGCCTAGGATGGCTTTAGGATGACTTGAGGTTGAGTAAAGGTTGAGGTTTTCATTTGAAAGTGACTAATCCTTTAAGTATGCTAAGTAAATGTACCTATATCTTGAAAAAAATCATGCAGACATTTAAAGCAAACTCATTACAACTTCCGTTCTTTGTTTTCAGGATGATAGGCACAAAGTGCTAATTTGGACAGAGGAACCAGTTCAGTCCAAATGGTGGAACATGGCAGTTTCTGGCTTAATACAAAGGCATTTTGGAATATCCCTTATGGCTAGCTCTAAACTGTAGATTGAAACATGGACAATCGACCCATGATGACTTTAGAAGGACAGCGGTCATCAGCATTGCATGAGGCCCCCAAAATGACTTTCTCAGTAGAGCTTTCAATGGCAGACTCAAGCGTGGATGGAAACCTGACATTAAAAGATAGTTCCAATTCACTATTATCTGTTGACCAAACACCACTTGAGCTGAAGAACAGTTATTCATTAGAGAAGATCAATCAAATTGTACCAGTGCTAGTCAGCAAGGATGGACCTTGTCTTCAAATCACAAATCTTCTCACAAAAGAAAAGACAAAGAAATGCATCAAACATAAAAGCGCTTCTGCTCCAATATCAAGCCCAAAACATGAGATGAACGGCATTTTTCATGAATCTGACCTCCAACTGGACAGTGAGACAAGGTTTTTGACTTCCTCAGATAGTTCAGTGACCAACAGCCTTGATGTAGATTCCTCAAACACCTTGTCTACTACTTATCCTTTCTCTAGTTTGACAGTAAGATCGATTTCAGACCCCACTTACTCTTTTGCATCATCTCCATTGGGACCGTTAAACCTTGAGCACCCATACTCTGCTCCTTTGCCAGTCCCTAAGGGTACCGATCTCCCCCGAATCATCAAACACAAGCCCAGCTCCATTACCTTTGCAGATTATGACAGCTTTTTGGGTATGATCCAGAACGCCCAAGCCAATGAGAGTTCAGAAGGTTGTGAGACCTCTTCTGAAGATGACAGCCATGGTGATGAGGTGTTCCCAGAGTGCAAAGAGTTTCTCCCTGGCTCCAGACGAAATAGGGGTGGATTGGAAAAGCAAAGGAGAAAAGGAACCTGTGGACAAGCAAGTGGAAAAGAAAGTTTCAGCACCAACCTCCCACCGACCAGCACCAGCAGTTATGAGGCAGAGGAGGAGAGTAGCAGTACAGAGGTGAGGATGCAATGACGACTAGATGTTTAATATGCTTTTTGAGATTTGTTAAAGCTTAGTGATGTCTTTAAGCAGGATATCTGGTTTGGTTTTCAATGTCTGTAAAGATTTTTACATTGCTTTCAATTCAGCACTGTATTAATATTCCTCAAATGTTCAGGTTTGTTCTCAAACTATAACATTAAATGATACATTTCTGGGATTAATTTAAGCTAAATGTTTTAACTTATGCAAGTACATTAAAATTGTTTTGTTGAACATTTCAGCTTTAGGTGCTTTCCAGGTTTCTCATGATCATGGAAAACCTGGAAATATCAGGGAGTTTTTGTGATTGCCAGGTTTGTGGATGTCATTAATAAAATCTTGGAAAAGTTATGGATATTTGTGTAGTAAATACAGATTTTTCTCATTTTGATTTGATCCAGAATATTTTATTGGTTATATTTCGGTCTTGCTTACTTACAAGCTATAGTTGATGTCTCACTTGTGAGAGGGTTGTTCTTTTAAGTCAGTTATTTTTCATTAAGTCAGTTAAACAAGTTCACAAATCTGTCTGAAAGACTTGGAATTGGTCTAAATCTAAATGATTTTAAAAACCCTTTTCCAGTTACTGGATAAATCAAGGCAAAGTAATGAAAATCCATTTGGTCAAAAAGTGTGTAAAGTGTATAAGGGGGGTAAATTAATTAAATTTACATTTAATTAAAATACATATTAATTAAATGTACATTGCGCATTCTGAGCTTTTATAAGCTTTATGAACTGAACCATTGTTCAGTTGGATCCATTGTCTGCGCAATATGACAGTGACTGAAGCTCAATTATTTAATTTTGCACGAGTGGTGCACAAATCACCGTAAGCGCGTTCACCAGCGCACTCCAAAAGTGTTAAGATTTGCACGATGCTGATGATAAAATGTGCGACCCATTTGGATTCTATTGAGGATAGTAAAACGCTACAGAGAAAGTCAAACATGATCTAAAACAGCCACTAAAATTACTGATGAAAAAAGGGGAAAACATCATCCTGCAAGCTTATTAAACTCATGAAAACCACATTTACTAGAATTTATCACGTTCTTTTGTTTTTATTGTGGCAAATTTTGACTAGTTGTAGAATTTATAATAGATAATCTGTTAAGGGAACAGATTTTTCACTAAAGATTTATATTACAGCTGTGGCATTTTGTAGCTATAGTTTCTAACTGTGTTGCTATTTTTCATAACAAATGCTATAAAAAGAAAGAAAGAAAAAATGGTCTTACCTGTAATTGTATCCTTATTGTAACAAATGCTATAGTTAACAATTACAAGAACTACATTATTTTAAGGCTGAGTACAAGTTAGAGCTTTTGAATATAAACCTTCTTGAATTGTTGACTAAACAATTGGTTTTGTTTAAGAATGTACGAATATGAATATTTGATTACTGTATTTTTCTATTACATTTACATTTGCATAATAAATCATCTGCTAGCTATAGCCATGGGAGGTCTCTGACTAAATACTGATACCTAGCGGTCAAAAGCAATAGCAAAAGTAATAGGTCATTATTAAATTGCAGACAAAGATTTTGGATAGCTAGGTTGACTTGTACATTTGGTGCGGTAGGGGCCCCAACCTCAAATTCTTTCATAGGGCCCCAAATTGCTAGCTGCGCCCCTGATCACAGTCTTTGCATACCGAATTGTGAAGTACATTTATTTGTATACTAAATTAAGAAAGCACTGCTATATCCTTTAGGAAAATCTAATTTAGTTCACATTTTAACTTTGTGATCCACTGTTTTTTCTCTATGAAATGATATATAGAATGCTTGACTATAGAGAATGCTTGGAAAGGAATGACTGGTTATTTGTATTAACTAAAAAATTCCTTGTGTGAGGCCTGAAGTGTACTAGAGCCCTGAATGAACCACCAGCTCAACCATCACATATTGTCATGCTGATAGACTGTTCATGCCATAAAGGAAAGCTTTCCTGAGTATCTGTCCTAGTCTCTTTTTCATGGAATGCAGAGTCTGATGTTTTTCCTGTCACTTGTCAGAGCAAACATCTATTTACAGTAGCAGTGAACTTAGCCTTCCATTACTAACAGCTTCATTCAGTCATGAATGATTTGCGTCTTTCTCCTAAACTCATGCCTGACCTGACTGTTGGTGACATGTGACCTCCCCATCCCAAGTTTAGCCATAAAATAATTAAATTAGCCAATTTTGTTTAAATTAAGGATTGCAGAAATGAGTACACCCTAGATTTAATTCAACAAATGTATAATATTCTAGTACTTAGTATGCCTTCCATAATTTTGAATATACTGCTCTGACCCTTCTTTGCACGGAATGTACAAGTTCATGACAAATTGTCACATCTGTCCTGTTTAACTCCTGGATGATGAGCTCCTTAAATGCCCTGATCTTTAATGGGGGAGTGTTGCTCAACTTGTCTCTACAGAATCCCCCACAGGCGCTCAAGAGTGTTAAGACTGAGTGTAATACATGTCCACAGAAGGTTTTTCACCTTGGGAGAATGCATATCCTCATTGTCATGTTGAAAAAATGCCCAGCAATGCAGGGAATGAGGAAAGGGTAACATCTTCTGTTTCAAGTTTGTGTATTAAATTACACAGTGGTGTGGAAATTCATGACAGCATTGATAAAGCACAACTCCCTCACACCCCACACTCATACATCCCTATATAAGAGCTTTACTACCACTGAACTTTACTGTGGGAACCAGGCACTTCTCACTGTACTCCTCCTCTAGCAACACCATAACATTCTGGATGCTGTTAGACCAAAAATGATTGATTTGGTCTCATGAGACCAGAGTATTTATCTCCCAGAATCTATATTTTGTAAATATGGGCTTTTGGAAATGGCTAACTGACTTTATTGTGCTTTGGCTACAGTAGGTAGTTCCAGTGAGAACAACAACCATGCATGTCATTTCTGCAGGCTGCATCTTACTCTGTGAGATAAACAGTCACTCTTTTCATAGCTTTTGCTGGCTCTGAGACACTCGCTTGGTATTTCTCCTGCTCTTTGTCTAGCAAAAAAATCCCTCATCACTAAATGAAAGCTTAAAAATGAAGGCCTGATTATTTCAGGGGCCTTGTCACAAGTCCATTGTTTTTTTTATTTATTTATTTCTGTTACTTTTGCTATATTTTCACACTTAAAACAATGATTTGGTCATCCTCTTGTACCACTGTCCTCTTTTGTGCTAAAAAATAAGTCTCCTGACAGTTCTCTCCCAAGTGTTTCCATTGTTGTCAGCATTAAGTCTGAGAATGATTCAGCTGGCTAAATAACACTTTTAATTGTCAATAAATTACTTCTTTTTAAATGTTTTGGTTCAACATACTTACATGTTGATCAAACATTGCCTTAAACTTACACCAGAAAATTTTTATTTTGTTTTATTTAGTAACTTTTAGGAGGGTGTACTCATTTTTGCTACACAACATTTTATCACCTTGATAGAAAAATCATTTTCCTGAAATATTTTGACATGCTTCTTTGGTAATTGATTAAGTAGACTTGCTGGAACATGATATCTCTAAAGAACCCTAACATGTCTTCTAAGTAACTGAGTAATTGCTGACTTTCAGAAGTTTCAGAGGGGGTGTACTCATTTATGCTGTGCACTGTATATGAAAACACAATAGCATATTCCCTACCATGCTCGGTTAAGAGCTCCTGTAAAAATGTCCCATACCACACATACCAGAGATAACCAAGACAAAGTGTAAAGTTGAGGCAATCACACCCTCTTACTCTGTTCTTATCGCTACATAAACTCAAAGTCAGTGTTATTCAGTATATAGATTCAGTTTGACATCTTCTGCTATTGTTTGCTGTTAGAATAGGTAGCCATTCCAAGATTTTTTTGATCAATTTTTAAACACACACACACACACACAAAGAACCAGCAATATTCACAATATATTAAATATTATATATATTTTTTTTTAATTAATACATAATTTTAAAATTATTTTTAAAAATGAATTTATTTATAAAAAAGAAAACTTTAAAAAGAATACTTTTTAGTACAGGAAAAAAAACATCAAACCAAGACAGGCCAATTACATCTAGAGTTGTGTTGGCTTACAGTAGTTAGCAGAATGTACAGAGGTTAAATCATTTTTCTAAGGCAGGTGAGCTGAGAACGACCCGTGGTTCATTTGTTGGCCCCAACACCCCTCTGTACTGCACATGCTCAGCTCTCCCCTCCTGTTACTCATTCTTTGTTCATGCATGATTTAAGATGAAGGTGTGAAAGAATGTGGTACCCGACAGTGAGCGCCGACCTTGCCTCGTTTGCACGAATTAGCTGTCAGTGGATATGGACAGAAATATGTATTTTTTAAATATTTAAAAAGCTATAGATGAGATTCCCTGGTACAATCCATATGGAAATTAAATATTTGATATTTAATATTGCACACAACTTGCATTTTGTCTCTTCACCATTTGGAGGCGCTCTATACAAACCTTTACGCATATTTTGTGGCCAATAGCTCTGGTAGAGTTATTTATACCTTTTTATGTAAATTTTATTTGTGCTTATGGAATGGAATCGTTGAAAACTGCAGCAGTCTGTATATATATTCTTGTGAGGAAAGACATTGAGTTACATGACACTGAGTTACAGTGAACGGCTTCTGTAACAAAAAAAGAGGGAGGATTTTCTTCCTCTTTAGAGACTTATCTGACCTGGATTTGAATCAGTTCAGCAAATGGATTATGGCTGGTGGCCTTTAAGGATGACATATTGCTACATTCTCTCGGTGGAGCTGGCTGGCACGCTCAGTGGGTGGCATGGCCATGGCAGGAAGCCCAGAGCCATGCCAAAGCCGGGCACTTGACTCCTCATTTCCATGTCAATGGGCCAGCGCTGAGATTTACAATGTGGCCAATTTGCGGCGGTGCAGTTATGGTCATCGGCCATTCTGTCCACCGTGGAAGATAACAATGATGAGCTGATCCGGTGGGACTGACTCATACCGCCCTAGTTGCCATGACAAGTGTATTTTCTCACGACTGACAGGGCGGAAAGGGGTGCTGTAACTGATGCCGGGTTGTTGAATACCATGGATTCTGTGCAAGGAACAGATTCCAAGGGCTGCCACTAGACCAATACACTGTACTTTTTAATACTCTGTTCTCTTTATTGTGGAAATCAATTTTTTAATACTAAAAAAGGGGACATTGGTAACAATTTACAGTATTTGTTATTAGTTGACATTAACATATTACGTATCATGAACTAACAATGTACAGTACTTTTACATCATTTATTATACTAGATTAATGTTAATTTGTGCATTATACTAATACATTTTTGACATTTTGAGTTGCATAAATTACCCATTAGTTCATATCATGAACAAACTTGAATGAACAATAGTATTTTTATTAATAAACATGTAAAAATGCTGTTCATTGTTAGTCCAGGGTACTTAATGCATTACCTACGCTATTGTTTTTGTGGAAACCGTGATCTAAGACGATGAAATAGATTTGAAATAGAACAATTTGAAATACAAATCTTTTGTAACATTATAAATGTCTTTACTGCCACTTTTGATCAATTTATTGTATCCTTGCTGAGTAAAAGTATTAATTTCTTTCAAAAAATCTTACTGACCCCAAACTTTTGAGTCTTATTTTAGTGTTGCCGTAAACTCAGAAATTAGACGTTAGCTTTAAAGTCTTAGTGACATTGTCTGTTTAGTCAAACAACATCCTTCTTTATTTATGAGCAGACACTAATTGTTTTCACTCAAGACTCTGCATGGGGGGCCAAATTTGAGCATTATGAGCAGCAAATGCATTCTCTTTTGTCAAAGTCAAGAGGGTTAATGGTCCATCGCAGAAGGGCAAGACATAGTGGCGCTAATGTCTTAAGAGGGACAACAAGAAAGCCTTCTCACTAGCAGTGTTGGGAAAGTTACAATATTACATTACTTCCTAAAATAGTAACTAATAAATGCAGCTTTGGTGAGCACTTCTTTCAAAAACATTAAAAAATCTTACCGACTCTATTAATTTTTTAAACTGTCCTAGAAAGGTACCCCTTTGTTCACTCTCTGAAGGAATGTCATCACCTTGAATCTGATTGGTTAAAGGTCTTACCATGGCCACATTCCTTGAGATTTTATGTGCCTTGTATGCTGCCCCCCTTTTCAACCAAACCATGTGTTTCTGCTGCCTGAGAGAAATGTGTCCTATTCTGCCATGACAGTTGTCAATAGCATCATTGTGTGTGGATGAGAGGGAGCCGTAATCTCTGCCTTGGGGCTTCAGAATCCTAGAAAGACTTGAGCATTTCCGCCTGCTGTGTCTCCCGTGCTGGGATGTTACTGTTAAATGTTCCTCACAGTTCATCCTTGCCCTCTTCCTGCTCCTCTGGCCCCTCCACTTCCCATTGGTAAAGGGGCAACCCTGTTGATTTACGGCTTGGTGAGTGAGGTAGGTGAGGGTAATTTATAGCCCAGGAACCCTCGGCTGTGTCTGAGCTGGACGGGACAGTCTATTTATAATCTTTGGCAGGGGTGTATGGGGAGTAGTGAAAGTAGCGCTGGAGAGAAAGGAGAGGAATACCGTACAGCTATGTTTGGACCACAGTGGCAGCTGGGTTGCTCACTAGTATTGGTTCAAATGTGTGTGGCACTGGAACATTTGACCCTCAGTGCTATTTACTGCTTAAGACACAACACCTTCTCTCTCTCTCTCTCTCTCTATCTATCTATCTATCTATCTATCTATCTATCTATCTATCGATCTATAGAACACGATTCACTCCTGAAACTGCGATGATTGACACCATGGTAACCATAGCAATGTTCTGGCATCTTGCGTGTTTGGTGTCCACTATTCTGACTAAAGATATTTTATATATATATATATATATATATATATATATATATATATATGTATATATATATGAATATTACAATGAAGACTCATCATGTTCATCAGTTTTAATGAAAGTGAAGTCGATGTAAATACAAAAATGAACAAAAATACACAATTAACAACACAGTTTGGTTGTACTGTGTAGAATTTTTCTAAATGCGGTTGTCACTCCTGTAAATTCCTGAACTGTGTGTGTACAGAACAGGATTAAGCACTAAAAGGTTAACTGACAACCGAATTTAGCTGCAGTGGGTACGTGGCCATTATGATCACCTGCCTAATATGCTGTTGGTCCTCCTCGTGTTGCAAAAACAGTGTTGTCCCGCCGAGGCATGGACTCTACAAGAGCCCTGAAGGTGTCCTGTGGTATCTGATACCAAGATTAGCAGCAGATCCTTCAAGTCCTGTAGGTTGTGAGGTGGATCGAACTTGTTGGTCCAGCACATCCCACAAATACTCAATTGAATTGAGATTTGGAGGCCAGGGCAACACCTTGAACTCTTGAACATGTTCCTCAAACCTTTCCTGAACAATGTGTGCAGTGTGGCAGGGTGTATTTTCTTGCTAAAAGTGGCCACTTCCACCAGGGAATACCATTGTCATGAAGGGATGTACTTGGTCTTTAGGTATAGTGGTACGTGTCAAATTTACATCCACATAAATGGCTGGACCCAGGGTTCCACAGCAGAACATTGCCCAGAGCATCTCACTCCCTCCACCGGCTTGTCGTCGTCCCACAGTGCATCCTGGTGCATCACTTCCCCATGTTACCAGTGCACACTTACACGTCCGTCCTTGTGATGTAAAAGAAAATAAGAATCATTGGACCAGGCGACCTTGTTCTACTGCTCCATGTGCCATTGTAGGCACTTTTGACGGTGGACAGGGGTCATTATAGTCACTTTGATTGGTCTGCAGCTACGCAGCCCCATACACAGCAGAGTGTGTTGTGACATTCCTCCCATAGCCATTATTAAAATTTTGTGACTTGTGCCACAGTAGACCTTCTGCTGGCTAGGACCAGACAGGATAGCCTTCTTAGTAGTATATATATCACCTTGAAAATGCGTGTCCAGTTTTCAAAAAAGATTGCAGTGATTTCTCAAACTGTGCATCAAACTGAAACTGAAATCTCAATACAACTCCAACATTTCTCATTAGATTCTTCCAAGTCAGAATTGTCTGGACTGTTATGTCCACATTAATTTTATAGATCTGTACTCTTACCGTGTGTCAACAGTTGTCTTAGATGTTTCTCCTAAAATTTCTTGGGAGATATACAACGAAAACAAACGAGACAGTAGATACTGAAACGAAACAACTGAAAACTCCATTAAGTCTAAGCATTAACATTTTTCTCTGGGAAAACACTTGTTGGCACGGTTCTGTGTTTTCATGCAGAGTAGTTCAGTGTGACTTTGAAATCTTAGTTTGAGAATAAAAGATATGGCTCTGAAATCAGTTCTGGCTCATCAAGTTGGTTATTTTTGGCTCTGTACATCAAAGGAAAACAGACCCTTGACTGAATGACCGAGTCTAATGTAATGACTCTGCCTAATCAATTTTATCTTCAATGCTTATTTTTTCTGTGATGTCCTACAGTATGTCTCTTCTGTGTACATGCAGGAGTCTCCTCAGGTCCTGTCTCCATGGTCTGAATCTATGACCCAGCTAATAAAGAGATTAGATCAGCTCAATCTGGATATAGAGGAAGCGCTCAGTGCTGGCTCCTCCCCCTCCGACACACCCAACACCGCCAGGAGACACATCGCTAATGACAGAGCATTCCTGCAGGTCACTCTTTTTTTCTTTCTTGTTAAATATAATGTAAATAGTTTGTTGATTAACTCTTTCCCCACCATTGACTGAAATTTCCGTCATTTGTGAGAAAACGTTTCCCCGCCATTTTACGGCTTTCAGTGTTTCCACTGTTATACGGTAGGGGGCGCTATGACATCTTCTGAAAGAGTACTGAACAGTGTTGCCAAGTCCAGAGTCTTCCAGCGGAATTGGGCTACTTTAACCGTGTTGCCACGGATTGAAGCAATCCCAAATAATGTGATATTTAACCCCTGGAATGTGAACCCCCAAATGCGATTGGGCTAGTTCTGAGTAGCAATTGGGCAGGTTTTGTTGTAAAAACGTGGCAACCCTGGTACTGAATCTTCTGATCAAACACATGCGAAGAAGAGCTTTTTGCTCAAAATGTTGCTTTTTCTATTAAAACTTACCCACATTACCCACACAAGTGTTCATAAAAAAAAGAATGCATGAAGCTAGAATTTTTGTTTAAAAGCAGAGGGGCTGTTCTTTCTTTTGATATACTGCATGTTCAGATATTAATAAATAAAATTAAATGAAATTTTTGTGAAAAAGATAAAAAAAAATCCTGGCAGTGGCTGGCAACTTTAAAAAAAAAAAAAAAAACGCTGACAGGGAAAGAGTTAATGGGTATTTCTTGGTAAATATGTTGCTTTAGCTTACTTTAAACAGGCAGAATCTTTTCATCAGCTGGATTTTATCTGAATCACAATCTGAACTGATAAGAATTCAGTGGGAATAGTATGTTATCTGATATTGCTTGATGTGCCAGTGCATGGCGTCTGTCTGTGACATGGGTTACATAGAATGTGCTGCATGCTGGCAGAGAGTAGACCAGACTGGTGACACTGACACAGAGGTCCATTGTCTTGGGAGCTTGCCATGGGGAACTTTCAATGCAAGTTTAAAAAAAAAAAACCTCATGCAAGCTTGCGACATAACTACCCTGTAGCAAGGGTTCACAGCAAGACAAAAGTGCCTTTTGGTTCCTCAAGACAACGATGTCTTGTGCTTGGGGTCTGTTGTTCTGTTTATATCACCATGTCCATTCGGGGTGGTTAGCAGAATGACATGATGGGTTTCAGAGCCCTCACGACAACCGTTCCTGGTTTTTAACGAGAGATGAATATCCCTTTGCATGCTGTTCTGGAACAAGGTCAACAATTTTTCTCTCAGGTTCTTCCATTTTTGATAGTTTTTGGGCTCTTAACAATGTTCTGCTGAGTTTGTGTCTTAGCTACTGACTGCTTCTCTGTTCCTCTCATAGTCATCTCCAGAGGTCATCCATTCCAGACAAAGTGTGTCCCGTCTCATGCTAAAAGTTGTTGTGCTGTCGTTGCAGAGCGGAGTTGTGGGGGTGAACCAGTCCCTCAACTGGAACAACATGGCCAGAAGAACTGACGCGAAGGAACGGCATGGCCAAGAAAGACTTGTGGGAGCCACTTCCTCTCTGGGGAGATCACATGGTAAAAAGACAGAGGTGAGCATTTGAACTTACTCAACTTGACTTTTTTGTTATATTGAATTGTTTTCCTCAACAGTCTCATCAGAAAGTATTTAGGCACTTCAAAAAAAGTTGGAATCCAATTAGCAGAACAGAGCAAATCATTAAAAGAAAAGGTTTGTTGTTAGTGGTTGTCATATTGATGGTACTGGTATTTAGAACTCAGGATTGTTATATTTTTAGTATTTAATTTGGCTTTACCTAAGAAGAGTTGAGCTGTATGTAGACCATGTGATCAGTAGCTTTCTCTGTGAAGTGTTTCTTAATGAAGACACTGTGTGTCAGTGACCAGGGCATATGTTCATTCCAAGAAGTTTCTGGGGTTGAGGTTTGATGGACTAGGATTGCATTTCTAATAGCTTTCCGGCATTAGTGGGACTAGACATGTGCCGATATTCGGTAATGGGATATTTCACGATAATGAATATGCACGATATTGTTTATCGTGGGCACTTCAAAATACCATAAATAATAATTTATTACCAATTATTACATTTTTTATAATGCATTTAAGAATACTCTCCCCATCAACCATATAAAATGCACAACACCCCTGTATTCTGCGTCAAAGGGACACGCGCTCAGATGTAAACAAATACAACTTGCATGAGAAGCACATGGCGGAACGAGTGAAGGAGACGCGCTGAATGAAAGTGCACGTTCACTCTCTGACAGCAGAGGGCGCTGATGGAACAGCAGAATGCAGCGGTTACCCCGGAAACCCCGCAAACAAAGCAACTGCTCTAGTGAAGTTTTTAAAATGCTTCAAACAGCCATTAATTTTTTGTAATCTCAATGTTGTTCATCACAGCACCAAATACTTAATACTTAAAGACTTAATAGGCTATTTATTTTCAAACTTAAACATTTTTATATTTTAATCTGGACTACAACATGCACTAATGATTAAAAATGTTCTGATTATTTGGTATTGTTCAGTAAAACTTTGAGACATAGGGCTTCATTAGTTAACATGTTAATTCATTATTACCAAACTGACAATGAAAAATACTTATAAAGCATTTATTAATCTTAGTTAATGTTAATTTCTTAGTTAATTTTTAATAACATTACTAAAATCAAAAGAACTTATTTAATGGACCTGAGATAAAACTAACAATGATCAGTTGTATTTCCTAACTAACATTACCAAAAATAATACTTTCTGTAACAAATGACAAGCTATTGCTCAATCTTAGTCAATTCTTTATAGCCTAATTTTTTTGCACTTTAATCTATCTGAAAATGTTACTTTATATATTTTTTGTGTATTGTATTATTGTATTTAAACATTCAGAGTTCTTTGTGTTATTACAAAAAGAGGTCTTAAACCTGTTATACTATGACAACACTTTTTTTTTTTTACTTATTTCAGTATTGTGATAATACCGTATACCGTGATAAAAGCTTCAGGAATCAGTCACAACGTGAAAATTTTATACCGTCACATGACTGAGTGAGACTGAGTAAAACAGATTTTCCCCTCGCTAATCCAAACAGGATTCCCCCTTAGTCTGGGGAATTGAATTATTGAATTTAGAGTGACACCAAAGGAAGTCTTTTAGTGGGCCATTTAAGGCTATCACATCTTGTTTGGATTCCAAACCAGTGTAGCTTAGTTTAACCGGTGAATTGTAAACCCCTAAACATGTTGTATGATGGTTGTTGCAATGCGTCTAGTGTTTTTCAGTTTTGATTGGTCGAGCTCCTCAAGTTTGCTACATATAAGATATTTAAATTATGCAGCTTGTCTGTTATGAAGGTAAGGGTTTTGTTTCTAGTTGTACATGCCTTGCAAACATTTGGAGTTTGTTTGTAACTGGGCAAGGCATTCTCAAACAGAAATTACATAGGCCTGTACGTGTCCTGCTGTTTAGAGCAAGCACAAGGAGATCTGACAACTGAGCGATTTACGAGTTTGGGGCTCGTGTGAAAGATACTGAAAGGAATGTTCTGTCATTCTGGAAACAAATCCAACATCCAAAGGATGGAAAATAAGACTCTTCATGGACGATCACCACAGCTGATTTACAGCTGTCTTAGTCCAGCTTCAGATCGACCACAATTTATGGTGGACTTTGTGGACTTTTGTCTCAAGCCACCCTTGCCTAGCGAAGACAGAGAAAACAAGCAATCGCCAGCTCTTCCTTTAAGCTCATCATGAATATTTTTCATTTCAAAGGCACGCACTCCCTTGCATTGTTCCCAAAACAATATCCGATGAACAACAGTGGGTTTAAATGAGCACAATATCTGTGGGAATTTGGTCCTTTTCCGTCCGGCTAGAGAACTGGGCCAGATGTGTTTGTTTAATCTCCGCATAGCAGAAGCAGCACTGGTACATTCTGTGGTCCGTGCATGGGAACCCTGCTAAAGGCCTCTGGCATGGGGATCTGGGAGGTAAGTGCGATTATTAGACTGTGTGAGAGCACAGGAGAGAGAGAGTTGAAGAGGGTAATTGGATTGGAGGGGGTAATAGAATGATTTGGCTTTGTGCACTCTGACAAAATGAAGTCTTGAGGTTCTTGGAGAAGATTAACAGGTCAAAAGCTCCAGAGGCATGTGGAGGCCTTCAGTCCAGTGGAATGAGTGTGGGCCACCCTCATGTAGATGACAAATCCAAATTTGGAAAAAGGCATTTTACCAACTGTCTTCTAACATTAACACAATTTGTGATCCTCACCAAGCCTGTTATCCTCGTTCACCTCCTGTTGTCTTGACTAAGTCATGAAGAAGGTGTTTCTGCAGTCACACTGCTGACCGGTTCTTGAAGGTCTCGTCTGATCTGATTTAAAAAGAGAGAAACAATATTATAATATCCATTGCTATCAGGGTTGGTCAAATTTTTTACAAATTGGCTCCATTTTAATTCATGAGTTTTATATATATATATATATATATATATATATATATATATATAAATCCAATTCGATCTGCATCCTCAGTTCAATTCAAATTCTGTTCTGAAAGGCACAAAGCCCTAGTCTCCATCTTAACTTCTCTCTACTCTTGCTGTGACGTACATAAACACAGACTATTTCTAGCTAAAATTTGGTTGGCAGCTTTTGCTTTTGAATTATTTTTTTTAAGCCAGTTATTGGAAGGTGAAAATCTAGCTTGTCTGGTGAAAGTCATATCAGCTACTTTGAAACTTTGTTCATGAATCAACACTGAGAGAATGTTTATGTTGATATAGTCAATGTTACGAGGAAGCTGTACGTCATAAATATGACTCACAAAGATCTGGGCCAATGTAGCCCATCTATTTATTAGTGCAATAACATCAACCACTGTGAAAGAGGTTGTTTCAGTCAATCACGTCACTACTACACCCACACTATACAGTTGACGCCGTCATAAAATCTTTAAAGAAAACATACGGCTCAGAATGCTTGTTAACTTGGAACCAGCTTTTATTTAAGATGTTGTAAGCCCCTGTTTTAATGTAGCTTCCATACTGTAAAGAACCCACTGTGGAGGCTTAGCCATATTTTACATTATTTACATTTATGCATATAACAGACGCTTTTATCCAAAGCGACTTACAAAAGAGGAATAAAAGCAATTCGCTGACAGACTTTTTTTCATCATTTTAAAGTGAGAGTTCACACAAAAATTAAATGTACTCACCCTCATGCCATTCCAAACCCTTGAGACTTTATTGCTTCTGAGATTATATATATTGTTTGTCCATACAATGAAAGTTAGTGGGGTCCAAAGTTGTTTTCATTTTTAGGTGATCTATCCCTTTAGTTTGCTTAATTATGTGTTGGTGGCTCGTTTAGAATTAATAAATGTTTGAATCATTGTGTGAACTCACAGATGCTTTGGGAAAATGCTTCCCCACTGCTTCTAACCTATTCCTCACCCTCAATCTATTGTTGTAAAAACTTGGAGGTGCTGCTGAGCGATGGGAAGCTGAGTCTTCTCCATCCATCTGCATGGAGGGTCCACGCTGGCTCTTTAACTCCCTGCGGGGTCCTTGGTTGGGGCAGGAGAGGGGAGCTAAGCGGCTCAATAGGATGAAGATAGATTACGGGGCCAAGTACAACTCAGGAGGCCAGGATTTGTTCTGCTCCAGCAGAGGTCTCAGTTTGGGACGTTGGGTGAGGAGCGACCCTGCAAAGTGTCAAAATACGGCAGGGTTGAGAGGCCAATGCTGTGAGCTTTTGCTTTTTTTTCTTTTCCTCTCACTTTTTGTGGGTCTCTTTTAATTCCTTGTGAATCTGCATGAGCTGGGAGTTTAAAAAAAAAAATCACTGTGAGAACTTTTCAGTATCTGACTTCAAGGTATATTTCACCTCAAAATGAAAATTGTATAATTATTTACTCATCCTCATGTTGTTCCAAACCTGTATTTTATTTGTTCTATTTTGAAGATTAGCAGAATGTCCTAGATTGGAACAACATGAGGGTGAGTAAATTACTGAATTCTCATTTTTGGGTGAACTATTTCTTTAACTAAAAATTATATACTAGTTAGTAGAGTATTGTGGGATCCGTTTTAAGCTGACTTTATTGTATACATTATAACAGTATCAACTTTAGACAGGTGACTTCACATACTCTCATTGAAAACAATCATAACATCCTTCTCAAAGATTCCCAAAACATTTGTTCATCAGGGTTTGTAAATATAGCAGCATGTATGCCGTCAGTGTGCGAGTTCACATTTCCTGTGACAGAAAATAGAATGCTTTATGTAAACACCATCCAATGACCTGTGATTCCCTCGAAGGTTCATCTGGCTGTCATTGAGGATTGAGGTTACAACATAATTTGTTTAATTGTAATATACAATTTCACATGCAGCTACCCATCTTTATCATTTTATTTATCTTATATATATATATAAAAAATAATCTTAATTATGTCAGATAACACTTAAGCAAAACATGGTCAGGTCAAAGTGTCTGAATAATTTTTGGTTCCAAATTTTTATCAGTTTTACTGGTATTCCACTGTATGAAGATTTTTTTGGGGATAATATGTCACAGTTTACTTTATTTTGCTCTCCTCACTTACATAAATGAACTATAGTTTCCTGAACCCACTAGTAAAAATATATCAAAAAAATATAAAAAATGTCTGAATAATTTTTGGTTTGAATGTGTGTGTGTATATATATATATATATATATATATATATATACTACCAGTCAAAAGTTTGGAAAGATTGGAAAGATTTTTAATGTTTTTAAAAGAAGTTTCGTCTGTTCACCAAGGCTGCATTTACTTAATTTAAAATACAGTAAAAACAGTAATATTGTGAAATATTATTACAATTTAAAATAACTGTTTTCTGTTTGAATATTTTATAAAGTAATTTATTCCTGTGATGGCAAAGCTGAATTTTCAGCATCATTACTCTAGTCTTCAGTGTCACATGATCCTTCAGAAATCATTCTAATATGCTGATTTGATGCTCAAGAAACATTTATGATTATTATCAATGTTGAAAATGGTTTCCTTGAAGAATAGAAAGTTCAAAAGAACAGCATTTATCTGAAATACAAAGTTTTTTTAACATTATACACTACCGTTCAAATGTTTGGGGTCAGTAAGAATTTTTATTTTTATTTTTTTTAAAAGAAATTAAAGAAATTAATACTTTTATTCAGCAAGGATGCATTAAATCGATCAAAAGTGACAGTAAAGACTTTTATAATGTTACAAAAGATTATATTTCAAATAAATGCTGTTCTTTTTAACTTTCTATTCACCAAAAAAAAAAATATATATATATGTATATATATATATATATATATATATATGCACTGATGTTGGCGAGAAGGCCTGGCTCGCAGTCTCCGCTCTAATTCATCCCAAAGTTGTTCTATTGGGTTGAGGTCAGGACTCTGTGCAGGCCAGTCAAGTTCCTTCACGCCAAACTCGCTCATCCATGTCTTTATGGACCTTGCTTTGTGCACTGGTGCGCAGTCATGTTGGAACAGGAAGGGGCCATCCCCAAACTGTTCCCACAAAGTTGGGAGCATGAAATTGTCCAAAATGTCTTGGTATGCTGAAGCATTAAGAATTCCTTTCACTGGAACTAAGGGGCCAAGCCTAACCCCTGAAAAACAACCCCACACCATAATCCCCCCTCCACCAAACTTTACGCTTGGCACAATGCCAAACCCAGACTCTTCCATCGGATTGCCAGACAGAGAAGCGTGATTCGTCACTCCAGAGAACACGTCTCTACTGCTCTAGAGTCCAGTGGCAGCGTGCTTTACACCACTGCATCCGACGCTTTGCATTGCACTTGGTGATTTAAGGCTTGGATGCAGCTGCTCGGCCATGGAAACCCATTCCATGAAGCTCTCTACGCACTGTTCTTGAGCTAATCTGAAGGCCTGAAGTTTCTGTAGCTATTGACTCTGCAGAAAGTTGGCGACCTCTGTACACTGTGCGCCTCAGAATGCGCTGACACCACTCTGTGATTTTATATGGCCTACCACTTCTTGGCTGAGTTGCTGTTGTTCCCAATTGCTTCCACTTTGTTATGATACCACTAACAGTTGATTGTGGAATATTTAGTAGTGAGGAAATTTCACGAACTGACTTATTGCACAGGTGGCAACCTATCACGGTATCATGCTTGAATTCACTGAGCTCCTGAGAGCGACCCATTCTTTCACAAATGTTTGTAGAAGCAGTCTGCATGCCTAGGTGCTTGATTTTATACACCTGTGGCCATGGAAGTTGATTGGAACACCTGAATTCAATGATTTGGAGCGGTGTCCCAATACTTTCGGCAATATAGTGTGTGTATATATATATATCATATTTATAATGGTATCTAGTTTATGCATGTTTGGCTGTCAATAGAGAAAGATTCTCCCCAGATGGTGTAGTTGTGATTTTATACCAGCAGGGGCTCACTGGACCATGCTAAGTGGTAAAACCTTGACCCCTTGGGTACAGTGCCCATCTTTTTGCACTTCCTGTTGGCCAAGCGTATATGTGTGGAACCTGTGCATTGAATGCACATACATTTACCCACGTACACATCTTTGCAGTGATGCATGAACCTTTCACCACCACTAGCCTTGAGAGGCATTCTGGCAAAAAGCCTAGAAGCAGAACAGCTCTCAAAGCGGGTTTTAACATATACAGCACTTTCAGAAGCAGCAACATGAGGTGCTTATTCAACTCCCTGTGTTTCCTTTAAAAGCAGGACTAATTCGGGAATAGGTTTGATCATACATTATCCTTCCTTTTTACGTCATCTTTCATTTCCTCAAGTCCTCAACCCTGCTTCTTTTGTTTCCTTTTCAGAAAACAGGCACATGCTTGTGCAAAAGATGGGCTGTATTAAGCCAATATACTGTCCACTTATGCATTTACTGCATGCAAAGACTCCAAATAAAACATAGGCAACATCAGATAAGTCTGCCCGCATTGTCACCCATGACATATTCCTCCTTTTCTCTCCCGCTGCTTAACTGTGCATTTCACCAAGGCTGTTTCTGTCATAACACAGACCCTGTGTCATGCTAGCTGCATTTCTTTGACATTCTCTAGATGTCAACTTCAAAAAAATACCACCAACTCAGCCGCCCACCTCAGCGTGCAAGATGGATGGTCCACAGCCTGATAGCCCAAACAGATCGTCCATCAGAACACCAACAAATGTGTAAAACAACAGACTTGATTTTAAAAAAAGCTGAAACATGGTGGATAACGCGGGAACTAGATGTAACATATTCCAGCGGGTTGAGCGAGGCTTAAGAGAAGAACTAAATATAGAAAAGTTGTCCTGCTGCAGGGGGTTTCATGGAATGTAAGATGGATGAGGCTTTGCTCGCGGGACCACATCTGGCCCGCCCGAGCCCTCTGGGGTCACTTTGAAGTGGATGCCGTGGGGGCTCTTTACAGCACATACTTTTTGTATTATCCCTCTATTTTTTTATATTTCTCTTTGTCTTATATTCTCTGTAATTTTAAACCCCTAAATTGTTCTTAGCCTCTTTGTTTTTCACGTGCTGGTTGGTTTAAGGATATTGTGTGCACCAGTGGCATGCACGGGGGGGTTGCTTGAGCCCCCGCCCCTTTAATCGCGAAAGTGAAAGTGCCCTTTGCGGTCGCATAGTGGTGCCCCCGCGTTCCCATGGAATGCAATTGCGCCCCTGCCCTCGCAGAGGTCTGTGCACGTCACTGGTGTGCACAATACAAAGCATTTTAGAATGTTAAAATTTTAAATTCCTGGCTTATTGTGAATGATCTGTGCCAGTTATTAAAGAAAAAGAAAGTGTCTGTATTTTTTTCATCTTCTCCAAAATGCCTTTTCATTACGTCATTAAAAAATCTTATTAAAGGGTTAGTTCAACCAAAAATGTTCAACTAAAAAAATTTTTTGTCATTAATCACCCTCATGTCATTCCAAACCTGTAAGAAACTTCGTTCATCTTCGAACACAAATTAAGATATCTGTTTTTAAAAATCAGATGGCTCAGTGAGGCCTTCATTGCCAGCAAGATAATTAACATGTTCAGATGGCCAGAAAGCTACTAAAGGCATATTTAAAACAATTTATGTGACTACAGTGGTTCAACCTTAATGTTATGAAGCGACGAGAATACTTTTTGTGCGCCAAAAAATAAAAAAAAAAAATAACGACTTTATTCAACAATATCTAGTGATGGCCAATTTCAAAACACTGCTTTATGAAGCTTCGAATCTTTACGAATCTTGGTGTGTATCAAACTGCCAAAGTCACGCCCCCCCCAGTGGTGAACCATTGAAATTTTGAAACACTTATGACGTAATGAAGCCTTATTTACTGAAATCACGTGACTTTGGCAGTTTGATTTTATCAAAATTATTCTAATTTGTGTTCCGTAGATGAACGAAGGTCTTACGGGTGTGGAACGACATGAGGGTGAATAATTAATGACAGAATTTTCATTTTTGGGTAAACTAACCCTTTAACTGCCATATACTGACCACTTTTCCTGATCCAGTCCATTTTAGATGGAGACAATCTCTCTTACAAAGTCCCACCTCCATTTTCTTGTTTAATATACAGTTTCACTCCAAAATACTTCACATTCGGTAGTTCACATTGCATGTTGACTTTAAATGAGTCGGTTTTGGCCAGTCAGCATCAGCTCCACATGGAACATGTGTGTAATATCAAACATGTATTTTTGAATTTCCAGTGCGATGAATATTATGATAGACGTTAGTCATGCATGCCAAATAAAACCACTAAAAATGAATTGTAGGGGAATCCCAGACATGCAAAAATACGTATTGAACTTCAGGGGTTGTTATTCAGTAAATCTCTAACAGCTCATAATTCAGATTCAGCCCAAATGATGTTTGTGTGAACTTTATGTATCGGTACCCTTGCCTCTGGAAATTATGGCGTCTGTTTTCTTTTTGCTGCATTTAGGATCTTGTATCTCTTTCTGAGCCAAAGCAGTGTAACTTGCACAGTTACTTTTCCTGAGTTTCCCCTCAGGCATTATTATTTTACCCCTGTCTATCTAGTATTATTTCTGACTGAGAAATGATTATACTTGTAAGCCTTCATCATTCACACACAGGAATCCTACAGTTCCAAGAAAATGACATATATACCAGGAAGGCGCTCATTAGTATATAGACCATGTGTCAAAACAACTTCCCTCTTCCTTCATTGTTCTTTTCATTTGTGTCTTGATCCGTTTTCTTGTATTTGATGGTGTTAACATTGTTTGTTTTCTTGTTATGTGAAGGTCTTAGCCCTGATTTTCTTGTTAATTATTTCAGCGTTGTACCTTTTACATCCAGATCTGTTTTTGTAAGGCAGGCTAAAGCTAAAGCTAGTCATCATTCATTTGACGCTTAATTACATGTCATGTAACCATAATTTGTGTCAGTGACAATTACTACTTTGAAACACAGCAGGACTTTACTCCTGTCCACGCTCTTTCTCCCAAGAATTCATAGTAATCCTCTGCAAACTTGTTTTGAAAGGCGACATTCCAGTAAGCGGCCCAGTAGTCTTGTCAAAAATAACATGTAATATACATACCATGAAATGATTTCGCTTTACAGTTTTTCACGCACTGTTTAAGCTGTTTTATGAGAGTAACACCCTCGGTTGTGCTTGCGTTTGAACACCATAACTCTTTGAGATGTGTGGTGAAAATTCAACCCCTCATTGCAAAATCTCACAGCCTATAAGCAACCATGACATCATCCATCATTTCCCCTCTTTCCGCTGTGTTTTTCTGACCCAGATCTCATTAAACAGATGCAGAGGGCCGGTGTACATTTACAGCTGAGGGAATACTCGAACAATGATCAACAGCCACTTCAAACAGCTTTAATACTCTTAATGTGTTGAATTACACTAAAATTACTGGTGTTTTGTTGGTTGCTGTGTTTCCAGCCAAAACATCTGCTACCTTTAAATATAAAACGCCCCTAACCTTTGGACATCATCGTTGTTGTGTTTAGTAGACTGTCTCCACTACTGAAATTATCCATTCATCTAGGTCTTCTCACTCAGATAAGGAGGAAAAAAAAGTTGGTGAGCAATTTTTAGGCAGTCTTAAAAATTTGACAGTACCGATCGAGTGACGGGGTTTCGTTTTGTGCTGGGTTTGATTTCAACTTCATGCATTTCGTGGACACCTCTAGACATACCTTTAGATATAACTATATAGTATAATTAATAATGTACAATTTTTTACATTTGATTAGCATGTATTGTCTTATAAAAAATTGCTAAATTAAATTTCTGGGTCTCAGGCGGAAAAGTGGCATTTTTATTCCCTGAATGGATGCATATGAGAGTACCGTGATAGCTCCCTTTCACAGGCCACATGATATCTGAGTGTAGTAGCAGAAAGGTGAAACTAAAAAACAGCTGGAATGTGGACATGACCCTCTCTCTAAACAAGTAGCACTTTCTCTCTTGGCTGGGCAAGAGCACTGTAAATCATAGAGACCCAGGTCAGCGTAGCGTTCAGCAGATCCGTGGGAGGAAATTCAATGTTCAGGTGTTGATTTTATCCACTGTGGGAGAGGAGCAATACTTCAGGGCCTTTGTTTTGATGCTCCATGAGACAGTTTTATGTGATATGGTTACTGTTAAACTGTTATGAAAATATTAATTCAACCTTGATGCTTGTTTTACCAGATTTCATGTTGTGTTTTCAGATGTCCATCAAGAAGAGGCATGGAGGTGCAGGTGAGTACACATTTTCCTTTATATATCAAACTGTGCTGGCAATAAGAATTGTTCGGATGAAATGAGCTGAGTAATGACTTAATCAGTCTGGTCTAAATGCATTTGACATTGCTTGCTCCTTGGCGGTGTGAAAGGTTCTCTTTGAATGTAATTTCTGAAAGTTATAAGCCTATATAAACTTCTATCCCATGTTTTTAGATTAACATATTATGGCTATGTGCACACTGTCAGTTTTTGGGATTGACATCTACTTGCAGGTGTGAGTTTTGAAATGTCCACACAGCAACTTATAAGAGCATTTCGAATACTGTCTGTATGAATGTGCAACAAGAGTCGAGCCTGTATTCTCTTATCAGTAAGTTATAGTGACCAAAGTAATATAAAAAATGGTGACGTCCATAAAACTGAGAAGTCTTATCACTAGAAAACTGTTTGTCCAGTCCAGTTCCGTTCACACAATGTGGGTTTTCCGAGAATGCGGTTGTGAGTCCTGAAAATGTATGGGTGTGAGTTCGGTTATAGAATGCGATTGTCACTTCTGTGAATAATTGAACTGTTGAACGTAACTGTATTAAGGACTCAAATACAGTAACACTGACAACAGTATTCTGCAGCTGTGTAAACATGGCCTATGTCCTACATCTTTGCTCTAATCAGTAAAGAGACGTTCACTAATTAGACCGGCTCATTGTGGAGTTTTGTAATACTTTAACAGGGTGTAGGTTTTTAGTGAGAGGTTGTCTGAATTGCTCCTTAATGTAATTAAATGACTAAAGCATGCAATCGTGAGACAGCTCAAACATTCTAGTCCTCTGTGCTGGAATTGCACCCCAGCTTGTCCCCAGTGTGACTAATTCAAGGATGAAACAAGATTCTTGTTGTGTTATCCTGGACTGGAATGGGCTTTCCTTTAATCTTGACTGATGTCACAGTTTGAAACCTCAGAATCTCTAATTTCTAATATATTCTCAGGAAGTGTTTTGCTTTGTGAGCTTGTGAACTGTATTTACAAGTTAAATAAGCTCTTTGCAAGCTAAAGTAAATGAATATTAAACTTTATATGGACTTTACAGGATAGTAGGAAGAGCTTGGAATGTTGTGTGATCAAGGACACACAACCAGACTTGAACCCGTGAGTATGTGTGCTGCTGTGTTACAGCTCTGATAAAACAGAAAGAAAGAAAGAAAGAAAGAAAGAAAGAAAGAAAAAAAAAGAGAAAGAAAAATGCGGAAGGAAGGAATGAATATGGGAAGGAATGAAAGAAATATGGGTGGAGGGAAAAAAGAAAGAAATATTGATGAGGAAAGGAAAGAAAGAAATACTAATGGAAAGAAAAAAGAGTGAAAGAAAGAAAGAGAGAGAGAGAGAGAGAGACAGAGAGAGAGAAATGTGGATGGTAGGAATATGGGAAAGAAAGAAAGAAAGAAAGAAAGAAAGAAAGAAAGAAAGAAAGAAAGAAAGAAAGAAAGAAAGAAAGAAAGAAAGAAAGAAAGAAAGAAAGAAAGAAAGAAAAATATTGATGAGGGAAGAAAAGAATATTGATGGAGGGAATGAAGGATAAGAAGGAAGGAAGGGAGGAAAAGAAAGAAAGGAATATGAAAGAAAGGAATACGAAAGAAGAAAGAAAGAGAAAGACAGAACTGTGGAAGGAAAGAAAGAAAGAAAGAAAGAAAGAAAGAAAGAAAGAAAGAAAGAAAGAAAGAAAGAAAGAAAGAAAGAAAGAAAGAAAGAAAGAAAGAAAGAAAGAAAGAAAGATGGAGGGAAAAAAAGAAAAAATATTGATGAGGGAAGAAAAAAAGAAATATGGAAATAAAGAAGGAAGGAAGGAAGGGAAAGAAAGAAGGAAAGAAAAAAGAAAAATAAATGTGGAAGGAAGGAAGGAAGGAATATGGGAAGGAAAGAAAGAAAGAAATATTGATGAAGGGAAGAAAAGAAAGAAATATGGAAATAAAGAAATAAAGGAAGGAAAGAAAAGAATTTGGATGGAAGGATTACGGTAAGTAAGAAAGAAAGAAAGACAATAAATGCGGAAGGAAGGAATGAATGAAGGAAGGAAAGAAATAAATATGGATGAGGGAAGGAAATAAATAAATATTGATGGAAGGAAGGATAAAAAGAAATATGGAAATAAAGAAAAATAGAGAAAAGAAGGAAAGAAAGAAATATTGCTAGAAGGAAGGAAGGATAGAATTAAATAAAGGAAGGAAAGATGGAAGGAAGGTAGGAAAAGAAGGAAAGAAAGGAATATGGAAAGAAAGAAAGAAAGAAAGAAAGAAGGGAATACAGATGGAAGGAAGGAAGGAACAGAAAAAAGCAATATGGAAGAAAGGTCCGTTCTCTTCTGATTGTTAAGGGCTGGTCCAAAACTAGTGTGACAGACAGAGACAGGTGGTCTTCTGTTACTGTGTCTGGAGAATGTGGGAGACGTAGCCCCTCATTTATAGCCCTATTTCTGTGTCCTGGCTTGCTGTGGGATCCAGTTAAAATTAGGAGGGCATAGCAGAGTATTGTTACTGTTTAGCTGAGAAGAATTGTTTGACTTGGCTTGATGTGGCAATGAGGGGCATTTTAATTAATTATTTTTCCAAATCTGTTTCAGCTTTTAGTTTAAATGGTCTGTCCACTCTGGATTTCACTGTCACTTTTATTTAATCTAACAACTATCCATGTGTCTTTGATTGGATATCCATGCTAATAGTAATAACAATGATGATGCTATAAAAGAGAAGCATAGAGTTAAGGTCACAGGTGGTGTAGTATTTCCCCTCTCGTATTTTACTGCAGGGAGGTAGAGACTGTATGATGTCACTGTGCTGCAGAGCCAGATGGCTGACCGGCTCCATAATGTACTACACACCTCGTTAGAGTGACAGTCTCCAGAAAGTATCTGTCCAGACCTCGCTTACAAGCACTGGAGCATTTAATGATGACTTCTAAAATTAAAACATGTTATTTAATTTAGATTACTGTAAATGCTATTATTTAAAGCTCTGTGCTGTGTAATTGATTAGGGTTAAAGGTCATGCTGTGGAGCAATGAGCAAAAATAAGTTTTAGTGGCTATAAATTCTGTTCAGTAAATGTCTGTGACCTTTAAGAGAAAAACTAACCTGTTTTTTTTTTTTTTTTTTTTTTGCCATTTGATTCAGTTAATATGTCAAAATTGCATCAAAGCAGGATAGTTCATGCTTTAGATTAGCCACATAGATAATGAGGGGCCTTGAGAGAAAGACAAAAATCAGAGGTTGCTAGGTCACTGTTTCGGTGTCAGCATTATCTGACACTGGACGATACACAAGACATGTCCTCGAGGGGGCAGAACACGAGGGCTTCTCTATGAAGAAGCTCTGTTCAAGTCTGCCCCTTTTCTCGAGGGAACTAGAACAGGCGTCTGCACCACGCAGTTTGGGATCTGGTGCAGCGAAGACTCAGCTCGTGGGGATCGCAGGTCGAGCTGGCAGAGGAATTCAATCGAGATATGGCTAAAGCTGCTTGAGGTGGATGTCCTTTCTCTTGAGTTATCCAATCTAGCAGACAGCACTCATTTGGCTTCCAGCCAGGAAGAGCAGGATGTGGCTGTGGAGGGCAAAAAAATTCTTATGGAGCCCTCTCAGCCTACCTGCCCTGCATACGATGAGCTGCTGGAAGTTATGTCTCACAATACAGAGAGCCTGGGATACACTGCACAATTTTAGCAACCCTATAAGAATTACTTTATCACACTGTACGACATGGAAATATTAAACTTGGGTACGACATGCATGTAGATTGTACGATGATGACACCTATTGACTCGTAGGTTATGATGAAAGTTCCTATAGAAGAATAAAACGTCATCAGCATGCGCTAGTGGTAAACAAGAAGACCACGTTGAATCACACTTTGGCAGTTGTAGTTTTTTTGTGTGCTGGAAAAAAGGAAGCGGCAAAAGAAGAAGGGAAAAGAGCTTGAGGTAAGCAATTATAAGTGTTAGCGCCATGTCGCGTTGATTTCATGTCGCATTTTCGTTGGCTGGTCAGTAGACGTAGGTCGTAGCAGCAAACACACTGTGCGTTGATCATGCTGAATTTCTGACACTGCCAGAAAATTATCGTAGGCTATCTTTGGTCGCAAGACCGGGAAAAGGGCTGTCTTTGAACCTCTCTTACTGTACAACATAGGACCACTGATTAAGAGTCACGATCACAGAAATCGCCACAATTGTTTCACGATGGCAATCTTTCGTCTGGGACAGCCAAAAACCATGCAGTGTATCCTAGGCTTTAGCTTGAGAGGCTGCAGATCGCTCACTCGCGTTTAGACGTGCTATTTCTGACTGGCCATAAATGTGCAGCTTGTATTCATCATTTTCACTGCACGAATTACACGAATGTTGAGGGGATGAATGAGCACGGATATGCATCAATGCCTCCTATGCCTCCTATAGAAGATGCGCTTGTGAGCTATCTTTCTATGGTAGAAACATCAATGTTGAAAACTCCAGTCCTACCATCAAAGCCGATGTGGGTTGCATCACAGTTGAATGGCAGGGCGTACGCAGCTGCGGGTCAGGCTGGTGGGGCTTTGCACACAATGGCAATGTTGCAAGCCTACCAGGTGGACCTGCTTAAAGATGATGGCTAGGGCCTTTACCCTGAAGTGGAGCTGAGCCAGATCACAGATCTTGCTCTCTGGGTCACCAAATATACCGCACTGCTCCAGATCTGCACCTTAAACTTCTGGGGACCCTGGGCCGTCTGAGGACTGCAGACAGGCCCAGAGGCAGAGCATCGCCAATCGTACCAGGAGGAGTAGGATGCAGAAAAGGCAAGACCAGAGGATGACTAAGAAGGATTTGAGGGAGGTTATTGAGAGTAAGTGTGCTGGTAAACAACCGCACTTTAGAGGGAAATAACATCCTCCCTCCTCTCACGTCCCTAGCTCCTTCTTGTGTCATTGCAAGGTACTAAGGTAGAGGCTGCCTCCCCCTGATAGCGGGCCCCTTAAATGGGCAACCCCCCTAGATAGTGAAGTGTAACTTTCTCCTCCAAGTCCTGAGGCCCCTCCCTTTAAGTAGGAAGGTCCTTCGCTGGTAATTAGTGGAGCCTCTTCACCCCTGAGGGAGTTTTTCATTTAGTAGAGGCTCTCTAATTCTAACAGGCTGGCAGGGCGAGTAGCACCTTCCCTTTTGAGGTTTTAAGTAAGGTCCTCGTTCCCAGCTTTCTTCACTGTATTAAGGATGAAGCTTTCTCTCCCTTTTGGAAGTTATGCTTCTAAGCAGGCAACCCCTCTACGAGTCATTACAATATACTAAGGTTGTAGCTGTCTCTCCCCCATGAAGTGTAACTTCCTTAAGTGGTTAATTAGGAAGTTCCTTCAGGGGTGTTTAATGGAGTATCCACACCCCTGAGGGGTTACCTTTAAGTAAGAAGCTCCTTAATACCTTTAACTCCTTAATAACTTCCTCCCCCTAGTGGTGGGTTATGTAAGTGGGAAGCTCCCTTGGGTGTACCAAGGTGCGGGCTTCCCCAAAATTGCGTAAGCTTCAGGAAGCCCCCTGTTGAGGCTGGTAGAACGAGTTGTATCTTCCCCGTTATGGGCCCTAAGCAAGGTCCTTGTCACAGCTTTCGAGCAGATCTCCAAGGTAAGGCGAGCTGCCTTCTACCTCTGTATGGGTTCCCTATTGTAACAAATAGCTCCCTTTTGATAACCTAGGGGCAGCCGCCTTCTTCAAGCTTTAGCAGTGGCTCAATTTTTTGATATGCTCAAGTTTAAAGTTTGCAGCTGCCTCCCCCTGATCGGGGACTTATAAGCAGACTGCTCCCATGTGGTAATAATGTCTTAGCTGCCTCTCCCAGAATTGGGGTCCCCTAAGCAGGAGGCTCCTTCATTTGTGATGAAACTGCTTCCCTATTTTGGGTTCTTTGCATAGGCAGCTTCCCTAGAATGCAAACTTTAGCATATTTGCAAGGTCGTAGCTGCCTCCCCTTTAACGGGTTCTTAAGCAAATGGCTCCCTTGTGTAAGCAGCGAATGGAGTGTACTCTCCCCGTTACAGGCTTACCATCTCTTTCGGTCCTCCACACTCTGTTCTGCCTCAGACAGACCTCGTAGACTCTAGCACAACTGACACTAATGCAGCTGTTTACTAGTGTCCTCTAGTGGGTGTAGTTCACCCTTCCCTTATGGGGTTTCTTTTTATTAGGGTCTGTTGCCCCTGGTTTGAGCCTTGTCGTAGTTGGGGATCACAATCTTGGGTGAGCATTGGACTCCCCTCACTCTCACTCCTCAGCTCCCCAGAGGAACTCATCTCTGGGCCCTGGTGAGAAGTGGTTTTGCTCAAGCTAGCATCCCTACTCACTAGACAGCTCCCTTTGGTTGTGAGTGACAGGTGAGGGAACCATTGTTTCCCTGTGCCAGTATTTCCTTAAAGATAATGGGGGCAGAAGCTAGCATTACCAGATCTTTGAGTTCTGCCCTTCTTAGGGCATGGAACTTGGGTGGTGGCCGTAAGGAATAGTGTCACTGACAATTCCGTGGCAGACCTGAGTAAGGGAATCTGACTCCGGCATCTAAATCCATTGATTCCTTGTCTGTGCTTGTCACAGCCAATTAGGCAGTCATTCCCTCAGCATGGCATTTGTTCCTCGTAGTGTCCTCTAGAGGACGCAGTGCAAGTTCCTATTCGAAAGGGAACATCTCAGGTTACGCATGTAACCATGATTCCCTGAGAAGGGGAATGAGACACTGCGTCTCATTGCCATGCATTGGGCCTGCCTCTCTACGTCTCAAGAAGTTGATGTCTAATACATTTGCCCTTTTATACTTGCAGTCACACTGGTAGTGACTTCCCAGACTGTCATTAGCCAATGATATTTTCGCGTTTAAACACGTGATTCAGACTCAATTTAGTTTTTTTTATTTGTTATTTTGGCAAGAAAAAAAGCTGAAATAAAATACATTTTAATTTTTAAAATGAATTTCAATTAACATGTATTTCAAGTAACAAAATATTTTTATGTTTTTACTTTTAGTTAATGTTAATAATGCTGACTTACACACATCAGATAATCAAATGAATCATTAGACATTTTGTTCTTAGCAAAAACTGATTCACACTCAGTTTAGTGTAACATTTGGATCCAAATTGCAGAGCTTTTTGTTTTGTCTTGTTGACCGTAAAACTTAAAGGCTGTTTTTTTTTTTTTTAATTTCTTTATCAAGCTAATATTTATACTTTATTTTGACAGAAAAAAAAAATGTACACACTTTACTTTTTCACTTACATGTGAAGATGCAGTGCAACAGTTTAAACAAAAACAATTTCCGAATGAGCTTGGATTTTTTTTTTTTGGCCACATAACCAAGTTCCTGTCTATAATGGTCACTCTGACCCACCCACCGGCCCCGCAGGGTCCTATAAACAGAAGTAGCTCTGTACCTCGTAAAAGGCCATTAGCTCTGATGCAGACCAGCGCCAGACCCCTGTGAAGAATTCAAGAACCCTGTTCAATTTTTGGAGTCCTTGACTATACATAAAATGCACATCCTCTCGTGCACCAGCCCCTCACCCTCTGAAGGGTTTGATAGCTGTACTCAAAGAAACTGTTTTTATCCATGTCTAGACATGTCAGTTATCGATTGAGAGGCCCGTCTTACCAGATGTGAATTAATAATACATATCTTATGCTATATGACTCTATGCATGTTCACCAGATATGACAGGACTTATACAGCAGATTCCTCAGTTCTCATGTTTAAGAAATGCAACAGCCAGACATATGGAAAATTACTCAACCCCCCTGATCTGCCTCATTTTTTTTTTTTTTTTCAGATGTTTGTCTTTCCTCAGATTTAAACAAAGTTTGACCTCTTCTCCAAAATCACCACATTGATTGGAATTATGTTGTAGAAGAAAGGATACACTGTTTATTATGGAGGGGTTAAATCCTGGAAAATGTCCCATATGCATTTTTTGTTTTCGGGTAAAAAAACAGCTCTAGATTTGTTTTTGTTTTTGTTTTGTTTTGTTTTTTTGTTGTAAGGAGACAAGACGTTGTTCATGTTTGTGTGTGTGTGATGAAACACGGATTTAACACTTTGGAATTGGACGTCCACTGTTCAGTGCTGTTTTAAGAAAGGGCATAGTCTTTTTGTTATGGTAAACATCACCTTGTCAGACCTCCCGTCTCACAAAAAGAGACATGACTGAGGCAGGCAGAGTTAAAGGCGACCCAGAACTGTCAGCTAGAGGCCACTGGTGCTGAAGCCAGAACCTGGACAGACAGCTCTGAACACGGAGTTCCTTCTCTCAACGAATGTCCTTAGTCTGCTCTGACAAAGAAAATCCAAAGCCATTCAGCCACTGAATGAAAACAAAGTAAGACTTAAGGGTTTTGAAGGATTCTTTTTCTACTTTGGACACTCTGTTCTCACATCAGCTTTAGGAGGAAGCTCTCCAAATGACCACACTGAAGATGTGTAGATGAGCTGTTCCATCTATCTATCATGATATTGTGCTATCGTTCTATCATTCAGCACACTATCTGCCGATTTTTTTTTGTCTGTCTATCTGTCTGTTTGTTGTTCTATGTATCTTTTTATCATTCTATCTATCTATTATTCTATTTATTACTTTTTCTGTTCAATCTATTATTCTATTGTCCTGTCTTTTATACTATCTGTCGTTTTGTCTGTCTGTCGTTCTATCATTCTATCTATCATTCTATCTAGACTGAATTTGTCTTCAGTTGATTCAATAAAGCTGTAAAGCAATTTCACCTTTTCAGACAAAACAAAAAGCACTGCAATTATGTTATATTAAATTGAGTACAAATCCGTTTCTGCTGAGAACAAAATGTCTCTCAATAGGGGCTATTGCAATAGAGTAAATAGAAAGACCCTGCATGCTCACAAATGATCAATGCAACCATCACTGTAAGGAAATTATCAATCTGCCTTTTTGGATATGATGTATGCTATGGTTATATGACTTATTGATTTTGCTCTTCTATTTTAGTTTCATCCCGCATCAATCACATCGTAATGATCAATTTAATTTCCAACTTCATTAGTAATATCGACCTAACAGAGTTAATTTAGCTAATGCAATTTGTATTGACCGAATATGCCCAGAAGACTAAGTGCACATTAATCAAAATTTACCTATTCTTACTTTGCTTTTCTGTTCCTTTCCTTCAACCTTTTTTCCCTTTTTCTCACTTTCTTTTTCGCTTCCGTTTTCCATTTCCTTTCCTTTCCTTTTTTATATTATCTCTTGCTTTTCTTTTTCTTTTCTCTTTTCCCATTTCTTTTTTCAATTTCTATTTCCTTTTCTATTCTTTTTCCTTTACCCTTGTAGTTACCTCCTTTTCTCTTCCCTCTTTTTTCCTTTTCCACTTCATCTTCTTATTCATTTTCCATTCTTTTTCTTTTTTCCTCTTCCTTTTTTCCCTTCCTGTTTTGCTTTCCTACTGTATCTGCCAGCAGTGATTATGTAAACCACCTAAACTGCCTATGTGTTCAGGATGAATCTTATAAATCCTTTCTCTAGCCAGCTGCTCTCCCAGACTGGCTCTCTTTTTCTCATTCAGGGTGGCTTGGCTCCTAGTGGCCAGTGAGGGTGACCCCTAACAGCTGCGACTGCTCACTCTGCAGTTCTGTCTGGCTGGCCTGTCTCAGTCTGTCTCTAAGGAGCCCTTTCAAGACAGAAACCAGGAGATCTGTGCCTGATTTACTGTGAGATGAAAGGGAGTGACGTCCTTGAAGGAGACTAGTTGGTCAGTGCTTTTATATCTACAGTATATATTTTATATTTGCTAAGGGTGTATATTTTCGCACACAGCTTCCACTGTTGGAATCTATTGTGCTTCAAATTAGGGTGGAACTGTAAAAACAACCCAGTGCTAGACATTATTATTTTGACCTTGGTTTCCACCACATCTTTCAAAATACTCATGTCAAAAGAAATGAGTAGCTGGCTGCAATTGCACATAGAAGCAAACCCAATACTGTTAGATCATTATTTTCACTGTACGATGGCTGAGATACCTTTGACAATAATTGTTTTATAGATGGTTGCTTGAACTAGACTAATGTTTTGATGGTGACACAAAGGTAATGTGGTTATTTGAGTGGCATCCAGAAAGTTTAGCGTTTCGATTTTATATATATATATATATATATATATATATTACCACAGCATTGGGCTCAGGCATTTATAGTTCACTTTTTCTTAATGGAAACAGATCTCTGGAAGATTAGTAAAGAGATAGGAGGGAACACACAGGCTCAGCATCCTTCACAAACTGTAGAAAATGATTTGTCCAATACAATTTTAGCTGCTATAGGCTAAGCTTCTTAAATTGCACCTCCATTTGGTCACTATGACTGAAGTGAGACAAACCTATACTACTTCTGCTTCTTTCAACTTAGTTTTAAAATAATCATGTATAATACTGGAATTCCTGGTAAAATTCTCCATTACCCATGATGCTGTACGAAAATTACACCAATCAGAGAGTCGTAAAAAGCAACATGCGTCAAAATAGCTCTTTAGCTCCACCCACTCCCATGAAGCACTGCAAATGACGTAATCAAGTCGATCTCCCTATGCTCTCAAAATAATGAAATGTTTGTGTATATACAGTATATATATGCATATTTTGCAATTAACTTAAAATCTATTGTTTTTATATCTATATAATCAACATTTGTAAAGGAGTAGTTTTATATTTTATATTTTTAATTTGATTATGCTGTTTGCAGTGCTTCATGGGATTGTAGTTCTTTTCCTCACTAAAGCCTTTAAGTACACAGTCTTGTACCTTGTCTTTTTGTCAGATTATCAAAAACATTTTTGCTTTATTGCTTCAAATCAAAGGTTGTAAGGTTGTGATTCACTTCGTGGCTGATTGGCTTGGTTCATGGCTCTTTAATGAAGACTATTTTAAAATCCCTATGGGAAGAACTAATGGAAAAACACGTCTTCCGGAACCAGTGCAGTTGAAAAGGGGGACGGGCACTGTTGCACTCTATAGTATTAGAGGCACCGGTAATGAATTGTTTTTTTATTTAAAAGCCTTTATCTCTTTCGGAGCCGATAGCCTGGTGGGCAGAGCTCGAGTCCCAGCTCACAGAACTTTCCCAATCCCATCCCACTCTCTCTCCCACTTCCTGTCTACCTTATACTCTCCTATTACAATAAAGGCAAAAACAGCAAAAATAAAAAGTCTTTATCTCTGATTCTAAGCAAGTTAGTATGGACTTTCTGTTCACATATGAAAGTATGCTATTATGTGATCATTTTAGCCTCCCTCTGCTTCTGCATGGCTCAAATCAATGACATCATGAGTTAAATTTACAGGCAGGTCGTCATGTGGCCTGGCAGGCTGTACTGTAAAGAGAGCCGCTGCCATAGGGAGAGCATGAAATATTCCACATGTGGAAAAAAGGAAAATGGCTTGTGGCTTCTTGTGGACTTCCATTGCTGGCACTGGAAGTTTGGAATTCTGTAATGCTGTATTGCTTTTTGGTCTCAATTAAGTTTTATAAATCCTAGTGATTGTTTTTGTGTAAGGATTGATGGATTATTTGGTAACCTACAGCCATGCCTTTGTGTTTAAAAAGCAATTTGCACAATGTAACATTTTAATTCCTTACTGCACCATCGCAGGTACTTGCAGTAAGGAATCTTTCTCAATAATTCCATTATAATTTGATTAACTCATGCTTGCCAGAGTGTGATTTCCTCTCAATAGGGGATGTCGTAGAGGGATTGAACGGCCACTAATTTGGATCAGGACCCATTGTACAAGACTTGTCACCTCTGCAATCCCCATCAATTACATGCAGTGCTCTGCAAATCCCAGGATGAATAAATGTCCAAGAACAATATAAGCAGCTGGAACATTTTCTTCTTCTTCTTCTCTCTCTCTCTCTTTCTTTCTTTTCTTTTTTTTTTTTTTGAGCTTTGTTTTGTAACTTAAAATGAAGTGAAGAAGGTATTAAACCAATTCCAGAGCTGATTGAACTGTATGTGTGTTTGGGAACTGAATTCTTGTCAGAATTAAAATCAACCTCCAATACTGTGAGGAAACTCCAAAGCAGGATATGCAGAGTAATTAGACAGGAACAGCAGCAATATTTAAAGTAAAATGTGTGTTGTTGTGCATATGCACCATTCAAAAATTTGGGATCAGTAAGATTTTTTATATTTTTAAAGTCTCTTATGCTCACCAAGGCTGCATTTATTTGAACATTATACCGTAAAAACAGTGATATTGTGAAATATTATTACAATTTAAAATATAATTTTACTATTTTAATATGTTAAAATGTCATTTATTTCTGTGATGGCAAAGCTTATTTTTCAGCATCATTACTCCAGTCTTTAGTGTCACACGATCCTTCAGAAATCACTCTAATATGATGATTTGCTGCTCAAGAAACATTTCTTATTATTACCAATGGTCATGCTACTTAATAAAGGATGGAAACCTTGATGTCTATTTTCAGAATTCATTGATGAACAGAATTTTGCCCAAAATGTGCCCTTGCTGAACAAAATATAGGTTTCTGAAAGAAATAATAATAAACATTCATAGTCATTCAAATTATAACCACATTGTTCCAATTTAGCAATGTAATTTTGAAATTCAGATGTTTAATTTCAAACTTTTAAAATGTGAAGACAATGTGTTAGCAATTTTGCATATTGTTGGCCTTTAGTATTAACACATTGCAGTTTTTTATTTTGAGGCTGCTTACTTATCCAAACACTTCAGCCTCTTCTGAGGCTCATGCTCATACAGTTATGCAAAGCCGCTGTTTCCCTGCAGGATAGTGGGGCTTTCTTGTGGTAAAGTGCTTATTAAACAATTTAGCCCTGCAATCAAAGAGGCAACCAATAGTAAAGATTCAACAGATGTTCTACTCTTGGTTTTGTGCCGAGCATCTCGCCTGGATCACCTTCTGTTTTCTTTTTTATAATTCTGCCCTATTAATTTATTGTGTTGTAAGTGAACAGCCTGATATTTAGGAGATTTGGCTGACTGTTGTGTTTTGCTAGTTTTGCTTTTTTTTTTTTTCTTTCTGAGAGATTTAATAGATTGTAGTCTATGTTTAATCTAATCTAGGATTAATTTCCAATCTTGCTTTACCAAAAGATACTTCTCAGCTGTATTTAGTCTGCTGCAAAGATGTAAGATGGTATGAAAAGAACATTTGATTCGCTTGTTTCTTTGCTTGTTTGTTGTTTTATTTTGTATTGGTTCGGGTTGGGCTGTACAGATGTCATTGGATTTTTTGTGATACAAATCAAATCAAATGTTGACTGAAATCAGATGGCAACCACTTATATTGCATTCAGCCAGTAGACAGCTTGAGTCATTTCCATTAATATGAAATTTTGCACATACAGAGGCACATACAGTGTGTTCTAGTGCACAAATCACAGCTTGCGTACATGCAAATTGGGTAAGAGGGCAGTGTGTGTGTGTGTGTGTGTGTGTGTGTGTGTGTGTGTTATAATCCCCTCTCTGCTAATAGAAGCCAGGTGGTGTGTGTGTCTGTAAATGTTTTCCCATGGACTTCAGTGGTTGGTTGAGTCCTAACAGATTCTGACTTGACAGCATTACATGCTTTGTCATACTGCTAGTTTGCAACAGTGAAACAATAGCATTCACAGACCCCCTCTGGCCCCTTCATAAGGTCTGTGTGTGTAATTCTTTGTGATTGTCTACATTATTTCACTAAGTATAGCATGCTCTGATCACAAGTGACTTAAAAAAAATATGATGGCTGCACTTCTATTTGTTTATTAATGACTCAAATGTTTGCTTCTTTATTCAGTTTGTTCCTTCTGTTCATTCATTTACAATTGGTTAGCAAATATTATAGTGACTATTCTGTTCATTGATTCATTCATTGATCCAGTTGTTTGTTTGTTCATTCAGTCGTTCACTCATTTTGTTTAGTCACAAGTGACTTGCAAATATTATAGTCACTGTTGATTCTGTTACTCTTTTATTGATTAATTCCATTTTGTTGTTTGTTCATTCAGTTTATTTGTCCTGTTTGTTCAGTCACATGTTAATAGCCAATATTATAGTAGCTATTGATTCTGTTACTATTTATTGATTCATTCAAATAATTAATTTACCTGGTTGTTCATTAACTGATTCAGTTGTTTGTTCAGTTCATTCATTCTGTTCAGTCACAAATGGTTAGCAAATATTATAGAGACTATATATTTTGTTATTGTTCATTAACTCAGTTGTTTAATTCAGTTGTTTGTTTGTTTATTTAGTTAATTCATTCTGTTAATTTCGGTACAAGAGGCTAGCAAATATATATTTCAGTTGCTGTTTATTCTGTTACTTTTCATTGATTAATTTAATGATTCAGTTGTTTGTTCAGTTAATTAATTATTTTGGTTTAGCCACAAGTATTATAGTGACCATTGATTCCATTACTATTCATTGATTCGTTCATTTGGTTGTTTGTTTGTTTGTTCATTCAGTCATTCATTCTCTTCGTTCAGTCACAAGTGGCTATAGCATAATTATAGCAGTTGTTGATTCTGTTACAGTTCATTGATTAATTCATTGATTCAGTTGTTTGTTTGTTCATTTTATTCATTCTGTTCATTCAGTCACAAGTTACTAGCAAATATTGCAGTAGCTGTTGATTCTGTTACCATTTATTGATTCACTTATTGATTCATTCATTCATTTACCTGGTTGTACATTAAATGATTCAGATGTTTGTTCGATCAGTTGATTACGGTTCGCTCAGTCACATATTGTCGTAGCTGTTAATTCTGTTACTATTCATTGATTCATTCATTTGATTCAGTTGTTTGTTTGTTTAGTTTTTATTCATTCATTCTGTTTGTTAAATCACAAGTGGCTAGCAAATATTATGGTGACTGTTGATTCTGTTACTATTGATTTAGCTGTTTGTTTGTAGTTTGTTAGTTCTGTTCATTCAGTTACTAGTAACTAGCAAATTTTCCAGTGGCCTTTGATTCTTTTACTATTTATTGATTATTTAATTGATTCATTCATTTGCCTGTTTGTTCCTTGACTCATTGATTCAGTTGTTTGTTCATACTGTACAGTCACATGTGTTCATTAATTTATTTAGCTATTAGAAGATATTGTTGAATAAAGTAGTTATTTTTGGTTTGTTTTTGCACACAAAAAGTATTCTTGTTGCTTTATAACATTAAGGTTGAACCACTGCAGTCATTTCGACTGTTTTAACAATGTCTTTAGTACCTTTCTGTACCTTGAAAGTGTTGCTGTCTATGGACGAGTCATATACCTCTCGGATTTCATCAAAAATTTGTTTTCTGAACATGAGGGTGAGTAAGTAATGACAGAATTTTCATTTTTGGGTGAGCTAACCCTTTAATATGTCACTTCAGAAAGGAGTGCATTGCACATTCAGTGTACTACAAAAATAGGAAGAGTAGTATACCAGTATGCTATTCCAAACATAACCACAGTCACTCAATTACACTTAGTGTAACAGTGATTTAACAATATACGTCTAACCTCATGATTCTAAAGTGATGACCTGATGATGTTTTACACAATGAATCACATTCACTCAGTGAACCATTGCTTTAAGGTCTTTCCTCCCCCTCAAGCCCCCAATCTAAAATCAGATATACATTACATTTGTGATTTTCTCTGGAAAACTGCAGGCCTGGCTTGGGAATATTTGCTCGGGAAATTTATAGTGCATGCATAGGATGGGCGAGCGTGAGTGGGAGAAAAGGGTGGTTGGGGGAGAATTCCACGCCTTGAATGCATTAGGCTGGGAAGCGTGATCCCCCCCCGGAGGATTCCTGGAGCCTGGCTTGGGACCTCACGGCCAAGTGAGTGGGCCAAATGGAGCCCGAAAAATATAAAAAATCAGCTTCTCAACATCTGGGCCTTTTCTCATTGCAGCTCAGTGGTCAAGTCACTGGGCTTGTAGCCAAACAAACAAGAGGTGCAAGAGAAGATCACATGCGGTTTCATGTATAATTCATAGTGTAGATTAAATAAAACCACTTGTGGTGAATACATACTTTATTTAGATGTGTGGGAACCAACACAAGGCATGAGGTTAGTGACGATTAATTGTGCTCAAGTCTTTCATATAAACTTCTTTTCAGCCAGTTTGCACCTTAAAGAGTTAGTTCACCCAAAAATGAAAATTCTGTCATTAATTACTCACCCTCATGTCGTTCCACACCGCAAGACCTTCGTTCATCTTTGGAACACAAATTAAGATATTTTTGATGAAATCTGAGAGGTATCTGACTCGTCCATAGACAGCAATATAATCAACACTTTCAAGGTCCAGAAAGGTACTAAAGACATTGGTAAAAACGTCAATGTGACTACAGTGGTTCAACCTTAATTTTATGAAGCGACGAGAATACTTTTTGTGTTCGCTTCCAGGTTCTACGTCAGAATGCGGGCTCAGTATTTAGTTGTTTTGTTTTTGCGCACAAAAAGTATTCTCATCGCTTCATAAAATTAAGGTTTAACCACTGTTGTCACATCGACGGTTTATCAATGTTTTTAGTACTTTTCTGGACCTTGAAAGTGGTGGTCTATGGACCAGTCAGAGAGCTCTCGGATTTCATCAAAAATATCTTAATTGGTGTTCCGAAGATGAATTAAGGTCTTATGGGTGTGGAACGACATGAGGGTGAGTAATTAATGACCACATTTTTGGGTGAACTAAACCAGTAAACATGTCAAGAGATGTCGATACAAGAGGGAGGGGAAGTAATTTTTATTAAATAATGACTTAAAAAAAAAAAAAAAAAGATGTGCACGGAAATTACTTATGATAAATACTACAATATCCACAAAAAAAAGGGGGGGGGGGGGAAAAAGGAATTGTCCATTTCATGGTGACTTTGAAGAGGAACAAAGTGCATTGTATTTGTATATGTAGTCTAAAGGGTCTGTTTGGAAAGAAGATAAGAGCTTGATGGGGTCTTGCCAAAACAAGCAACCCCAGTGGGTTTGTGTGGACAGCCATTCACATTCTGACGACCACTTCCTCCCCTTACGTCACTGCTTCCTGTGTGTATCCTCCTATAGACTAGCCATAATAATCTTATCCTTGATATCAACAATCTAAAAACGTCACAGCAAAAGGAATGATAGCACGGAGCCATGAGCGTGGGGTTTCCTGTCAAAGGCTTTGATCAGGAACGTGACCCGCACGACCCCATTACTGAGCACAGAACCAGACAGCGACTAAAGGTTTGCGTTAAATAGGCTCAAATATTTTTAAACGAGGAATTTCAGCAGTCCATGTGGTTTCAATTGCGTACCTCGACGCTGGTGAGATTGCAGAGACACCAGCTTGGCTACTGTGCAAATGTGCTGCCTGGCAGAATTCCATTGAGTCATCTGTATGACATTCATATTCTCCCTGGCAAACGATGAGGGTTTGCTCTGCAATTCTGTGAAACTAATTATTCAGTTACTTCATATAAGCACTCATAGATCCACATCTGGGCTGACTGATTTCTTTCACAATATCCATTTCGATTTTAATCTCCAAGATCAGTTTATTTAATGAGACATTTGGAGCGGTTATGAATCCGTATCAAGTTGTATATAGTGTAAGTTATGGTTTAATGCTTTCTGGTTATTTCATTGTAAATTGCTTGAAATGCAGCGTGACAGAACAGACAGCAGATAACACATTCAGCATCTACTGCTTTGACAGCGAGGCCGAGAGTCGTCAAGGTTGTGCTGACCGCTAGTTTGGTATTTTGCTCCATGGACTGGTTTTATAATGGAAAGCCTGCCCTGTACTGAAGTTTAAAGTGATGGGTCTCTCGAAGAGATCAGCTGCTGACAGACAGGAGATCAAGGGCTCAGAACAGCCAGCTGGAGCAGTGATGGAGTGAGACAGTTGTTGAGGTGGACAGACACAACCTTACTTTGCAGTATTAAGCTGTCTGTGTGTTATATAAATGAATCTGAGAATAGAAAGCTGTAATTTATAGGTGGTCTTCATTTTGTTATCTTATTTTTTTGAACCACTCAAGATATTAAAGTTAGTTAAGAAACAATGTATTTGTGTATTTTAATAGACGTCTATCTATCTATTTATCTATCTTATTTTACTACATATACACTATTTACTGTATATACTATATATAAATAGTATACATATGATTTATTTATGAATAAATTATATAAATATAGGTCTTTTTTTTTTTTGTCCAAAGGCCTTAATAATAATAAAAAAACAAAGATATGACATCCAAAGTATGTTAGGTAATACAACTAGATCTCTTTTATTGAATCTAAAAGATTTTAATTATATTTTGCTACATATAAAATGTATTTTAAAGATTTTGAAGTGTCAATGTCATTCGGTTTAACCATCCAAAGGCCAATACAGCCATTTCATTTGTGATTAAAATATCTAAAAATGTAAAAAAAAAAATTGTCTATATTTTTTATTCTGGCATGATTTTATATCATCATATATCAACATAGTTCAAAATGGTATTACAATTATGTGTAGAAGTCGTTGCTTTGTTATGAGAAAGAATGTCCGGAAAAATGAATTTCATTGATGTCATTTGGAGTAACCAATATAAAGGGACCATTTTGGATCAAGTCATGCAGTCAGTATCATGTGTCAGGATGTGACATCATTCAGACACCTGCACAGGACCACATGGTTGTGAAGCAAAGTAACTAACTCTCTTTTAACTATTTAAAAAATTCATGTTTTGACTTGCTCATATATATATGTCCCGAAACATCAGGTCATTCGGTACAACCGCTATAAAACATGGAAAATGTTGTAATATTTTAAAAACTTGTACTAAAAATAAAATGTTTGATTGTCCTTTTGCTAGCTAGCTATCTAGCAAGCTAACTACCTAGCTAGCTAGATATCAGACTGTTAGCATTGTTTGAAAATATCGTCATTCCGTATAACCAAAAGTGTCATTCAGTAAAACTGAAATTTTGGATAAACCGAATGTTTTTTTTAGTGAGAAATTTTGTCCATCTTGTAAAAAATGACAAAAGCAGTGTTAATTGATTATAAAAACCACATAATCTCATTGTTAACACTTAATAAAAATTCTAAATTAATTATATCTCCATTATGTTTTTGTTTTTTTTTACACTTTTAAAAATCTTATTTGTCTATGTATGTATGTATGTATTAGTTCTGTCAAACTGCATCTAACATAAATGTATAATATATAAATATATATATAAAGTATATGTATGTGTGTGTATATATTATATATATATATATATATTCAATTCAAATTTGGTCACCTCACCAATTCCTAGTCTTTTCTTTAAGTGGTCAGACAGTCGTATCGCCAAGCCAGGCATTCCACTGCAGATCCCGCAAGAGGGGAAATGTTTGGCCCTAACCTTTGACCTTTGACACGTAAGCTGAAGCACAGCAGATGACCCCCATGTTCTACTAGGAGGTTTTTCCCATCAGATGACTCCATTAGTGAATAAAGCTCAGGCGCATTAACACTCACCTTAATAAAGGCCACACACCTACCTGTTCCTTACCTAGACACATGACTTACTGGTGTTGTTCTCTCTGATCTCAAAAGACAACAAATACTGCACTACTTTATGTTAGAGCAAAGCTAAACCTCATTTATTTTATAACAAATCCTGGATCCAGGATGAATATACTCTGATAGTAATCTGTTACGTGTTTAACTGTATGCAGTAGTCATTTATGTGAAAGGTATTCATTTCTCTTTTTGCCGTCACCTAATTTTTCCATCCCAGACATCTCCGCTTGAATCAACCCTTCACATTACAGACAGAAAACCTGTCACACAAAGCAATCTCCTCTCCGTTATGATGATAATGCCATGCTGAGTCCAAAATGGAATCCATAGAGGCCCATAATTAAATGAGCCGTCAGTGTTCATGGTATGTCTACCCTTCCTCAGCATGACATTCTATATGTACCTTCATTTCTGTACACTTGGTATTTACTATTTTCAATCTAACATAGAAATAACTTATGTTGTTACGTTACATTACATTATATTTTTGTTCTCCAGACCAAAGTATGTGAGCAGAGTTTTTTTTTTTTTTTTGTCTGGAGTATTTGAAAACTCACTGTCAGAATATATAAGCCTATAGTATAATGTTATTGTTTATATTTAATATGTAATATATTTTAAAATATAATGTATATTTGTTTGCAAATGCAATGTATGATATTTATATTTTATTAATTAGCCTAAAATATAGCCTACATTTCCCACAAATACATTATATATAATATTTATTTGTATTTTTTTTTTTTTACAAATACAGCATTTTCTTCATTTTTTTCGGGAAAAATTCATCAAAATGAGGAACTAATATGGAGTGCATAAATTGAGATTTTTGGTGAGGTTTGACGGTGAGCTGTGAAATGAAGTCCTCCAGCAGTGAGAGTGATGAGAGAGAGAGTGAGAGTGAGTGTGAGAGAGAGAGAGAGAGAGAGAGAGAGAGAGAGAGAGAGAGAGAGAGTGTGTGTGTGTGTGTGTGTGTGTGTGTGTGTGAGAGAGAGAGAGAGAGAGAGAGAGAGAGAGAGAGAGAGAGAGAGAGAGAGTGATCATATGTTACAAGCTGAAGGAGAAACTTCAAACAAACCCACATCTGCTCTGCAACACACGGCGACTCCAGACAGCGGCTGTGCGTCCTTTACCAACGCGTGGCTTAAACTGGATTATTTTGGAGATTATTACCACATTTTTCGTTTCGATATGCATTTATTTTTCGGAAAAATATCCCGTTGCGGTTTGTGGCTGCGGGGCAGGTGAAGAAGAGTAAAAGGAGTCTCGCTATTTGTGAGATATAACGGGAGTTCGCGCGCGAGCCACTGATTGATTATTATGAGCGCTGATTGACGATGACAGCGAAACGAATGTCTCTTACACTGACACTCAGGCGGTCATTCAGTGAGCAGCTTAGAGAATCCACGTCCAAAGCTTGGGATTTATTGTGGAAAAGTGTGCGAGAGAGACGACTTGCAGGTTAGTGACACTGGTAAAAGTTCACGCGAGTCCCTGCGTTGTAGCGTTCATGTGAAATGACAGTGATATGATGACGTGCACAAACATGGGATTAAGAATAGTTTGCATTCATTTACCGTATTCTGATTATGGAGTATTGATGTTAAAGTTTAAAATAGACTAAACTGAACATGTCCACCATTATTGCCTACGATAAAAGATAAAGTTCATTTAACATTGGGCACGTTGTCATAATATAACCTGCTTTTATACAGCCTTATAGGATTTTCAACGACATTTAAAGAGTTATAGCTAACACAAACATTGATTTGTCAAACAATTCATAGAGCAAGATAACATAACATAACATATCAAAGCATTGCTTTAGCCAACAAATATGGCTGTTAGTAAATGTTTTAGGTTTATAATAGGCTATAATTTAAAGCTCATGTATCAGCATACTCGAGCTGAAAATAGCCTCATAAATATAACCTAGACTTATACTAATAAGTTTACATATACAGCAACTTCATTTTATACACAACGAATGGGGAGTTTCGCATCATCTATCTTCTACTGGCAGTACTTTCAGCTTTGTTAAAGTGGAAATTTAATGGCAGACGTGTTAAACATTTTTAGAAACTACTATTTACTTCTGTTGACTTAAACCTGTGGTGATTCAGAACGGAGACACTTAACGACAATGTTTGACCACTAGATGTCAGTCATTGCAACGTTGTGCCTTAGTGGAAAACACTAGTCATCACTTTTCATATTGGAGTTTCACCATCTGTTTGTTTTATTTGACAGTAATTAAAACTCTGCTGTTATTAGATCTGAACCTTTAACAGCTTGTATATTTGTTTTGTTCAAGGTTTTTTGTTTATTTGGGCATGTGATCAGGCTGCCATGGGGATGGTGATGAAATGTTGAGGCATTGTTGGCATGCTTATCAGGTTCATTTCCATATATGTATTTCAGTGATGTGATATGCTTTGTAGGTGGCAGTCATGCGCACGATCTGGCCTGGCTGTTTATACACATGCCAAACAATGAGGAGCCCTTTGAGGCATGACGGTGGAAAGATCAGTGTGGCTCCCAAGAGGGGTATATTTCAGTCTGACTTGAGCCTCTATTAAAAGTTCAACCATGAAGGATATTGTGGCAGAAAGAGCTCCACCTTTCAGTTTTGTCCCATTTAAAACAAAGTTTTAGACAATTTGAAACTGACTATAAATACACTAGCGTTCAAAAGTTTGGGGTAGATAAGAAGTTGCATTTATTTGATTATAAATACAGTAAAAACAGCAAAAATTGTGAAATATTATTACACTTTAAAATAAAGTTTCTTTTTTAATATATTTTAAAATGTAATTCATTCCTGTGATGGCAAAGCTGACTTTTCAGTTTCATTACTGCAGTCTTCAGTGTCACATGATCCTTCAGAAATCATTCTAATATGATGATTTGCTGCTCAAGAAACATTTCTTATTATTATCAATGTTGAAAACAGTTTCGCTGCTTAATATTTTTGTGCAAACCATGATTCTTTGATGAATAGCAAGTTCAAAAGAACCTAATTTATTGGAAATAGATTTTTTGGTAACATTATAAATGTCTTTACTGCCATTTTTATGCTTCCTTGCTGAATACAAGTATTAATTTCTTTCAAAAATCCCTAAAACTTTTGAATGGTATCTGAAACAAACATTACAGACCTTTGTTTAATAAAAAGCATGAGCAGTGACACAAGATTTTGATTTTGTTCAAATAATAGCTTATTCTGGCCAAGAACCACATATTTAGACAGGAAGAGACTATGACAGACAGGAAAAGCAACCAATTACAGGTATTTTTTAAAAATTGTTTTTGTGATTATTGAGGTGAAGTTTACCTAAAATAGATTATACCACAATAATAAGCTAGCATGGGGGAAAAAAGGTTCAAATTTCCCTCCAAAAGCAATAAATACAGATAACATTTTTTTTTTCAAAGAATTAATGTTAACCGTACAAAATTTGGCTTATCTAGTGATTATTTCTTTCTCAAAAGAGCTCGCTGTACCAACCTAGTATCTTTACAGTTGCGTTACAGCCATTCAGATTAGAACCTGCTATTTCAGCCAGCGTTTCCCATTTTTGTGTTCAGTCAGTGCATATAAGAGAATTAGTGGGTCCGTGAGTGTGGCATCCAAGACTAAAGCATGGCATCCCACATACTGTAGAATGAGGGATTTGTGCAAGATTGCATTATTGGTTGCATTTTGGTATCCATTTCAACACTTTTGTTTCATGATCATAGGCTAGCACACTAAGGCATTATTCAAATCTCCTGACAAGCCATTTGCAAAAGAGCCACTTAAACTAAAGGCAACAGCTATCATGGCCACGGGCAAGACTGATTACAACAACATTTAGCTCTTTTTTTCACACGGTCCAGTCGGTGTTACCATATAAAGTTACGCTTAAAGAAAGGACCAGATTCCTTAAAGCAGAGGAAACTCATAAATGTGATGCAGCTTTGACATTTTCAATGGGAGATTCAGTCAAACCAGAATTCAGAGGAGACAGCAGAAACATTTCGTTGTCTGCCGTCTCTCCCTGCCTGGAGCAAATCTCACGCACCTGCTGGTTTTATCTGGCAACTGCCCATGTTCAGCAGCCCTTCCCAGAAACCCACAGAGTAAATATTATGCCGATAACTTTTCTTTCCACTGGCTGTGTTGATATCTTCGCTCTCTGTACGCCCAAGTTGTGGAGTCAGCATCCCAGACCGGAGTTTCTCAGCCAGGACGTTTTATTAGGAATCAGCTGTCATTCTGACAGGCCTCTCTTGTGGATAATCCTCATCTGACCTGATTGTGGAAGCCACAAAACTGTTTATTTTTGTTTCCATCAAAATGTAGCTATTAATTCATGAAGGTGTACAAATACAGTTACGCTTTCTTGGCAGATGCTTCTGGCTTCTGCCTCAGCTAGTGGAAAAATACACAAATGAAGTACCAAGATGACTGTGAAGTAGCGCTGTCTGTATAACATCCAAAAAAACATCCACTGCGCTCTTTAAAGATCTGAGGTTGAGATTTCTTTAATGCTGTTGCCACTGAGTTCAAACGTGTTGAGACAGCTAGGTTGAATATGGAGCAGTGGCTTCGCTTTCTGTCTTGGTTAAGGAACACACGAGTCGAGTACAAGAGTCGAGGGCCTTCTGGAAGCTTTGATCTGCCAATGATGAGGAACTTGGTTTTGCTTCATTATAATTTTTTATGAATGAGTTTTTGTCACCAGGGAAGAAGAAAAAAAAAAACTTGTCTTATTTTATTTCTGTCAGCACTACTATCATCACAGATGACTGACAGTTAGCATACAGTTGGGAAATGTATTACAGATATCATTAATGTTCTTTATGACAATAATTTAATGTAACAACATAAATCAAGACAGATGACAGTCTGATTCGAAGAGAGTCATCTGATGTGAACTTGACTGATGTGACCTGCTAGAACTAACACTACTCTTCATTCATTCATTCATTCATTCATTCATTCATTTACTTTCATTTACATTCAGTTACTTTATTAATTTATTTAGCTTTATCTTTTTTATACTTTTCTTATCTTCTTGTGTATTATTTATTCCATTATTTATTGATCTTTAATTTATCTTATTCTTTTCCTATTATAACCCCTGTGTATGTATGTTTTTGTTTATTTATTTATTAAATTCTTTTCCTATTTTATATTTTTAAGGTAATATAAGTGGAACTAAAAGTTATTATGAGCAGTAACAAGCAATTTTGATTTCATGTTGATTGTAATAATTGTAATAATCTTGACAGCCAGTATACCATTAGAAATCTTTAAAGGAGTCATGAGGTGGATTTCTTTTATTATTAGGGCCTGAGCACCAAATTATTATTATTATTATTATTATTATTATCCTTTTCCAAACATTATCGCATTTTTGAGGGCCTAAACATGCTCAAACGAACTAAATTTTGCACACCAGGACTGGCGAAAATTGACATCTGATAGAGTTTTCAGAAATGGGTGGGGCAAAATGGCTCGATAGCGCCACCTATAAAACTTCAACTGTGTGCCCTTCCAGCTACGTTCGACGTACATGTACGAAATTCGGTACATACATGTATGTCCCATTACCTACAAAAAACAGGATGTCAGCTATTTTGAATTGCCTCGTACTTTAACAAACTCCTTCTACAGTTTTAATCCGATCATCTTCAAATTTGGTTTGTATAATCATAAGGCTTGTGCGACGCTAAATTGTGAAGATCTTGAGTTTTCATAAAAGGGCGTGTCCCTGGCGGCCTGGCAAAGTTTGATGTTTTGCCATGAAACAGGAAGTTTCTGTAACTAAGGCAAACGATGTCCGATCTGCCCCAAACTTCACACACTTGATAAAAGTCCTGTCCTGAACACATGTCCATGCCCATATTCAGTCATAGCGCCACCTGCTGGCAACAGGAAGTGACATGTTTAACACTGTTATGGTCTCTTGACAGCATATTAAAATGTGCCAGCAAGTTCTAAACAGGCTAGCAACATGCTAGAAAAATGTTAGCAAAACACTTAACGAAGTGTTAAAGCATGCTATTAATACAGTGAAAGAGGAAGTGGCTGTAACTCCGGCATGCAATGTCCAATCTACCCCAAACGTCACACATTTGATGTCCTGCCCTGAACACATCTTCATGACAATGTTCGGTTATAGTAATAGCACCACCTACTGGCAACAGAAAGTGACGTTTTTAACAATATGATGCACTATTAGCAACATACTAAAATATGCAATTAAGTACTAAACATGCTAGAAACATTCTAAATCATGCTAGCAACATCTCGCTGACTGATAAAGCATGCTATTATCGTCATGAAACAGGAAGTTGTTGTAACTCAAGCATACAGTGTCTGATCAGCCCCGAACTTCACTTGTGATAAGAGTCCTGGCCTAAAGACATCAATTTGCTAATATTCAGTTAGTCATAGCGCCACCTGCTGGCAACAGGAAATGGCATGCTTTACACTGTAATTCACTCCCTGAAACACATTTCGATATGCTACTGAGTAGCAAACATACTAGAAACATGTTAAAACATGCAACACTTGGCTAAGTGCTAATGTTTGCAATTAACGCCACGAAACAGGAAGTTGTTGTAACTCAGGCATATGATGTCCGATCTGCTCCAAACTTCACATGTTTGATAATATCACCCCCCCCCCCCCCCCCCCCCCCCAAAAAAAAAAATATATATATATATATTCTGACACTCTGTCTGAAATGATACATTTTTAAGGGGTGGCTTCTATTGTAAGTAAACGGCCACTGTTATGATTGGCTAACATCAGTGCATAGGAAACAGTATCAATGCCCCCTCGCTACTGTATGCGAGTAAGTGTTTTGAAAACATTCTCCATATAAAACCATCATATATAGCCATAGCATTATGAATTGTTTACTTACGCTTTACGCTAAAAAAAACAAAACAAAACATACACTTGGGATCCTTCTAAAGTTTTTTTTCTCAGAATTGCGTGATATAAAGTCAGAATTGTGAGTTATAAAGTCTGAATTGCGTGATATAAAGTCAATTGCGAGTTATAAAGTCATAATTGTGTGATATTAAGTCAGAATTGCATTATATAAGGTCAGAATTGTGCGATATAAAGTCAGAATTGTGAGTTATGAAGTCAGAATTGTCTGATATAAAGTCAGAATTGCGAGTTATAAAGTCATAATTGCATGATATAAAGTCAATCGCGAGTTATAAAGTCAATCGCGAGTTATAAAGTCATAACTGCATGATATTAAGTCAGAATTGCATTATATAAGGTCAGAATTGCATGATATAAAGTCAGAATTGTGGGTTATGAAGTCAGAATTGCCTGATATAAAGTCAGAATTCCGTGATATGAAGTCAGAATTGTGAGTTATAAAGTCTGAATTGCGTGATATAAGGTCAGAATTGCATTATATAAGGTCAGAATTGCGAGTTATGAAGTCAGAATTGCCTGATATAAAATCAGAATTGCGAGTTATGAAGTCAGAATTACCTGATATAAAGTCAGAATTGCATTATATAAGGTCAGAATTGCGAGTTATGAAGTCAGAATTGCCTGATATAAAGTAAATTGTGAGTTATAAATTTAGAATTGCGTGATATTAAGTCAGAATTGCGAGTTATGAAGTCAGAATTGCCTGATATAAAGTCAGAATTGTGAGTTATGAAGTCAGAATTGCCTGATATAAAGTAAATTGTGAGTTATAAATTTAGAATTGCGTGATATTAAGTCAGAATTGCATTATATAAGGTCAGAATTGCGCGATATAAAGTTAGAATTGTGAGATATGAAGTCAAGATATAAACTTGCAATTGCGTGTTACAATGTCCAGTTGTGAGGGGAAAAAAGACTGGCGTTTTTTTTCTCAGAATTGCGAGTTTATTGAGAGATATAAACACTCAATTCAGAGAGAAAGTTCAGAATTGCGAGTTTATATCTTGCAATTCTGACTTTATAAGATGCAATTGTGAGTTTATATCTCAAATTCTGAGAAAATTGTCAGAATTGTGAGATGCAAACTTGCAATTGCAAGAATAAAAGTCAGAATTGTGAGGAACAAGCTTCCATAGTTGTCAGCAGACTCAAGCGCGTGGAGTATGTCAAAAATTGAACGCGTATCTGTATACTGTATCCAGTGTATAGTCAGTGATTATAATTTATTTGCTTTTGACAAGGTGCTCACATCCGGTGTTGACAGGTGTCAGGCATTAAGTGACTGAACGTTAGTGGGCGGAGCCTATGGTGCGATGAAGTATAACGCCGTGTCTACACCAGACACGACTTTTTCCATGTTGCGCCTTGCCGCAACAGCTAAAAGCTGTCTACACTGAACGCGACAGGCTGACCGTTGCAAAGCACTTGGACTACGAAATAGAACGGGGAATGCGTTTACTGTCGGGTATTTGTTGTCGTGTTGCATCACGTCGCGCCGCATCCAGTGTAGACAATATCACTATCACAATATCAGTTATATGCAAATGTATGATGTCACAGATCCCACAATATCCAAACGAGCTGTTTTTGGAGCTTTATTTAAATTACTGCTCTGTTTATAATGAGGAGGATGTTTTAAGCTATGAAACTTGCAGGATGTTTTAATGGTACAATATGTCAATAAATAGGAAAATAGGAAAATTGCCGTGACTCCTTTAATTCTCAAAATGTAATATCTGAAAATAGGTTTGCATCCAATTTATTATTGTAATTGGTATAGTAATATTATTTTTCAAAATTTGGATATGTAATTTAAGAATTGTTTATTTTAAACTAATAATAGTGGGCCTAATAATCCTATTACTGCAATCGTTCTAAAGTGTCCCTTCAAATGAGAGAGAGAGAGAGAGCGAGCATGTGGAATGTGCATTCTTTGGCGAGTGGTGAGGAGGGTCTGTTCTCTCCTCCACTTTTGCATACATTTATTCTGAGAGCTGTCAGACATTCATCTTTGGCTCCAGTATAGAGATGATGAGAGACTTGGCAGTGGCAAGTTTGGCTCTGAATATTGAGTTAAATCTGGCAAAGTACTCAGTTCTGCATGACAATGATGTTTGATCTGTTTTCAATAACACATCTACTCCTACATAAAGCTAAAATATGTTGGAGAAGTGACAATCTAAAAGGCAATCTTGGCCAGTAGTTGATAAAGGAATAAAGTCTAGATTTTTTTTATCACTCAAAATAGTAGCAGTAGGCGTAGTCACAAAAAAAAACCCCGTCATTGTTCTCGCTATCTTGAAATAAACATCTGATAATTGATTTGACTGATCTAAACCAGTTGTAGCTGTTTTAAATTTTTGTTTAAAGTTTGTTAAAAGTTTTATTTCATAATTGTGTGATATTAAGTCAGAATTGCATTATATAAGGTCAGAATTGTGCAATATAAAGTCAGAATTGTGAGTTATGAAGTCAGAATTGTCTGATATAAAGTCATAATTGCGAGTTATAAAGTCATAATTGCATGATATAAAGTCAATCGCGAGTTATAAAGTCATAACTGCATGATATTAAGTCAGAATTGCATTATATAAGGTCAGAATTGCATGATATAAAGTCAGAATTGTGGGTTATGAAGTCAGAATTGCCTGATATAAAGTCTGAATTGCGTGATATAAGGTCAGAAAGTAGCAGTAGGCGTAGTCACAAAAAAAACCCCGTCATTGTTCTCGCTATCTTGAAATAAACATCTGATAATTGATTTGACTGATCTACACCAGTTGTAGCTGTTTTAAATTTTTGTTTAAAGTTTGTTAAAAGTTTTATTTCGGTGCTTCATCAATCAGAGAGTATTTGTGAGCCGTTTCCATGCAAAACCATTAAAGATATCATTATATGTCTATATAGACCAATTAAAGTGATTGAAATTATGATATATGATGATATAATAGCTGATTTAGTTTTTCATTCTGGCTTATTGTGCTGTAAAATGGGGTCAGTGAAGTACATAGTAGTACACTTATGACCACAAATTTTCTCCAAATAAACCAAACCTGTGCCAAAGGTGGAGTAGGCTGTCATTGACTGAAGGATTACTAAATGAAATATTTAAAGCAGTTAATTGTTAATCTTTTATACTGTGGCCAAAAACAACAAATTCAATGAAATATTATTGTATGCCGGCCTGTTTTACACTCTGTCCTGAAGTGAGTCATTTTATTGGTATCATTTTATATATATTAACATTTTATATAGATAATAACATGAATCATCTGTGTGGTTCTATGTGGGAAACAAATCACACCATTAGAGAGTTGGTCGATCACTCAAACTCCTTCTCAGGAAGTTACACCTGTAGTAAAAAGAGCACCTTTGTACATTATTAGATTGCAAGAGCACGAACTGTACCTTGTTTATAAGCTCAAGCTTTGGGTCAACATATGAGATCATTTTTAATGTAGCGACACAACCTGCGCAGAAGGTCTTAAAAACCGTTACAGAGTAGAAAAGATGAAAACTTTCTTGTGGTGAGGGACGTTGGAGTGAGGGATGGGGGTAGTTTATGTATAAATAGCTGCAGGATTGCAGGCGCTGGTTGAATTGCGGTCTTTGTGTGGTTTCTAGTATGGTTAGTGTTTGCCAGTCTGGGAGGGGGCACAGAATGTGTTTAACTTGGTGTCTTGCCTATTTGTACCCTGTTCATGTGTTTATGTGCTCGCTCACACATAGACAAGGAGCAAGAGGCATATAACATATGCTAACAGTAACTGTATGCTGTTCTCTAGTACCTTAAGAGTGATGGAGTTTAGTCAGCAGAGGGTGGAATTATTTTCAGTCTGAAGTGGAGTCTATTTTCAGTCTGAAGTCTCTGGCTGTTCCATGCAGCAATGGAACAGATGCTCTTGCAAAACTTCCATTCATTCATTTTCATAATTCAAAGAATTATGCATTTTTTCCTTTAGTATAGCTAGTATTGCTTTAGTATAGCTAAATTGTGAGCGCCTTACATTTTTTATGAATTACGTTCACCATAGGTATTTTAGTTACACTACATTTATATTCAAGTACATTAGATTCATGTACACGTGACATGAGTTATCTGCTTTATTGGTACTTACAAAGCAACAACCTAGAAAGGAAATTTGTATTGCACAAAATTAATGTAGATCTCAGTTGTCTTTTTTATAGCATCAGCATTTATTAAATATAAGTGAATGAGGAAAGCAAAACATTAGAGATCGACTGCTGTGCCTTGATTATGACTGATACAACAGATTATTTTTGATTTGTGTCCGATAACTAATATACATACATTTTTTGTTTCTATTTTTAACACAATAATAGCTAAAAATATTAAAATAAACATACATAGTTATGTAATTGTCATACAATATATTCTCAATAGTCTCAACAGAAGGTTATTATTATTTATTATTTTATATTATTTTTCTGTTGATATGAAAAATAGATAGATTTAGCAATATAGTGGGTGTATGATGTATATTATGATGTATGTTATGATGAACTTTCTCTACTGACGTTTTTAGAAGGCAGCTGTCTGACTCGGAAACGGAAACATGGTTTGTAACATTAGCAACACATTATTAGCAGCCGTTTGATAATGTAGTCAAGCAAAAGGTTAATATTAATTACCGTCATGTGTCCGTTGTAAGAAGCGATACCACTGTGCAGCGTTTACCTCAGTAAAATTGACAGAGTGGCTCTTTGAGCTCGTGCTAGTGCGTGGAGGCGGGGATAATTTGCATATTCATAGAACCGTGTATACTAAATGAAGCAAGGGTGTTACATTTAGGTTATTTTAAGGCATGAAGACATTTTATCCACAGGAATTTTTTTTTAAATATGTCACTTTGGTGACCAAAGATGAGTTTTAAGAGATAAAATTATTGACTACAGGGGGACTTAGAAATATGTCAGGAAATTCAGGCCAGGTGGTAAGTGCACATATTACAGCATAAAGAAAGGTCTTTGTGTTTGAATTACAGTTAAGGTGTTTACTTTACAACCTATTTTAATGTGTGAAATGGCCTTTTTAGCATGAATGGCTGTTTCACAAGGTGAAGCCCCACTGTGCTTAGAGCAAATAGGGGGTTGGGGATCGAGTTTACTAACAAGACTCCTTTTTTTTTTTTTTTTAACCTCTACAGCCAATTTAGTCACTTCTGGGACTTTTTATTGAATATTGTAGTATTTATAATAAATGATTTATCCGTGCACATAATTATTTTATCATGCACCATTGTAATCTTTAATCAAATAAATTTCCCTCCTACTTGCAGTGACATCTCTTCTCTGATGACGTGTTTACTGGCGCAAGGGAGGGGCAACCTGTCACTCACATGACATCACAGCAACAGCAAACCACAATGATCCAATCAATTCTTCATGGACAAAAATCAAGTCCCGTCCTACATTTTTTATTATTTAAGAAGCCATTTCACTCAGATATATGTCACAAAAAGGAAGAAAGGCTTACTACTTTAAGTTAATAGTCTAGAAGACCAAACTTTTCTTTCTTTCTGCCATTCTTCCTTTCTCTTTTCCCAACCAACAAACTCCTCCTGAGCAAACTTGGCACCTGAATGGGGCTTCACAGCAGCAGGCTTGTTCTTTTTGCTCTGGGTGGTTCTCTTAGCCATGCTGTTTTTCTTTTTTCCCTCCCATGGCCCCCTGCTCTCCAGCTTTCTCCACTCGCTCAGTTCACAGGCATTTCTCTGGTATTTATATTTCCCTCCTGAAAAGAGCAGCACTTACACAGACCTTGAATTCAGCTCAGCCACAAGGCCTGCCCCCTCTGTCCTAGCTTCTCATTGGCTCACCTCTAGCCATGTGACTCAAACAGGGGGTGGGGCTGACAGCTGGCTCTCCTCCCAGGTTCCAGAGCTCTACAGACTCACATCTCACATGTGTTTGGTTGTTGTTGGACAGACGGACAGTTGTGTGACTGTTTCAGGTATTTTTTTTCAGGGAGGGGGGTGCCGGACGTTTTATATTGTGTGATCATGTACAGGGAGCTGCCGCGCACCGAGAGCAGTGAATGCCTGGGCAACATGACCCCAGAGACACAGGATATTTACCTGAGGATGGACCACCTCAGACGACGCTCCGGGTACAGGCTAGGCAGGATCATTGCCCGCCAGCAGCTGCTTAAGAGGAAAGCGGCAGGTATGACCAGGTGGAACAACATGGCATAAGTTATATACAATTTTATGAGTCAAAGTTGCTGTGTTCTTGGACTTTCTAAGGTGTATCTTTACATTGTGTTTGATAACTTTTTAAAAGCATAGTTAATTAGGAACGGTCTCAAACTATGGATCAGATAGTGTCAGGCCTCAGATTTCCCATGCATATTTCTGTGACTGATTCATCTCTAGTTAGGCATTCAGAAACTAATGAACTTAGTTACACGTAACAATCCCTATAGCTTGAACCTTTGAACCTTCATTTGACTCTTAACCTTATGTAGTTAAATTTCTTCATAGCATTTTATTTATATTGCAGAAAGAAAGTATATTGAGTGAGGACTCTCTTATTTGTCACCATCACACCTCCAGCTGTTGTTTTCAGCTGAAGACAATGGTGAGCCGTTCAGGCGTTTGACATCTTAGCTCCTTTGTGTTCACCGATAAGAGTTTACCTGAGGGGGTCTGCAGACATTACAGGGTGATTAAGACCTTGACAGACCATTCACTCTTTTGAAGAGCTGCCCTCACTTAACATATTCTTAAAGATAACACCTTTTTCTTCTTTTATACCTGTAATTGTACATTTCAGGTGAAATGTACAATTTGACATTTCACTTGACATTAAACAAGTGAAAAACTGTATGAGACTTAATGGCGTTATGTTTGAAGCATCAGCTGATATCTCACCTAAAGTTCCTCAGGAGAGATAAAAACATAGACAAATGGGATAATTGTCAACATACTGTAAAAGTTTAGAGCTTTCAAAATTGTGGTTTTGTAATAATTTGATGAGAAATATTTGAGTTCATACTAAAATTTTAGACATTTTAGTCTTTGGTATCTTGGCTAATCTGAGCACAGTTTGAGAGAGATCTTTTGAAAGATTCAGCAGAATCATCAGTTCACTTTCTTTTTAATGGCATTTAATTCCAAGAGAAACAAATGAGATTACGCAGTTACGCTTTTTTTGTAATTTGAATATGGAAGGCGTAGGAGTTTTTTGAACTGCGAGAGTCTTACACTTGTTAAATATGGATATTTTTCTTACACACATGCATCGCTTCACTTCAGAAGGCCTTTATTAACCCCCAGAGCTGTGTGGAGTACGTTTATAATGGATGGATGCACTTTCTTGCGGTTCAAACTCGTTGGTCCTGTTCACTGCCATTATAATGGATGCGTCAGGATATTTATTAATATAACTCTGATCTGAAAGAAGATCATTTAAAGAGGTCTCATTTGTGATTTGTCTTTCCCATTTTTATGTCACTCATGTGGACAGTCTTTAACTGACCTCAGAGTTGTTTCCTAGAATGTTTACTTTGGTTGCTTGACACAGAATGTTCTTTTTGGAGGGAGATGTTCTCAGAAATGCGGGTATAGGCCTACGTCTCACGTTCAGATCTTGATGGGTTGTGATAAGATGTATGGCAAGGCGTGTTGGGTCTTGTCCTCTTGAATTTGCGGTGTCTAGTTTGTCATCAGGGGTATTTAGTTTAGGAGGAACACAAGACAGACAACTGCTGTTATTTAATACCTTCCTTATTTGCTGTGTTATGGTGGTGTCTTATCCTGATGGATCTGCTGTAGGTTTGTGAGGACTGCATGTTTGTGGAAAAGGAATAGGACAAATCCTTTCCAAACAGGAAGTCCATTCACAAGTTTTTATGGACAATTAACCTATATACAGTATATTATAGAAAGTTCTTGTTTATGTCAGTCATGTACAACCAATAAAGAAATCTGAAGTATTGTTTGTTTACACAGTAAAGGATGTTTCCTGTATGTTGGCATAGTGCTGGAGAGTGTGAGTTCAGCCTCTAAGGGGGTTGGAGGCAAAACACATAAATTCCACCTACTCTGTTTTGATGACACTGTGGGGCCAAACTAAGAAAGAGACAAATGCCCAGAGTGTATTTATTTATTTTGTTTATATCGTCTCTGTCGTGCACAAACCTTGTATCTCCAAAAATGCAGATACGATGAAAAAAACAACAAAAAAACAAAACCAAAAAACACTGTGTGTGTATATATATATATATGTGTGTGTGTGTGTGTGTGTGTATATATATATATATAGGCCTATAGTGTTTCTTGAGTAAAGAAAACAGTAAAGCTCCTTAATATTTTTGTGGAAACCATAATTTGGTTTCAGGATTCATTTTCAGGATATGTATGTTGTAAAATATGGTATTCTTAAATTAACCAACAGTGTTAAATACCTTTTATTCATGTGCTGTTTTTAAGTACCATACTAGTAGTTTTATCACATGACTGAGGAGTATAGGAGTTTTAAGACATTAATATATTTTATATTAATTTCATATTTTAATTTCATTTGTGAAATAAACCTCAGTGGCAAATATGATGGAGTTGTGAAGTATGAATGATTTACACAAAAATTAGTTCTTTTAATTCAGTGGATCAAAGCCCCTTTGTTTTGTTTTTGTTTTTTTTGTTTTTTTTTTGCATTATGACTCAGAAATGTCCACAAAAGTGTGGCATTACACATGCTTTACAATGTTTTAAGAAAAATATGTATTTAAATATTGATATTTAAAATAAATATATCTAATTCTTGTCTATCAGCATTTTTGCTGCTGATGTTTACTTCACATATGCTAAATATCTCTGTCTTAACACTCTTACACTCAAGAGTCTTGAAATAAAATGAAATTTGTCTACCGATTTTCACAATGTTGGTTGATTTTATATTGTCAACAAAATCATCATAAATGTTCAATATATTGCCACAAAATAAGTGCATTCCTTTTTTAAAAGCTGATATATATATATATATTTTTTTTTTATTTATTATTTTTTTTATTATTATTATTATTATTATTTTTAAATTGAGGCCTGAGAAATTACTCTGTGTGTGATTATGTAACTTCTGTTTTGGCAACTGTAGACAGGAAGTTGAGCTCTAGTTTCTCCCACTCAGATATAGCATTCTAACCTAGAAGACAACATTAGTATCCTTTATGTTGTTTCTTGTCTTTAAGACTCTATCAGAAGTCAGAAATGTTTTTTTTTTTCTTCCCTTTTGGTGTTTGAGGTAGCTCTGAAATGAAGCTCTAGATACTTTAGTGATGTTTATAGTAATGGAGCTTCTTTGATTCCTGTGGTGCTTTGGGTTCTTTCCTCTTAATGGATGCCCATCTGGACACCAGACACTCTACACATCTGTTACAGCTGCACACACAATATTCAAAAATTCCCATCCGAACACATAAACACCCATTCATACATGGAGACACATACACATTTTGTCAAAGCATAAAATCAATGAGCTATTCATATCTCTGGAAAAAATGTTTAATGATAGTTTCTGATTTTTCTCCCCAGGTTGAGCTAGCAGATATTTCCAAAATAGTTTCATTTGTATGTAATTCGATTGACTAGATGCCAGAAAATAAAATTTGGAAAAATGTTTAATTTGCCAATAGCTAATGAGAATGCCAAGAGCTGCTGACAGTAATAAAAATCCATCTCATGACATTGAAACAGACCAGGAACTTAGCTGAGTCATTTTAATCAAGTTGGCAGTATAAAAATTGACCACCTGTTGTTCATTAAATTTAAATATCTGGTCTCAAGCCATCAAACTGGGCATGAGAGAGGTACTAAGAAACAATGTGTCATCTAAGATAGTGTAAACTCAACAGAGGTGTACTGTAACCAAGACTAATTAGTTGTCATACTTAATTTATTGTATCCAGTGCAGGGGTCAGGACTCAGGACAAAGGTCTGTGTCGTACCTGATCTCTCCCACACAGCTCTTAACGGCTCACTAACGCCGGCCATTACCACACTGTTGTATTGCGTCACCTCCCATCCTCTCTGAGAGTAATGGTTTGACAACAGTGCTCAGCCATTAGATCTTTGTGTCAGCGGTCGCAAGGCTCTAGAGCGGGTGACGATTTTTAATATGGTGTTTATGGGTGACGCTCACAGTTTTTTTTTTTTATTCTGACCACAACAAATTATTCTGACTGTTTTAATTTATTGATGGAAATTTGATGATTTAATGGAAATTTGTGCAAGTTCAAAATATCTGTCTATCTATCTTTCCAACCATTGCTCTTTCGATCCATCCATCAATCCATTGCTCTTATGATCCATCCATCGCTCTTTCGATCCATCACTCCATTCATCCATCCATCCATCCATCACTCTTTCGATCCATCTATCGCTTTTTCAATCCATCCATCGCTCTTTCCATCCATCCATCACTTTTTATCCATCCATCGCTCTTTCAATCCATCGCCCTTTCGGTCCATCCATCGCTCTTTCAATCCATCGCCCTTTCGGTCCATCCATCGCTCTTTCCATCCATCCATCCATCCTTCAATCCATCAATCCATCGCTCTTTTGATCCATCTATCGCTCTTTCGATACATCACTCTTTCCATCCTTCCATCCATCCATCGCTCTTTTGACCCATCCATCCATCCATCCATCCATCCATCCATCCATCGCTCTTTCGATCGAGCCAGCCAGCCATCCCTCTTCTGATCCATCCATCGTTGTTTCCATCTATTGCTCTTTCCATCCATCCATCCATCCATCACTCTTTCCATCATCCATCGCTCTTACAATCCATCCATCGCTCTTTCGATCCATCCATCCATCCATCCATCCATCGCTCTTTTGATCCATCCATCGCTCTTCAATCCATCACTCTTTCCATCATCCATCGCTCTTTTGATCCATCCTTCGCTTTTTCCATCCATCCATCCATCCTTCCATCCATCGCTCTTTACATCCCTCCATCCATCGCTCTTTTGATCCATCCATCGCTTTTTCCATCCATCCATCCATCCATCCATCCTTCCATCCATCGCTCTTTCCATCCCTCCATCCATCGCTCTTTCCATCCATCCATCACTCTTTTGATCCATCCATCGCTCTTTCCATCCATTGCCCTTTCTATCCATCCATTCTTCAGTCCATCGCTTTTTCCATCCTTCCATCCATCACTCTTTCGAACCATCATTGCTCTTGATCCATCCATCGCTTTTTCCATCCATCCATCACTCTTTTGATCTATCCATCGCTCTTTCCATCCATTGCCCTATCCATCCATCCATCCATCCATCCATCCATCCATCCATCCATCCATCCATCCATCCATCCATCCATCCATCCATCCATCCATCCATCCATCCATCCATCCATCGCTTTTTCTAACCATTCATTGCTCTTTCAATCCATCCATCGCTCTTTTGATCCATCCATCGCTTTTTCCTTCCATCCATCCATCGCTCTTTTGATCCATCCATTGCTTTTTCCATCCATCCATCCATCCATCCATCCATCCATCCATCCATCCTTCCTTCCTTCCTACCTTCCTTCCATCCTTCCATCCATCCATCCATCCATCGCTTTTTCGATCCATCCATCGCTCTTTTGATCCATCCATCGCTTTTTCCTTCCATCCATCCATCGCTCTTTTGATCCATCCATTGCTTTTTCCATCCATCCATCCATCCATCCATCCATCCATCCATCCATCCTTCCTACCTTCCATCCTTCCATCCATGTATCCATCTATCCGTCCATTGCTCTTTTGTAAAAACACAATTTACCGATGTTTTTAGATAGACATCCAACATTTATGAGCACCTAGATGTTAATTTTTTTGTTATTTGCTGTTGAAGTTGTATTTCAATAATCTATGGAAAACTGTCTTTACGTTTTTAGCTGTGAGGGTGAGCAGGTCATTTGGGATGAGAGCTTCCACTAGAGCTGCATGATGGGAATGTGAGAAGCAAGATGGTGGACCTCTATGTTCCCATTTTGTGCTTTTGGAAGTATGAGTGGAGGAGACGCCCAAGCCACTCGAGCCAAAAATGGCAAAAGCACTTCACCTTTTCTCTCGCTCCTTCACTGGATAGATATCCCATTCTTTGAAAGCGTACTGCCACTCAGGATGGCCAAATGCTGGCATGCTTAAGTGGTAGATATCGGATTCGTTTGCAGTGCTGCCCATCAGGCCCAAAACTCTCTCTGATGAATTATTCTTTGTAGGGAGGTGAAGTATAGTTCTGAAATCGGCAGTGGCTTGTCTGTTGCTCAAGAGGATCTGATGCGAACATTTAATCTGGAACATCATCAGATTGTAATATCCTGAGAGTAAAGGGGCCTTAGAATCTGGAGAAACCACAAGAAAATGAGTGTTGATTTCCAGTCAGAGTGCTCATTAGTCAAGGGGACAAATGATTCCCAGATAACTTAATAAAAAGCTCGTAAAGTAAACAGGCTCCCCAGGTTTTGTTCTTAGAAGTGGCTTTGGTCCAGTGTGGATGGAGTCTGGTGGGTTTCCCTTCAGAATTTAGTAGAGTTCCTCAGATGTGTTAGAGTTCCCCAGATTTAGAGACATTCATGGATGGTAGACGAGGCATGGCGAAAATGTGTGTACTGAGGATGGGTAAATGTTTCCAGTGGCAAACCATCAGCGGTTGTGATGGTAAACCCATTTATCTCAAAAGTGAAGTCCAGTCCTATCCATTACTTAAGAAGTTCCCGGCAGTCTATGTAACTCTTTGTGAGATCACTCAGAATTAAAATTATGTATAGTTAATTGTAAATATAGATATATTGTTTATTAATTTTAATTATTTGTAAAATCATCATTATTATTATTATTATCAAATATTATAAATATACATAAATATAATGTATTAATATTATATAATTTATTTATGCATTTGGCAGAAAAGCAAGAGTATAGTCTACCTGTATATGTATAGCCTACATGTATATATGTATAGCTGCCTACCTATGTATATACCTACACATTTTAATGTTATAAATTGTATGCCATGTGTATTTAATACATAATGGATGCTTACGTGTTGCTGTTGTTAAACCCAACTCGTGAATGTGCATCTGCACAGCTGGTAAGGGTTATATGTGTCACATGAGGGTAAATCATTGACGGTCTTCACTAATGTGTGCCAGAGTCTGAATGTAGTGGCCATGGATGACGTGACATATTAACAGACCTGTGGGTCGTGACTTTCTCTGCATTTCTAAATATAACCCTGGCGCTGACAAAGCCGGAGAGAGATTAATAAATCTCCAATGACTGAGAATTATTTCAGTGCCTTTTCAAGGATAGAATGAAGAATGTATTTAAAGGTAATTGAGTTTTTTCCCTTTCAGTGAATAGTGCTTTGTTGGCTTTTTCAAATATTCTGCTGGCATGTTTTAATATATGATGGTAATTAAGTTTGACTGCAAGAAGTAATGGAATCACTGTCTTTATTCTTATTGGTAGAGAAAATGTTCTTTTAAACATTTTAAGACTTTTCCCCCTCAGTTGCATTAGCTTAGACAGTGTATTTAGATGAAGAGAGACCCCTGCTGATGCAAATGTGAATTTGCAGTCAAATGCATCACAGGCCTCAATGCATTATTATTTTATAACTATTTGACCTCAAAATAATTCATACAGAATTAGAAAACTTATATGGGTAGCGTTTTTATTTATTTATTTTTTTAAACAAATGTGCAAAAGGAATACCATGTGAACCTGGTAGCACAATAATATATTTTGAAATACCTGGAAGTTCCATATGAAATCCATTTTACTTGAATATGCTATTCATTTCCATCTGATGCCATCATTGTACCATGGTACCACCACATATTTTTTTTTTTTTTTTTTTTTTGTAAGTAACATTATTCTTCAGTATATAGACACTCTGAGTGAAATTACAGAGTTTGTAGTTTCTTTTAAACCTGTTTTGGAGCAAGAGCAAGACGTGTGCTGATAATTGCAACATCCTACAGCTGTGAGACATTGGCACGGAAAACCAAATTGCAGAGTGTCGTGAGAGTGTTTGTATCACAGAGCAGCGTGAATTACAGGATACACTCTGTGTTCATGACATGGGAAATAGTTGTGAAACAGTATTGATTTTAGGTGTGAAGATTTGACATGTCATTATAAAAGTGTCCGAGGTGTTTTCCACACACTGAACACATATGTACTGGCTGTCATTGTGCTTTGTGTATGCTCAAAACATTCACACATGACAACTAAATAGAGGAAGTGACTGAGAAACAGATACATAATGAGTCCACTTATTTTTGATAAATTGTTATGACAAAACTCCATAAAAAGCAGCACCATCTTTTACTCATTTCATTCCAAACCTGTATTTCTGTCTTCCATAGAACATAATATACAAAATTGTAAAAACTTACAACAAATGGAGACTAGAGCTGTCAAGCTTCAAAAAGGCACCATAAAAGATGTTATAGGATATGATGGGGTTAGAAAAATAATGAAATTTATGCAGATATTTACTGAACATATTGACATCTGCCCTAATTCTGTGTCTTGTTCATGAGAGTTCAAGATAAAAGTAGTAATGGATCTAAATCGAATAAAATGATTAATTGATAAAATCATACTCAAAAAGAAAAAAAAATATTTTGAGACCAGTATACTCTTCAAAATGTCTTTGTTCTATGGCAAACAAAAAGTGGAACGTGTTGACCTGATTTTCTTTTCGGATGAACTATTACTGTTCTGAGAGTTCAAGATCGAAGTAGTAATGAAACCAAATTAAATGATTAATTGAAAAGATCAGACTCAAAATATTTTTATTTTTTTTTTAAAACACTTTTCAAAATGTTTGGCAAACAGAAAGTGGAACGTGTTTGGGACGACATAAATGTTGACCTGATTTTCATCTCGGATGAACTATTACTGTTCTTTAGTTCAAGATAAAAGTAGTAATGAATCTGAACCAAATCAAATGATTCATTGAAAAGAACAGACTCAAAAGAATTATTTTTTTGAGACACTCTTCAAAATGTCTTTATGTTCTATGGTAAAAAGAAAGTGGAACGTGTTTGAAAACGACATAAGGGTGAGTAAATGTTGACCTGATTTTCATTTCGTTTGAGCTATTATTTTTTAAGAGTTTTTAATTGTTTTGTTATTGTCTGATAGATGTATATTTTTCTCCTCCTTTATCTGGACTTATTCATCTTTCTTGTGATGGTTCAAGCGTCACGATTTGTTTGTCTTAACATGCTGAAATTTACGTTAATGTTGGTAATTCTCTGAAAATATACAAGACAATAAAACATCAGAGCTCCTGAGATGGCTGTCAAAATACTTTAGCATGTGGGAAAATGGCTGTAGTCCAGCACCTGGAAGTGTTTATTTGACGCACAGAGAATGTCTGCTAGATGTATTTTTCAGGGAGCTCATCTGATTGATTTTTTTTTTTTTTTTTTTTGCCTTGTTTAGGGGATCTGGTGTCTGGAGGGAAGGTCTTGAGGTATTCTTGTGGTTCAAGTTGAGCTGCCTTTCCTTGTATAGCTGCTTACTTGAGAGGTTCATGGACATATTGACCCCTGAGATTAGAAAGCAAACACCTGCTCTATAGCTCTGGATTATATTTTTTTAATACTTTTGGCTACAGCTTGAAATGTTTTGGTCAGTGCTTCCCTTTAACTTTTTTTAATATATGTTGACTGTCAAGAAACATTAACTGAGCTTTTGATGGAATAGAAAGGCTGCAAAATCCTTGCTGCACTTTTCCTGTCACCTCACTTTGGTTAAAGTCCTGAAAACACCCGCAACCAGTTTAGTGTCACACTTTACATTCCCCAGATGTTTGGTAACATTCAGAGCATTGAATATTGGTCGCTAATCCTTTTGGGGAGCTTAGAGTCACTGCTCTGTGGTTAGGCAAGTTGATAAAGTACAAATGTCTCAGTTTTTGCCGTAAAGCCCTGGTGTGCTTCATTGCAGTAGCTTTTTAGCATGGTTCACAGCAGCCAGGAAGTCAGAAATGTACTATCAATTTACAGCTATGGGGCCGGTGAATTTAAGACATGCGATGCAGAGACGTCATGAGCTTATTTGGTATATGGCTACACTATAATCCTCCCATATATTTCCCTTTTTTTCCTTTTGTGGAGGAACATTCTGTTGTGTATCATATTTTACACGAATGTGCAGTGTGACAAACAACCCAAAGTGATTTTCCATGGTCAAAGAGATCCAAATATTTACTGGACGAGGCTTTTCCACCACGTGCAGGACTCCCGAAATGAACATATAATTTTAAGCTGTCATTCTTTGTTAGGATTCAGACAATGTCGGCTGCATTTAGATTCACATTGATGTCAGTACTCACAATATCATTATGAATAATGGACACAACGTAAAAATATAATTAAACATTGATAGCTCTTTGATAGCCTTCATCTATTTTGTGTGTAGTTTTAATTTTAATAGGATTTTGCCATAATTTACTCACCATTATGCCATTTCAAATCTGTATTACTTTCTTTCTTTTCCTGTGGAACAAATAATTAGTTATTTTTTAGTATCGTCACCCAGTTCTTTCCATAAAAGACACAGTGACCACATATTTTAGCCTCCAAAAATGAAATATTTGTGTGTTTGTTTTTATTTGTTTGTTTGTTCATTTGAGACCAGATATTTGAATCATTTGAGCTCTGATTCATGAATGAATCGGTCAGCCTGATTTGTGAAACAACTCAAAAGAACGATTTGTTCACTGATTCGGTTCTTGAGTTCTATTCACTCACTCAGTGATCCGCCTTTAAATTCTTTTTATGTGTTTAGAATGATATAGGAGTGAATAAATAATGACAACATTTTAATTTTTTTGGTGAACTGTTCCTAAGTGGACCCACAGAACACCAAAATATATGCTTGGTACATTGAACTGATTCACTATAGTAAAAGATAGCATGTTTCTATGGAGCGTGACCTCAAATAAGGCTTACCCTGACAATCAGTGGGTGTCCTTGAATGGACCAGGCGAGTGTGTTACCACAGCTGTGCCAGACTTGTTTGAATTCATTTTAGGACAAAAACACACAGAGTGACTTATGACCCAGTGAGCTTTACCAGCAGTCAACAAGTGTTTTTCACTCTCAAAATCAATAAGCTTTCACTGTGTGCCTTTGAAAGTAGACCTGCACTCCTGTTTTTTGTTTTTTCTGTTTTTCCTCAAGAAAAGGGGTTGCACGGCCAGATTTTGCCTAGTTAGACCTGGTCAACATATTTTGTTGATCCTGGAACAACATTCCTGTCTGAAAATTTGATCATATCCCTACTCCTAAACCTAACCCTACCCATAAGTTATCCCTAAAATCAGAGGGAAATGATAGATGAATAACACCTAACCCTGATTGTAAGCCTAAACTTGACATAAACTGTAAACTTGTCCCTTAAATCTGATTGGTTGATTAGAATGTTGATCCAGGATCAACAAAGATGTGCACCTGGTGAAATCTGGGTTTGCGAAAGGGTTTAGCCAATACATACTTAGAAAATCAGAATCAGAAATGGCTCTTTTTTGGCTTATAGTATGAGTTGGACGTACTGCATCAACATCATACCATGGAGGAAAGTCATAAAAATAACACAGGTACACTAACTGTCTGCGACTTTATGTGTATTTATTTTATTAACCCTAATTTCGTGCTAAACATACCTACTGTTTTTCGTCATGAAATGAAACTGGTTTAAAACGAATTACTCAGGAAATGAGTATTAGCAGCATGTCCTCCCCCTCCAAAAAAACCCATCTGACCTAATCCGTGTTGTTTTTGCCAACCTTGAAAGCATCAGTTCATCCAAATGTTTTGTCAGAAAGAAGAATTTATTACGTCTTATCTGGAGGGCTGCTTTTGTGCGTACTTCCCAGCGATTGTAATTTCCTTTGGCCCACGGCCCAGCTGTGAACGTCTACCGGCAAAACTTCTGCCACCGAGGAGTGGACGTGTGATTTTGTGAGATTACTGAGTGGCTCTTTAATTCAACTCCTGACTATTGATAGTTTTCAGTCACATGACTGTTGCGGAGCCCTGGCGGGCAAAACAGCCATGTAACTGCAGCACAAGCCTGTCAATTTTCCATCTTAAAAGCAAAAATATGTAAACAAGATGCAAGTTTTGCGCATTAGTGATCCATATACAGCACCTGCAGTGATTTCAATCACTAAAAACAGCGGGACGATTTTTTAAAAAGCTAACGTGAAAAACATAGAGTGGTTATTTGCACCAATAAGGATTGAAATAAGCAAAGTTTAACACTAATCAATGATTTGTTGATCTGGGTTTTATTTAAAATCGAGTTGTGTTACACCACTTCATTAAACACAGATTAACTACGCAGAAAGACCGTTAGAATTAAAGGGCTGATCAAACAGCATTGGCGGAGGGTGAACTGACGCTAGGCTAAAGAATCAACCCACCCTTAAAGTACATTAATGTACTTAAAGAGTGATATTAAATTATTAAATTCAGTTTAACCATTTTTAATGATGCATACTATATACAGGTGAGCAGATGAGTCCAATATATGAACACAACGCGTTTTCTTTGTAATGGTTTTCAATGGAAAAAAAAATGCTTAACAAGAAACCTTGTGTTGCATTAATATTCTGTGTTCATTTGTTTGCCTGTACAAAGTATGCATAGTCAATAAGGTGTATACTGAATTTGGTCTTTTAATATCACTGTCTTACTACATTAGATCCTACTACAAACCTGGTAAAAATGACTGGCGGCCAATGGAGGAAAGCCTTGTTTTGCCCGCCAGGGGGGCGTTCCCCTCAGGGCGTGACGACACGTGAAAACTATCAATTGTATGTAGGATGTCGCCCATTAGGGGTTCCAGAAACACCGGTGCTTGTTAATTAAAAGTGAGTGAGATAATAGAGGAGCATTCCCACGCCGTTGCCACCATGACCCAGGGCTTTTCCCTGTAAAGCCACATTTTGCTTTGCTAGCAGTTCTGACCTCTGAATTTTGATGATCGTGCTCTCAAAAGCTGTTGGCGCTGTCTGTCAGTCTTCAAGAAGCACAAACAAGTTTTTATTTTTTTCTCTCTCTCTTTCAAAGTGTTTCTTTAATTCATACACTTTTAATTAACTTTTCCACTGCATTTCAAATAATGTTTCAATAGCATTTAATAGAATTCTGGCAGATAAACGATAGTGAAAATGTCAAAAAAAAAAAAAAAAAAAAAAAAAAACGCTAATCATATAGCTAGCATTTTATGTATCATATATTCACACAACTAAATATTTTCACAATAATTAAAATTTATTTCAGTTTTATTAAAAGCTTGATTGCATATGATGTGCAATAAAAATATTCTGTTTACAAGAGATATTTAACAGATTTTTTTCATATCTCATTCCAAGCATGTGTATGTGTTTATATATATATATATATATATATATATATATATATATATATATATATATAATATTTAAAAATAATATAAAATGTTAAAAAAATACATACTGTATATGTAAACAGCAATTTGATTATATATACATACAGTATCTCACAGAAGTGAGGACAACCCTCACATTTTTGTAAATATTTTATTATATCTTTTCATGTGACAGCACTGAAGAAATGACACTTTGCTACAATGTAAAGTAGTGAGTGTACAGCTTGTATAACAGTGTAAATTTGCTGTCCCCTCAAAATAACTCAACACAGCCATTAATGTCTAAACCGCTGGCCACAAAAGTGAGTACACCTCTAAGTGAAAAGTGAACTTCTGAGAGATACTGTACATATATACAGTCAAACCAAAATTTATTCAGACACCTTGAACATTTCATTCATTAATACAGTTTATTCACTATAAAAAAAATGGTCATAAAATATGACAAGATGACAAGAAGAAAAAAATAATCTTAATTATGTCAGATAACACTTAAGCAAAACATGGTCAGGTCAAAATGTCTGAATAATTTTTGGTTCCAAATTTTTATCAGTTTTACTGGTAGTCCACTTTATGAAGAATTTTTTGGGTATAATATGTCACAGTTTACTTTATTTTGTTATCCTCACTTACATAAATGAACTATAGTGTCCTGCACCCACTAGTAAAAATATCTAAAAAATATCAAAAATGTCTGAATAATTTTTGGTTTGACTGTATATATATATATATATATATAATATGAGAGAGAGAGTTTATTTCTTTCTTTGTTAAGATAATTGCATTTTTATGATGAATTTCCATATTTTAATAATGAAATACTGGGCCTGTGACAAAGGTAAAACTAAATCTATCCATAAAAGGCATTTGAAAAGTAATAAATAATAAACACATTGTAGAAAATAAATGATAAAAGCATGGTAGAAAATGGCAGTGGACCACAACCATCCATGAAAATGGTTGAATTCTTTGCTCACGTCTTATCTCGCCTAGGGCACCAAGTGAGCTGCCACTGGTACGTCCTCAGAAAAATAGGTACATGATGCTCCTGCATTGGTCAGATGTGTTTAGATGCTGGGTGAGATGAATCATTACCAGTTTATGTGTTTTGGTGGTGCATGAACACTTCTTTGACGTCTGTAGAGTCATTTGACATAGACACACATACAGTGAATACTGTTTTAAAAACCCAGTGTCCCAAAATGTTTGACCGTACACGGCAATCAATCATGTTCCGCTCAACCGCAGACGTGTTTATACGTTTGCTGCCCTTTACGCTATACGCATTGTGTGGTCGTAATATAATCTCCATATGAACAATAGGCAGATGGTAATCTGAGCTGGATTTATGTCTGTTTTGGTGTGACACACCACATTACTAGCCAGACAGAGCGTATACAGATTTTTGGGCACGTCTGCTTGTCCCCCTGCTCATCACATCTCTTTTCAAGCACATGAGCCGTATTAACATGTGTAAATATTTAGCTCTTGCTCAAGGACATTACTTTTAGATCAGGATGTGGGGTAGTGAAGTACCACTGATGATAAAAGCTTTCGGAAATTGAACACAGGCTTAAAATCTATTCCTGTTGGAGCATAAAATGTCATTTTATGTCATGTTATGACCAGAACAGTTAAAAAAAAGTTTTCTTTTCAATAGGTTATATATATATATATATATATATATATATATATATATATATATATATATTATATAGTTGGTCAGTGTATATCTTTAAAGTTTTGGCTTGCTGATGCTTGACTGATTTTGATACATAGTTTTTCCATTGTCTTATCAGATGTTAGGATGTTTTACCATGACACATCCAGCGCAGAGGTTTCCACAGACAACAGATGCATGTTTGTCTGTCATTTAGCCAGGTTCCTCTTACAAGGAAGCTAGTTTGTTCTGACACAGGGGAATCAGCAGGTGAAAATAGTATGTGCTTGAGCTCCAAGAGGTGTCTGTCAAACCTGCGTTCCCTCAGGGGTGTCTGACTCAGCCGGTGGAACTTTGATTCTTGTGCCATGAATTATCTCCAGGTGTTTTCCAATGAGAGCATCAGGCTTTACAGTAATAGATTGTGAGTTTGTATCATGGCTGTTTTCAGAAACACAACATCCCCGTCTGGCTGATTCATAACACACTGTGTTTTTGTAGGGTGGTTGATAAAGTGTCTCACATCAATTCCTTGAATTGTTGTTCCTGGGTTAAAGGGTGTAGTTGCCTGAAGCCTTTTCATAGATAATTCATAGATTCATAGATAAAAGATGTGCAAAAATATTAAGACAGATGACATGGAGAGCTCCGATACCAAATAAGGGTTTATTATGTACATTTTGTAGGTGCATTGTATGTTTTATTATGTATTGGATAAACGATACATAATAAACCCTGCAGGATTTAATTAATTTTTCTAATTAAATGAAAACTAAAATTTGTTTTAAATGCTAGTGAATTTAGCCATTGTAACTTTTTTTTATATGTAACAGTATGTATTTTATTTAATATATTTAAATTATTTTTTAAAGATTTATTATAAAGTAAATTGTAAATTACTACTGTTGTTGTTGTTGTAAAGTAAGAAAAAAATAAATAAAAATAATATATATTTATTTGATATATGGTACTTTTTTTAAAATTATTTTTTCAGGGTTAACCCTTAAAAATTTAAAATTTGTTGAAATAATTTTTTAAAATACTTTTAAATATATTTAATGTTTTTAGTATGTTAAATTTAAAAGTAGTGATGCACAATATATAATGTACCATATTGGTTATCAACATATCTACCTATATTTTATATGTATTTGACATACTGTTTTAATATTTATTTGTAATGTATTGCAACTATGTTATGGCCCAAAACCATTATTAAAAAAGCTCAATCAGACAACAAAGATGTTCTTTTGAGTTTAGTGGAATGTTTTCTGGCATTCTGTTGGCGACAGTCTTTTGTCTTCTTTCTTTATTGTTTGATCCCACTGCAGAAGCTACAGCCCACAAAGGTCTTCCCATGAGGCTTTGGGTCACATTGCTAATGTATTTACTGTAATGATCGGTGGGCAGCAAACACTCAGCTGACACTAGATAACGTATTGAAATGGCTTCCCTAAATCTCTTTTAATGCTCGCTTCTTGTATCACATTCTCCTATGGTTTTCCATCAACCAGAAGGACATTACAGGAATTTGGATAATTTTGGTTTCCCCCAGTCTGTCCCTCCCCTCCCATTTTCCCAGCAACACTCCAAAATGGAGTTTTCGCAACGATGCCATTGAAGATCCGTTTTTGGGAACAGTTTTGAACATAAACATTTCTTAGAGTGAAGAACATTGTGAAAATCTGAACATAAAGAACCTTTATGTAATTAAAAAGGTTCCATGAATGTTAAAGGTTCTTCTTGGAACCTTTTAAGAGTGAAGAGGGTGACTGTTTCACCCAGCTTGCTTAAACAGGAAGATTTTGCCAACATCAGAGTCCCCCAAGCTATAAAACTCAAAGTTAAGGGATGTGAAACATCCTGCAGTCTTTACTACATGAGCTTAAGTGTAGGTTTGGGAGACTGATAGGATCAGTGGGGGGCTGATTACATCATAAGACAGCAAGAAAAGAAAGTCCCACATTGCCAGTGTCCTGCCACTTGGAGGGTGGCTGAAAGGGCAGTGCCAAGAGAAGAAGGAGTGAGTTGTGATGGTTTAAGTGGAAGAGAGAAGAAAGCATGAGGAATGGAGGGGGTAGATGCTGGAAGGGGGCTCGGATTTGAGAACCAATGAGAGTTGGAGTAAATCAGACAGAGGGAGTGAAAAATAAAGGGGTGGGAAATAGGAAGTAAGAGAGAGAGAGAGAGAAACACAAAAGCTGAGAAGAGAGAAGCAGAAGAGGAGAGAGTTAGGAGCGCACAGAAAAGATGTTTTGGGAAGAAGAAATTCTGGTTTAAACTTTACAGGATGAAAGTTTCTCGTAAGTAAATATTTATCAGATTTCACTGATCTGTTTTTCCTTTCAGTTTAATTTATTTATTGCTCATTTCATACCATTGTAAGTTTGCATGGCTCTTGAAAAACTTCCAGAATCCAGACATCTGTGAAGCTAAACATTGTGACCGATGTCTTGATGCCTACACTGTAAAAAAAAGAAAAAAAAGAAAAGGGTATTGAAGTATATTTTACAAGAAAATACAATTTCAGTCATTCTACTTCAAAAGTTCATTTTTAATTAAAAGTGTCACTTGCCATTTCTTTGCAAATTTACTTGCAATTTCTAAGTGAACATTGTTTCAAAGTAAATCCTACACCAAATATTTGTTTAGCATATTAAATTCTAATGGGACTTGTGACAGCTTGCCAAAGTGCCAGCGTGTGCCATGGCTGACCTTGAGGGAAAACCGTATCCCACCTCCTTTTACATAAGGTTATTCAATGAGGAAAAGAAGGTGTCTATGTTTCTCACATATTTAGCGGCACTCTGCTTTTAGCATTGTGTTGGTGGAGTGCTGTGTTACGAAGCTATTGTTGTGACAGTCATTCTGCTCTGCACGCAGTTTGGTCGTATTTAAAAGCAAGAGTTTCCCCTGCTGGCGGCGAGCCAGTAGCTGAGCTCTTTATCCTTCCGATTCCATGAGAAAGGACAATGACGGAAAAGAAACTGTAGCTTTCGGGATTGTGTTACGGAATGCTGTGTGACGTGGAATTTCAGGCTTTTTTGGTACATTGATAAGGATGCCGCTTCACTTTCAGTGTTACTGTACAGCGCAGGAGGTGCAATGCACAGCACTCCTGGGAATGGACGCTTAATCACAATGGAGGTTCCCTCAGCTTCTGTTGGATTACGCTTTGTTTTCAGTTACAGGCATTATGTTGACCACCATATATTGTGGTTGTATAACAGTGGTATATAACAGTGATAGTGATAGACTGATATTAGTCAAGCTGAGCAATTATCTGATATTTTGACATTTGTTTTTAGATAGATACTCATTTTTCTATTAGAGAGGATTATTTTGTGTTCCTTACACTATTTTGAATAACTTGTTTATGCTTTCATGGGAATTTGTTTATGAAATGTTTTTTATTCATAGATATACATACGTTTTTAGACTTTTTATAGATATGTTTGTCTATGTTTACATGTTTCACGGAATAAATATAATTTAAATTCAGCTGGGATATCCAGAGCTGTTTTGGTTGTTTTGATTATTATAGATTTTAAATAGCAATTGAACTGCAGTGTTAGTGTTCTTAATCTTTAATTATTATTTTATTTTGTAATGTACCAAGTTAAAAGGTTTCCTGTATAATTGACATCACAGGAATAAATTACATTTGAAAATATATTAACACTGAAAACGGTTATTTTAAATTGTAATAATATTTCACAATATTACTGTTTTTACTGTATTTTTATCAAATAAATGCAGCCATGGTAAGCAAAAGAAACCTCTTTCAAAAACACAAAATCTTATGACCCCAAATAAGTAAATCAATCAATAAACAAATCAATATGTTTTTTAAAGAAAATATTATGTTAATTTTATTTTAGAAACTTTGAAATATTTTCGTCAGCATCGTCTTAGTGTTTGTATCACCGATTTGGTCAACCACTAAACAGTGTTTTGTGTGACGTATTTAGGGAGGACCTTGTGAAAATACATTTATACAATCAAATGTTTGTAGTTTCATGTCATATTGTGTGCTTTTGAACCTCAAGGACATTTTATCTGCTAATATTTGCCAGTAGCTTTGCTTGTTGTGCATTTGTTTACTTCAGTCAGATAAATCCCTCAGGTGGTTACTGCTATAGTTGTGCTGAGTAGCTATTGGCAGAGAGTTTCGTGACTTGCTCATAAAGAGCAATCTTATATCACTTGACATATGAAGCATTTAGTCTTTCCCATGGGAGCTGCTGAAGTGAACAAACCATATTGTTCGGTAAAGAAGGTGACACAAAAGAAAAGTAATCTTAGTGGGGTGGAGACTGCTCAGGAATTCTCACCACAGTTATACATGTTGCTGTCAATATGATGAATGGAAACCCAGGCGATTCACTCTCTGACACAGCTACTCCTCTCCGCACACTTGGAGGGCGGGCATATGGGCTGTACCCACCCACAGGAGACCCTTTGGGGTGTGATTTGGATTGTCAAGATTCAAGCCATATGTCTTTTTTAAATTAAGCTGTTGAGAGTTGTATAAGTGAAGGTGAGATAGAGTCACTCCTGTACTGCTGAATCAGGTGAGAATGATTCAAATGAATAAAAAAAGAAAAAAAAGTTTTAGATTCAAAAATCAGTAGAAAAGTTTCTGTAAGATACTAGACAATTTCGAAGATGTTAAGATACATTGGATTTTATATTTATTGATTGAAAATTAACTAAACAGGATCTACCTACATTATATTATCAATGGGTGTCTGTGTATCGTTGTCTATATTTGTTTAAACTCGCCGGTCTGTGTCTTGGTTCCTCCCAGGGTTTGTTCCTCATCTTATCTAAACATCTTAGGGAATTTTTGGCTTGATCACTGTGGATTGTAAGGCACTATTTTTCTGTACATTTTTTTTTTAGTGTTTTGTATTGTGAAACGCGCTAAACAAATACAGAATATTACTATTAGTCATTCTTAGATGGTATTAAAGTATGTAGTAGAATAGTAGATGCGTTTTATTTTGATTCGTTGACAGTGAACTGGAGTAACTTGATAGCTGGTTGAAATGCTATGAAATCTTAAAGGGAAGTATGTGCTTATGTTCTTTTATTGTTTTGTAAATATCGGATTTTGCTGTTTCACTCCCAAACACTGACTTAAATTTCTCTTCCTGGCTGACAGTATTACATTTTGTTTATTTTATGCAAGTTCGGTGAGAGCAACTTACGAACAGCTTGTGCCATAGTTGTTCAGAATGTTGTCAACTTTGTCTTATATATTTATCCTAAAATTTCTATAAAAATTTGGCAAATAAGACCATTATTGTCACACAGTAAGAGTACAGATCTGTAAAACTAACGTGGATGGTATAGATATCATATAATGTGGCATTGAAAGATTTTGATGAGAAACGTTTATATTAAAGTCTGTTTATTGGAGACTTTGCTATATTGGCTGATCTGAACACAGTTTGAGACCCTACTGAGGAAATGTGAGATTACTGGGGAAAAATATCTACATTTAATCTCTGTTTATCTCATTGTTGCTATTTACAAGATTTCATTTATGATTTTCCTTCCCGTTTTAATTTTTTTAAGGAAATACACTCATGACCAGAGTGACCTTTTGGTCAACTCTAAAACAGTTGTTTTGTTCAGTGGACCCATAAATCAATATTTATGAATGTTCCAGTTCCACTTCTGAAAGATTATATTAATCACTCAGTTTCCTAGCATTATTCCAAAGCTGACCACTAAAAGCTTTTTTTAGAAGAAAAATCAAAAACAGGCTTCAGACATTTTAGTACATTATGTTAACCCTACATAAGCTCCGCGTTAGCTGACGTCTGCTGGGACGTGTCACATAAAAGACTACGGTTATATGAACAGGATCATGATGCCAATATGTAACTGATCTCTTAATCCTGAAGATCTTGAGCTGTCCTCATTTTATCATGTAGGATTACGAGCAGACTTTACAGGCTCACAGGGCTGTGTGATTATCTTGTAACCTGGCTGGTTCCTGACCTACAAGAATAACCTTGTTCATGCAGTGGCAGGAAGAGAAACATAATTAAATCACACAGAACTGATTATGTTATGTAATACCTCCTCACTCTTTCTCTCCCTCCCTCCCTCCCTCTGTTCCTGTCCAAGAGCACACAAGCTCTTCTAAAAATAGTTTTGATGATAACTGTCTATGAAAGTGGTCCTCCTAGTCTCCTTACACTATGCCCTTACTAGGATGCAACAAGTTTACACTGACAAACACTACCTAAATTTATCACACATGTATATATACTATATATTAATAAAGAAAAAAGACAAAACACTGATTGACAAACTTTTTTTGACAGTACACTTTGCGCAAAACTACTGCATATTGCAACACAATCACCAATCAGCATGTATTTTAACCCTTTAATGGTAGTTTTATATCTTGTAGATAAAAATTTTGACAAAAAACAGCTTGAGGTCATTTTTATAAGTCCAATAATAAGAATTTTAAGAAAAAATATATTTTTCATTGGCTCCTTCTAGGGGTGAAAGTTTAAGTGTTAACGTTTGTGTGGATGGAATTTGGACCAATTAGATTTCATGGTGGGCGGAGCTATTCAGCAATCTTTTTGTGGTCACAGTATTATAATATAAACATGCTGAGTGGAAGTTTTGCCACTCAGTATAGTTAATTAATTGTAAATCAACTGGAAGTGTGTATTCCCTATTTTGAAAGTACCTTAAATGCTGAAATGCACAGATTTGTGGATGTTATGTTTACTTTATACAAAATATATCCATATAAATATGCAGTACTTTGGCTTTGTTTTAGAGAGGCATGAAAGATGCCTGACTTTGTCATTATGTGGTCATTATGATCTCGAAGTTCGAAGCAACCCATGAAATTGGGCCCTCTAATCTTGTTTCTTCTTTGTCTTTATATATTAAACAGATAGACATGTTTTATGAGTCTGACAAGTACAAACATTTTGTGTTGCAGAAATTGAGGCAAAGGAAGCTTGTGACTGGCTACGGGCGGCAGGATTCCCCCAGTACGCCCAGCTCTTTGAAGGTAACGCTTCACCACACGAGAACATAAACTTAGAAGATCTCACAAATGTTATCACACCCAACTGTAAAGTTGTAGTTAAAACTGTTTGGAGGGAGGCTGGTACTCTTATTCAGATTTAGAAAAAATTGTATGACATCAGCATGATTTAGGGCAAACACAAGCTTTTAATGTGGGGTTTAGTTTCCGATGTTGTTTGCGACAGACTTGTGTTAATGGCCGCTTTAATGTCTGCCAGACCACATGATGTTAAGCTGGTTTAGCTCATTCATTTCCCCTGTGGTGTGATGTGTAACTTTTTCATACCACCTCAAAAAATGTCTCGACTACATCTGAAATTTTCATTTGAAATGCTGAGAGGTACAGGTCATTGGTCAAACTGGTTCCAGTTAAGAGGTACCACTTGAACATACTAGAGTATGACATCTTCAAAGAGAAACAGAGGTCATGGGAATAACCTTGCCACAAAAACACTGCCTTTTCCACTCGCCCTTGGTGAACGCTTTTGATGTTGGAGTGTTAGTCTTTGGATGAAATTGTGTGAACACTCTATTTTTCTTTTCTTTTTATACTTCTTCTGCAGGAACTATGACTAAGACTATGCACCCAAAGTCTTCTGGGATTTTATTTTATAACGCATATTTACTATACATTTGAAGTTTTAGTGCATTTCCACATCTGAATGCTATTTTAAAGGTTCTTAATTTTTTTGGAGGTCTCCTACAATAGATGCATGCACTTTTGAAGTGCATGCAAAGTGGATTTGCAGTACTGAAAACAGTGTTTTCAACATGTCCACAACACAAACCAAACTCTTTTAGGCCTCAGCTACAACTACTGTGTTTGAGGGCAGGTCAAAGTAGACATTGTCCACGGGCAGCCAGTGAAGACCATGGACTGGCATTATGCAAATTTGTTACATTGTTACATAGGTAATGTAACAGGAGACTGGAATTGTTGTTAACCTTTTACATTCACAAACAGTTATATTACACACTGCATGAAAGGTAATAATCGAAAAAGCAATAGGAGCACTTTATATATTTTACTTTTTTTAAATGCACATTTTTGACATTAATTTGCAGAAAAATGGTGTCCTGCTATACAGTCCCTTCTTTGTTCATTTTTTAATATTAATACTACATTGTCATCTCAATGGGAGACACAGAATCTTCCCATAATGCATCTCTTTACAAGCGTTGTTTTGGAATTTTCAGCATTTCAATGTCAGAACACAGTGACTTTCTTTGAATCTGTATTTTTACTTCTGTGTCGTTCTGCAAAGGCAAAAAATATGAAGAAACATTTAATTGTACCAGAGGAATGTCAGCTTCAGCAGGGTCTGGATCCAGTCACCCTGTTGCATAAGTTGGACACAATATTTGGTGGAAGATGTAATGGCTTCTCAAAGCCAAGCTCAGTTTTTGGGGGGCAAACCCTGTCTCATTTTATTAGCATCTGGAAGTCTAAAACAAGTTAGCTACTCTCTTTGCCTTGGCTATCGCTCTGGAAAGAATGTGTTGTCAGAGGGTTTTTTTTAAGAGTGTGGGCGCCTGAATTCCTCTGTGTTCACTGTGAACATGCAAGATTGGCCTATTAACGAATCAGAGGGAAATCATTACGGTCCCTAAAAGACATCTGTTTTTTTCCAGCATTTGACTATAATGAACTTGATTGTTGAAATGGGATATGCCTGTGTTTCTTTACAGATTCTCAGTTTCCAATTGACATCTCTCCTGTGAAGAAAGACCATGACTTCTTGGACAAAGACCTTGTGGAACCTCTATGCCGGTAAGGACTGTGTACTCAAAAAAAAAAAAAAAAGCCCATAATCTATAAACTATTGAACCTAATGAACACCTCAATTTCAGAATCTTAAAAAAAGAAAGAAAGAAAAACTACCACATTGAGAACATTCTTTTCTTTGTTTCTGGGGAAACATGATGAGTGTAATTTACAAACTTTATTGAGTCAGTTGTTGCTTTAATCATTATTCATGAGAAACCACACCAGAATTAGCTGATGGAATACACAAGAACAGCAATAAAACAATAAGAAAAATTTGACCTGTTGTCATTACTGATATCACTTTCATGGTGAAAGAATTTGGTCAATTACAGGATTTCATTTAGATCTACTTCCTACTGCTTTCAAATTTTCTATTTAAAAGATTTATTTTGTTGAGGATTGTAACTCTTCACAGACATTGCAATGGCAAATCAATAGCTTTTAAATGGTCTTAGTCATCAGTAGTGACAACAGGTCATTCTTTTTTATTGCTTATATAAGGCTACGTCCACACGAAGCCAGAGCTTACCCTATCTGATCTTTTTTTCCCCCTCGTCTCAAGAAATATCTGCGTACACACGAAACCACTGAAACGACTCGAAACGATGTAGTATACATGCCAGATCAGTATGTGGCGCTGTAACTCTGCAATAGAGATAAGACTTGGAGCATGCACATAAACCTTGCGTGCTGTATACAAACTTTAGTAAAGCTTCGAAAATAAAGCTTTAGGCTCTGTAGCTTCTGCAGCACGAACACAAGCATTTAGTACGCTATTGTTGTTGTTGCTGTTTTGTGCTGTTAGCGGTGACTGACTAGAGTCGACACGTGGGGTGATGACATCATTGTTTCACAAAATATACGGATTGGCTGTACACACGAAAACGCAAAGGTGGCGTTTTTAGATTTATCCACTCTGGGACCTGGTTTCAAAAAATAGCAGTTTCACCTTCCGAAAACGCCGGATCCGTCTGGACGAAACGCTTATCCGATACAAAATTTATGCGTATAATTTAGATGGCGCTTAAGTCTGGTGTTGTTTTTCTCATGTCAGTCTTTTTGCAATGCAGAAGTAAATAATGTCATGATTAAAGCAACTACTGACTAAATAAAGTAAATTACACATTGTGTTTCCCCAGAAATAAGTACAGAATGTTCTCAATGAGTTAGCTTTTCCTCTTGTTAAGACACTGAATTTGAGTTCCCAAATTAAGATGAAAAGAGCCCTCCAGTAACTTTGGTTGCCTTGGAGACTACCCTGGTAGGAGAGCACTGGGGGCAAAGGGGGGCATACTCAAGCTGGTCTACTGTGACGCTAAACAACCCTTAAGCAACTCATCGAAATTCCAAACCTGTTTACTGTTGTATGGGAAACAATGTCTGACATTCCCACCTCTCCCCCTGACTTCTCACTTTTCTAAGCCCCCAGAGGGGAACGGCTTAGTAAACAATTCTAGCACGACATGCCCAGTAAGAGCGTGGAGAAGTTTGTTAGTTGTGGATGTTTGCATGTACCAGTGGCTAAGCTAACATCCTTTAACCTTTCTGACACATTGCTCTCTACAATTTGGCATTTTTAATAAATTAATTGCCAGGAAGTCATCAAAGTAGCCCTGTTAACTCTTCATATTTTTATGCCAAATGTAGGGTTCTCGTGAAACCAATAATTCAATACCACTGAAATTCTTCATACAAATTTTGATATTACAATAAAAACATGTTAATAAAGACACTTCTTTGGTAAAAAAGCTAAATATTAATATAAATGTATTAGATTAAAACAAAGTTAACATTTATAGTGATGCCTTGTCTTATTAGAACCAGTGTCTTATCTTTGTTCTCCATTGACTCTGGCCAATGTCTTTCAGTTTGCTACATTACGCATTGACTGTGTTCTGCGATTCATGTTTTATATCTTTGCTGTCATGGCCCTCACACAGACCACTGAACAATATAAAGAGTCATAAAATGTCATGATTATTACATCACAAACAGTAGCTTGGTTTCCATGCATGCTTGAGGCACGCAATGTGTTGTCGTCTTTTCCACATTATCCATTTCTTTCCCTTTACAGCATTAACAGCTTCTAATAAATCTTCCCCACTCACTTTTGGACCCTGGAAGAGACTTCTTTATTTTTTGACTTTTTATTGGAAATATTGATATGTTGCGGTGTTGTTTCAAGACCTTTATTCTGAAGCATTGTAATTTAAACTTATGCTCTGCGATTCAAAAAGACAAGTTCAAGGAGAAGCTTGAGCCCACGACTTTGTCAAAAGCTCAGAACACTGCTTTACTTTCATCCCAAAAGGGTTTTTCATATTTGATGGACCACGCAAATGACTGAAAAAGAAAGACCTGTTTTAAGGAGGTTTTGGGTATGGCATCAAAGAAAAGCAAGTGGTTTTTGTTCGATTTTTTGAATTTGAAGGGTAAAAACAGGCCTCTCAGACCTGGAAGAGTGACTATGTGGCAGCTGGAATGAACACCACATTAGTTGCTCTTGAGGGCCATTGAAAACCATGACAACTGCAGCTCGCAAGCTTTCGCCAATTAAAAGCAAGCGTACATGAGAGAGAGTAGGGCATTGGCCAATTATTGTGTCTAATTAGGTTTGCTGCTCACCAGAGCTGATTGTTGGATAGCAGGGACATAGATCTTATAGCTTGATTATATTAGAAACGACCACAGAAGGCTGTGCTAATATTGTGTCCACATCATTATGGTATATGCAATGCAAAATAAAGCCAGTTGGTAGGAAAGGCTTTTTAAATTTCTATACATTTTTTTCTCATTTAGGCGACTGAATACGCTAAACAAGTGTGCCTCTATGAAACTTGACGTTAACCTTCCCAAGAAAAAAGTAAGTGATGCATCATTTCTATTTAACACTTGCAGGGTATGTGCATTGTTCTAGCAAATTCATTTTATGGCGGTTAAGGAGGGTTATCATGCCTGTAAAAAGCTATATAATGACTGACTATACTAAATGTGACATAACTCTAAAAAACAACTACAACCCTTTTTTATCACAATAAGATTGATATATGAGAAAGCCACTAGCATTGTCTTGTGTGAATTGATATTTCTGCTTTCTTTTCTAAAGTATAGTATCACTTATTGTACCACCTAAAGATATAGAATAGAAACTAATATTTTGTGTTATATCACACTGGTTATGTAATCATTTAACAGAGGAAGGAATGTGCCCTTTGAAAACATGAAAAAGCCATTTGAGTGAATCTAAACCGTTACCTCTGGGGGTTCTGGATTGTGGAGAAGGAAAAAGGAAAAAAAAAAAAGAAGGAGAGAGTGAAAGAAAGGTTTTCTTGAAGGACTGGGATGGTATTCAAGTGTTGTGCTGAATTGCTAACCTAGTAAAGGAAAAGGTATGGCAATAAAAAGAAAGACAATGTTTATTCATTCCCTTGTTGATTTGCAGAGCGAAGACTCAGATGAAGATGACCTCTTTGCCATCAGTGACAAATGGACCTTTGAATGGAGCAGTCGCCGCTGGTCCAGGCTCCAAGACATTGATTGCCTGCTGAGGGGTGTGGAAAACAAGAATTCAGGGGAGAACTCTGCCCTGAGGACAACAACCAGCAGCGAGAGTGTTCTAACAGATTTGAGCGAGCCGGAGATCTCCTCGCTCCACAGCGAGAGCAGCGGTGGAAGCGGCGGTATTCCTGCGCACAGCACGGAAGACTCGGACAGCTCGCACCGCACCTGCTCTGACTCTGCAGCCATGCCCGACCACACATCACTAGGTGTGGCCAATCTCTCTTCAGATATTTCGAGCTACGGTTCGCTGCCTGTAAAGCATGCCAAGCGAGGACGGACACGAGCTAAGGAGTTCTTACGCCGCATGGAGGCTTTGCAGTTGCGGGGAGCAATGGGTGGCGGAGGGAACAGGAGTCTTGTAATAAGTGCCCCGGTTCTCCAACAAGAACCCCAGTCTGTGAAAACTCTCCATTGTGTGGAGATCATCAATTGTGACATGCGTCTAGCGGAGCCACCTTCCAGCATGGGGTTGCCATCCCAGTCCAGCAGCGAAGGGAGCAGCAGCCAGTCCAGCGGGAGTGCCGTCAGTACACCAAACCTGAAGGAACGCAACGTCCACCGGGCTAGTCACAAGCGGAGCGGGATGTACCTGGAGGACTTGGATGTGTTTTCCAGTCTCATCCAGGGTAAGCGTGTGGCCGAGCAGAACCGCCGCAATGAGTTCCGCTCCTACGAGGACCTGGTGGTGCATATTCCTAAAGATCACAAACCTGGAACCTTTCCCAAAGCTCTGTCCATTGAGAGTCTTTCACCCTCAATGGCAACCTCCATCAACTGGCACTCGGCAAGCATGGACTCGGATGTCCAGCGTCCACCCAGCATTAAAGAACCTCGCCCCATCACGCAGTGCTGCACACGAGGTAGTCGGATCAGCATTTACGACAACGTACCTGGCTCACACCTCTATGCCAGCACCGGTGACCTCATAGACCTTGAAAAGGAAGACCTTTTCCCACATTTGGATGATATTCTGCAGCATGTTAGTGGGCTGCAACAGATCGTGGACCACTGGTCCAAGAATGTACTGCCCAATAGTGAAAATGCAGTGAAGGAGCGAGTTGATTTTAATGGAGAGAGACAAGGGGACCTGCAGTCATCTAGCCAGATCACGCTGGACTTTGAGGGACATTCAGTGCTGGAGGGTCAGGCTACCCTTACTGATGTAGACAGGGATGGGATGTCGCTTAATGAAACCGAATCCACAGGAATGAGGGAAAGGAGAGACTCTGGTGTTGGGGCTTCGCTTACCAGACCAAGACGGTAAGATTCAGAGCTAAAAATGCTAGGATATATGTGTTGCATTCAGAACTGTAGAAGTTAGTTGAAAATAAAGATTGGTCGACAGATTGAAATTAGCATGTATGTGTGAGTATGTATAACAAAACCTTTATGTAGTAGTTTTAGCATTGTCCAAATGCTTGTTTAGGTGGTTTTTGCTCAAAGTCAGCCATTCATTCACCCTCAGGTTTAAAACCCTAACATGGTTCCCTGCTCTTTGTTTAGCTTGCGATGGCCGAGCTTCCAAATTTCCAACCGCCTCAGCCATTCGGTCGCCTCTCTCCAGATCTCCAGCCAATCTGCCGCCCAGCTTAGTCTGCTACAGAAATTTTCCTTGCTCCGTCTCACTGCCATTATGGAGAAATACTCCATGTCCAACAAACATGGCTGGACCTGGTAAGAATCTGTTAGAAAAATAATCAGATCCTATGGGATTTATGTTTTACTGCAGCTTAAAGCTTCAGTCTCTAAGTGGTTGTGTTGTGATTAGCTCAAGAGGGAGTACCAGTAAATCCTAACTCATGCACCCTCTACTGGTTACTATTGTTACAGCAGCCTGCCTAAAACTGTGATAACTTCACTGTTTATACAAAGCTTTAACTTGTTTAATTTACTAGTATTGATGACTTTACTACTCCCAAAATAGGTTATATTGTATAAAAACCGCACAATTATTCTTTGTTTCTTAGGGCTGTGCCAAAGTTTATGAAGAGGATGAAGGTTCCAGACTATAAGGATAAGAATGTGTTTGGGGTTCCACTGATTGTGCATGTGCAACGCTTTGGTCAGCCTCTGCCTCTTGGCGTGCAGCAGGCTTTGCGCTACCTCAGGAGCCAATGCCTTGATCAGGTCAGTCAGGCTCATCAAATCAACAATGTAACTGTATGTAAAATGCTATTATTCTTCTGAATGCAAATGTATGTGCACATTAAATTTCCATTTTCTTGTTAGTCAACTTAATTTCTTTACATTTAAAATGTACAACTTGTCTTCTGTTTCCTAGGTGGGTCTTTTTCGCAAGTCTGGAGTGAAGTCTCGTATCCAAGCTCTCAGACAGATGAATGAGAGTTCTCCAGATGATGTCAACTATGAAGACCAGTCTGCGTATGATGTGGCTGACATGGTCAAACAGTTCTTCAGGGATCTGCCTGAGCCACTTCTGACCAGCAAACTGGGTGAAACCTTCCTCCACATTTACCAATGTAAGAAACACTGCCTCCCCAAACGTTAACCCAACTTTTCTCCTACGTCCATCTCATGCATTCAGGAAGAGAAATACTGTATTTCCTTTACTCACTCATCTGATCCTTGTTTCCTCTTTAGATGTGCCCAAAGAGCAGCGCTTACAGGCTGTGCAGGCAGCCATCATGCTGATGTCAGATGAAAACAGGGAAGTATTGCAAACGCTGCTCTGCTTCCTGAGCGATGTCACTTCCGTGCAAGAGAATCAAATGACACCTATGAACATCGCAGTGTGTTTGGCACCTTCGCTTTTTCATCTCAACATCCTGAAGAAGGACAATCTTGCACCAAGGTAGCAAATATATTTACTATCAGTGGTTAGGTTTGGTTAGGAATTTGTATTAATCTCCATAAAGGAGAAACTAATTTGCCATCGTTTCAACTATACAATTTAACAGTACATTCACACAAAAAAAACAACAACTACTATACCATTTTATCTTCTATTATTTACACCATTAAGTTCATCCATCCATCCATCCATCTAAAACTAATTATTTACAAATGTTGTATTTTAAGACTAAATATAGATACATTTTCCCAATAATTAGTAGTTTAAGAGTTTATGTATTACTTGACTTTTAAATTATTATTGTTATTTTACATTGTATTATTTTATTACAAATTTGATGTAAAAATAAATATTTAAATACATTTTATAAAAAGTTTATTGTCATCTTATCTAAAGCATTTTCTGATCTGTATACAGAGCTATGCAGATGCAGAAAAAGTATGCTACAGGAAGGCCAGACCAAAAGGACCTGAATGAAAACCTGGCTGCCACTCAGGGCCTGGCACACATGATCACAGAGTGCAACCGCTTGTTTGAGGTGAGACACACACACACACATCTATTTCACATGAGGATAACTTGACTTTGTTTCAATTACTAGAATGTGTATTTCATAACAAAACTTTTATGCCCACAATGCACTCAGAATCTATGTGAAAATCAAATTTTTTACTGGCCTTTTCAATTATCCCTACTGCCGAATACAAATCAGATTCCACATGAAATGGTGACACAATCACGGAACTCTTACGTGGAGGCGGAGCTTCAGGCTCCCACAATTGAGGAGCTCTGCAAGCGGCAACATCAAGAGGAAGAGGGGGAAGATGAAGGCTCCTGGCCTGCATTCATAGAGGCCAGACTGCAGGGTCTACTCAAAGAATCACGGGAAAAGGCCAAAGGTTGGGTGTCCTGCCAGAGCACCGGCAACACTGAGCTGTCCTATAAGAAGGTATGAATGGAGAATTCAGGCTTTTGCACCATATCAATAAATAATATCACTAATTAATACTAAGTAAAGTGCTTTCGTTTAACTCCAGGTGGGTGATGGGAACCCTCTTCGACGTTGGCGGGTCTCGGTGGAGGTGGAGGCTCCTCCGTCTGTGGTTCTGAACCGTGTTCTTCGGGAACGCCACCTGTGGGACGTGGATCTGATGAATTGGAAAGTGTGTGAGGTCCTGGACAGGCAGACGGAAGTGTTCCAGTATGTCCTCAACTGTATGCCCCCACATCCCAGCAGAGACTTTGTAGTGCTCAGGTAGGTTCCAGACCTGAGAATGTCATATAAATTATTAAAATATTCATGGAAAAGTCATTTCTATAGGGAATGTATGTGAAAATTCTGTCATTAATTATTCACCCTCATGTCATTGCAAGCCCCTAAGAAATTCGTTCATCTTCGGAACACAAATGAGGATCTTTTTAATGAAATCTGAGAGCTTTCTGTCCCTGCATTGACAGCCTGTGCAACTAATAATTTACCACTTTATTTACAAAATATGAATCTCCAAAGTGTACAGCAACGTCTGCTCTTGCGTCAACACAACACACATGCGTCGTGGTGCTCTCTTGAACGCGTGTTGAAGATTCATATTTTGTAATAAATAAGTGTTTTTTTGCACAAACAAAGCACTTGCGTCGCTTCATAAAACTGAGGTTAAACCATTTGGGTCACATTGATTACTTTAATGATTATTACCATTCTGGGCCTTGAAAGTGGTAGTTGCGTAAGCTGTCAATATGGAGACAGAAATATCTCAGATTTCATTAAAAAGATCTTCATTTGTGTTCCTGAAGATGAACGAAAGTCTTACGGGTTTGGAACGACATGAGGATGAGTGATTAATGACTTTTAAAAGAATTTTCATTTTGGGGTAAACTAACCCTTTAAATATATACCCGCCATCTGAACATAAAGATATTTATCTATTTCTTAATGATCACTATTACAATTCATTGAAACATGACAAAAATTAAATTTATTAATCAAATACTTAATAAAATATGAGAAAAATATGTCATCAATATCTGTAAAATGAGTAAATTAGCCAATTTTGCTTTGAAGGGTTGCAAAAATGAGTACACCCTTGATTAAATTCAACAAACATGTAATATTCTAGTATGTAGTGTCCTCCATAACCTTAAGTAAACTGCTTTGACTCTTCTTGGCATTGAGTGTACAAGCTCAGGACAAATTGTCACACCTATCCTGTTTAACTCCTGGATGATGAGCTCCTGATATTATGGGCAGTGTTGCTCACCTTGACTCTACAAAATCCCCCACAGGTGCCCACTAGCATTAGGTTTAGGTGAAATACTTGTCCACCTTAAGAGAATGTATAGAGTCATTGTCATAATGAAAAAGTGCCCAACAGCGCAGGGAATGAGGAGTGTGAATTCACACCACCATAAATTAAACACAGCTCCCCCACTCCTTCAGCACTCATATATCCTTATGTAAGAACTTTACTACCACCAAGCTTCACAGTGGGGACCAGGCTCTTCTCACTCTACTTCTCCCACTTGCAATCACTCATCATAAAATGCTTAAAGTGAAGGCCTGATTGTTTCAGGGACAAGCCCGTTTTTTTCTTTTTTTTCCTTTAGTTTCTGTGTTACGTTTGCTATAATTTCACACTTGCAAAGATGCAAAGAAATAAGTCTTCTTTTCTGACAATTCTCTTCCAAGTGGTTCCATTGTTGTCAGCAGTCTGAGTCTTAAGTCTAAGAATGATTCAATGGGCTATATAACACTTTTAATTGTTGAGAAATTACTCTTATTTAAATGTTTTGGTTCCACATCAAATCAAGAATCGATCAAAAATTGCCTTTAACTTGCACTAGACATTTTTTATTTTGTTTTATTTTGTTACTTTTAAGTTTTATTATTTTCAGGAGGGTGTACTCATTTTTGCAACACATTGTTTTATTACTTTGATAAGATAATCTTATTTTCCTGATTAATATTGACATGCTTCTTTGGTAATTGATCAAGCAGACTTTTTGGAACATTATATCTTGAAGGAACCCTAATATGTCTTATACATAAAGTGTAACTGCTGAATTTGTTACTGAGTAATACATAAATTACATTAAAGAATATAAATTTTAATATATACAGTATCTCACAGAAGTGAGTACACCCCTCACATTTTTGTAAATATTTTATTATATCTTTTCATCTGACAACACTGAAGAAATGACACTTGTAAAGTAGTGAGTGTACAGCTTGTATAACAGTGTAAATTTGCACACAGCCATTAATGTCTAAACCGCTGGCCACAAAAGTGAAAATGTCCAAATTGGGCCCAATTAGCCATTTTCTTTTCCCGGTGTCATATGACTCATTAGTGTTACAAGGTCTCAGGTGTGAATGGGGAGCAGGTGTGTTAAATTTGGTGTTATCACTCTCACTCTCTCATACTGGTCACTGGAAGTTCAACATGGCATCTCATGGCAAAGAATTGTTGCTTTACATAAAGATGGTGTAGACTATAAGAAGTTTGCCAAGACCCTGAAACTGAGCTACAGCACGGTGGCCAAGACCATACAGCGCTTTAACAGGACAGGGTCCACTCAGAACAGGCCTCACCATGGTCGACCAAAGAAGTTGAGTGCACGTGCTCAGCGTCATATCCACAGGTTGTGTTTGGGAAATAGACGTATAAGTGCTGCCAGCATTGCTGCAGAGGTTGAAGGGGTGTGGGGTCAGCCTGTCAGTGCTCAGACCATACGTCGCACACTGCATCAAATTAGTCTGCATGGCTGTCGTCCCAGAAGGAAGCCTCTTCTAAAGATGATGCACAAGAAAGCCCGCAAACAGTTTGCTGAAGACAAGCAGACTAAGGACTGGAACCATGTCCTGTGGTCTGATGAGACCAAGATAAACTTATTTGTTTCAGATGGTGTCAAGTGTGTGTGGTGGCAACCAGGTGAGGAGTACAGAGACAAGTGTGTCTTGCCTACAGTCAAGCATGGTGGTGGGAGTGTCATGGTCTGGGGCTGTATGAGTGCTGCCAGCACTGGGGAGCTACAGTTCATTGAGGGAACCTTGAATGAGCAGAGCATGATCCCCTCCCTTCAAAGACTGGGCCGCAGGGCAGTATTCCAACATGATAACGACCCCAAACACACCTCCAAGACAAGACGACCACTGCCTTGCTAAAGAAGCTGAGGGTACCTAAACCCTATTGAGCATCTGTGGTGCATCCTCAGATGGAAGGTGGAGGAGCTCTAAGGTCTCTAACATCCACCAGCTCCATGATGTTGTCATAGAGGAGTGGAAGAGGACTCCAGTGGCAACTTGTGAAGCTCTGGTGAACTCCATGCCCAAGAGGGTTAAGGCAGTGCTGGAAAATAATGGTGGCCACACAAAATATTGACACTTTGGGCCTAATTTGGACATCTTCACTTAGGGGTGTACTCACTTTTGTGGCCAGCGGTTTAGACATTAATGGCTGTGTTGAGTTATTTTGAGGGGACAGCAAATTTACACTGTTATACAAGCTGTACACTCACTACTTTACATTGTAGCAAAGTGTCATTTCTTCATGTTGTCACATGAAAAGATAAAAAGATAAAATATTTACAAAAATGTGAGGGGTATACTCACTTCTGTGAGATACTGTGTGTGTGTATATATATATATATATATATATGAATTGGTAAAAAAGTATGGGAACCCTGACATAGTAGGATTAACGCATAGATTCATAGATCACAGATTACTTTGTTTGCTGCAGCGATTGTACAGTATATAAAGTTACAATGTTTGTCCTCAGGTCATGGAGGACGGATCTGCCACGGGGGACGTGTTCTCTGGTGTCTGTGTCTATCGAGCATGAGGACTGCCTGCCTGTAGGGGGCATCAGAGCTATAGTGATGGAATCCAATTACTTACTAGAGCCCTGTGGCTCTGGCAAGTCCAGACTCACCCACATCTGCAGAGTGGACCTGAAGTGAGTATATATAGCTGACTGAGTAACACACGTAACTACTTTGTTCGTAGAAGTGAAAGTATGTCAGTGTGGTCACATTTTCTATGCTGTTTTTCAGGGGGAGATCTCCGGAGTGGTATAACAAAGCATTCGGACACCTTTGTGCCGCCGAAGCCGCTCGTATTCGCAATTCTTTCCAGCCGATCCAAACAGAGGGTCCAGAAACAAAAATTTGAGCCGTGCTATCATTCTGGAACTTGAAATCTCAGTTCTGTGACTCTGAATGCCATGAATACTTTCTGCAGCTCTTTGCCCTTTTGCACAGTGGGCAGAGTTGCCTGGTCTGGGAAATAAACTCAAACGGGAATGTCGTCAACTTACCAATGTACCTTTAGCTGGTCCCTTTTTAATATTATCTTATTGTAATTATTGTTATATGTATTATAATTAATTATTTTATTCTTTTATATGATCTTATACAATGTATAGGACACCTAAGCTCTTAAGTGCTTCTGGGAAGCATATATTTTATTTAATAAAAATAGCTATATTTGCACATGCATGCACCGCATGTCCATGTATGTGTTTGTTTGTATTTGTGTGTACGTGTGTCTCTACACACATCTTGTATAGACTATATATATATATATATATATTTAAATGCTCATGTAGTACAAACATTTTGCATATATGTCTTTGATATCTCTTTTTGCACAGATATCAGTGTAATTCATATAGTACAAAATGTTACTCAGTTGTAAGCTGGGTTTACTTTGCTTTTTCTGTTTTTATTTTAATGTTTGTCCATGAATGGGTGTAATATTATGGAATTTTTACTTGCTTGTTTTAAAGGATGGACAAAATGACTTGGGTTTGATTTTTTTCAGACCTGCTATTGTAGTACTGGATTACATTAATGACAAAGAGACAATGATTTTTAATTAAACTATGTAAATGAATTAATATTAATTTGTTAACTGTCTTTTTGATGCTTTGTCATCATCTACATGATCATTGCTATAATAAGTTTTTCATAGCAATAACACCATAACCCACTGGGGTAATTATGATTTTTTTTTTTTTTTGAAAGAAATGAATATTTTTATTCAGCAAAGATGTATTAAATTGACAGTAGTAAAAAAAATTTTTTTAAGTTATTTTGAACCTTCTATTCATTAATTGATGAAAACGGTTTCTACAAAAATAGCTTTTTAACATTTATGTTTCTTGAGCACAAAATTAGCATATTAGAATGATTTCTGAAGGATCAAGTGACTTTATAAAGGGCTACCAATTAAATAATTGACACAAAAAAAATTAAAAAATGCATTAAATAATGTTATGAGATTGTTTAAAAAATAAATAAATAAATAAATATATATATATATATACACACACACACACACACACACACACACACACAAATAAGAAGTGTTGGAAAGAATGATACTTTTAAACATAAAACTAAACACCCAGTAGATGGCGGCAGGTGACCGTCTTAATGAGTGAGTCATTGAGTCGTTTATTCAAACGATTCGTTTAAACGGCTGATTCAGTCAAGAATGAGGCAGTTGTTTATGAAAGGGCCATTGAATCTTTGAATCAAACGATTCGTTCAAAACGCCGAATCATTCAGTAATAAAAACACGCATGAGTGATCAAAGCCACTGGAAGGCAAGCCTGCAACCTTTAGCCAAAAAAGCGTAACGGCTAATGCTAACGCTCCGCCTCTGGCGGTACACAGGGAAGGAGACCAGAGGCTGTTTTCTGAATGGATGTCAGTGGATGAGAGGCTTCACTATACTGATTAAATAGCTTTTGTGGGGAAATAGCTAATCATTTAACTAATCAACAGCCTGTTCGCTAATCTTCAGCATGTTTTACACTAAACAATACTTTCGTTGGGAACTGTAGATTTTAGCTTGATAAAAATGTATTTTTAAGAGAAGGCAGACTAGGAAATGTTGCGACAGGTAGGACTCATTTACGGTGTTACCAACAGCAAATGTGCCCCATTACTGTTTAACAGATAGAACAATAGATGTTGTGTAAAAGCCACTGGAAGACAAGCCTGCAACCTTTAGCCAAATAAGCGCTAATGCTAAGGCTCCTCTGTGGCGGTATGCAGGGAAGGAGTTTTGAACCGCGGGCACTGATGTCACTGCCATTACACAATAGGCTGAGAGGTGCCGCACGTGATTAAGTTAGCTGCTATGCTTTCTCCAATGGTAAGCGATACAGACCCTCTTATCTCCCTATTATATACAATCTCTGGAGTGGTTCTGTGACATGCGCGATGATTCTGCTGTGATCTTTTTTTAGAACTATTTTCACAGCTGAAATGGAACAAAAAAGTCAATATTGTGTCTAAAATGTAAGTGGTTTAATTTTAACTATTTGCGTATTCAACTGTTGAATGAAATCAGTGTTACATTTTCAATTGTGATGGTGGAAGACAGCACAGGCTGCACTCCTTTCCATTTCTCCTCGAGGGGCTGCACAACCTTGTAGGCCTACATATACATTATATTATTATTTCGATCGCCACTTACACTAAATGTAATAAAATCAGAGTCATTCTCGCGTTTTGGTGACTCCCTACTTTTTTAAGCGTTCAAGTGTTCATGTGGATCCCTTCTGTAACTGTTCTTTGCATCTTCTTCTCTGACAACGGAGCGCATTGAAAGGGAGATTGACGGTCTGGTTTAAACTTAAGATGAAAAAAGGTATGTTATGTGATAGAACGGTGGACCGGTTAAGCCCCGGGTATAGTTCGGCCGTCCGCGTCGGACGGTGCACGTGCAACAGCGCATGCGCAAGCAGAACAAAATAGTCCACTCACAGTACTGAGCACAATGTGCAAGTCGTCGAAGAACCTGTGTAAAGAGCGATTCAAAAGCATGCCTTCTCCATCGTTTTTGATTCCTGTTCTCTTGGTGTGTCTTCTGAACTATGTTGCAATGGCGGATGCGCTATTTTGTTATTTTTGGCGCACAAAAAGTATTCTAGTCGATTTATAATATTAAGGTTGAACACTGTAGTCACATGAACTGTTTTAAATATGTTAGTAGCTTTCTGGGCATTGAAAAATGGAGTGTTATTGCTGGCGATGCAGGCCTTACTGAGCCATCGGATTTTATCAAAAATATCTTAATTTGTGTTCCGAAGATGAACGAAGGTCTTACAGGTGTGGAACGACATGAGGGTGAGTATATATTTTTGGGTGAACTAACCCTTTAACACAAACCAAAACTGTATTACTTAAAGGTGAAGTACTTCTCTTATCCGCTAGATGTCAGTGTTTATCTACGACAAACCTTTCCTTCCTTTCAAAGACTGCCAAATTCTATTGGCAAATATTAAATAAATAAACGCTTCAAAAGCTGCAGAGTTGCTTGTTTACTGTGTTTAGATATCAAAATTCTTTAACAGCATTTGTTTTGATGTTAAAATGGGAGACAACAATGATACAAACAAAAAATGATTAATTTTTAATGCATGTTTACCCAATAATAGAGTGCATTGTCTACACTAAATGAACTTTGAACAACACTTTGTTGCTGTAAACAAATTTGCATTTTTTTTATTTTTTTTTTTAAAACGTCTCGGAGCATTACAGATGGACATCTCACACACATTTACCCAATCCAGACATCAAACCTCATGGTGTGGTTTCCAGCAGACAGCCAAAGAATCAATCCATCAGATGGCCTCTGTCATCTAGTGAACTGTGTGGTTTATATAGCATCAGACTGACAGAATGTTGTCACCATAGTGAGCCAAAACATTTTTTGAAATGACAGATAGTCTACACAAAGAGATCCACATTGATCCCATTAAACAAACAAACAAATGTATGGTCATGTTTTGTAAACACAACACCTCATATTTATTATGCAGTAAGCTGTGTCTGTTCATTCAGCAGGCAATGGATCAGGAATAATCAAGCCAGGTCCAACATCATATTCATTTTAAAAGCTTAATAACATCATTAATGTCATCATTAACATCAGACTTTTTGTCTCTCATGATCATTTTCTATCTATCTATGAGAAAACAGATAGTCTAGGTTGCACTGTACCCCATGTTTACCTATTTGATCGACAGGGATCCGTCTATAATCTTCCCTTCGACCTATGTAGGTGCAGACAGGACGCACACTGCAGCCTATACGGTAGTCTACTGCACATAGAGGGCGTTTTCCCAGCATGAGAAACATTTCATCGGTACACCCAGCTGGGTAATGCAAACCCACATACTACATCACTGAACACAAATCAGAGAGGGAAGCAAGCTCAAGTAGAGTGCGGAGCATCTAGACCAGAGTGTATACTGTGAACCTGCCACATGCGTTTGGACTCTTACTGCACAGCCGGTGGATATTTAATCACTATCGGAGATTTTTTCTCCTTTTAAAGTGGCTCTGAATATATCAGCGAACTTGATTAGACTAAAATACCTCCTGTTCTTGATGATACAGCGCTGTTTTTAAACACCGCGGCTGACAGGATATGGCGAGTGTTCAGTCGGTGGCCACGCCGGGCGATAGAACACCTCATCCCGGCCACAGGCATCACGGAGCCGCCGCCGCGGGCTCCGGTACCGGTGACATGATGATGATGATGTCTTGCTCCGGCTCGGTGGTGCTACCGGCCGGGGTGATAAACCCAACGGTTCCCATCCGGAATATCAAGACGAAATTCGCAGTGCTCACCGGTCTCATTCAAGTCGGCGAGGTCAGCAATAGAGACATAGTGGAAACAGTGTTGAATCTGGTAAGTGTGACTTCTTGTGGCTGTGTTTCAAAACCTACTCACTACGTAGGCTAGACAGTATTTTTTGGGCTCTTTGAGCGATCCAATGGACTCTTTAAGGTTTTGAAACTGACTTTGGGAGTCATAAACCCCTTGAATGAATGATGTTGTGACATTGTATCACAGATTGTGTGTGTTCGGATGCAGCATTTATGTGCCCTCATGTTCTCATTACAGTCACTGACATATGGCAAAGTGTCTGTCACACTTATTAACAGTAACCAAACAGGTGTCCTACATGCAATCTGTGGTACTATCTTGTTACTCGTTACTCTTGTTCTTCATTAAAAACATCCTTAAAGCAAGGTACAATCTCTCTTTTGTTAGACTTTTTGTTAAAAGCTACTTGGCTATCAGGGAAGAAAAATAAACTTGATTTAAAATGCATTTTCTGAAAACAAATCTTGTCCTAAACAAGTTCACTTCTCAAGTAGGCTACATTTTTCATGTTACATGTTTCATGTACATGTTTCAACATGTACATGTTTCATATTTTTTACTGGACATCTAGCCAAAAATGATTATTTTCTTTTATTTACTTACTTAATTTCTGGCAGTGTTTTAAGATATCTTTGATATTGACTCAGGAAATTCTCATTTTAAAGTTTTACATGTTCTGCAACAACAACAAAAAGATCTGGAAAGATTGAACAATTCTTTTCCATCATCCTTAAACTTATACAAAATATTTGTGAGGTAGATTGAAAGTCATTTGTCTCTTTATTTAAAATGCCAAATTTTTAGAGGAGCACCCGGACCTGAGAATGTAATTTCTGTAAAATGTCCCTTTTCTTTGAAGTGAACAACTTTTTTTTTTTTTTTTTTTCTTGTCATATATCTTTATCATAATAAATATAATATAATAAATGCCCTATATATGTGTAAAAACAGGCAGGCTCATTGCATGCTTGTTTAGCTATAATGCACTTTAGTCTTAAGTTAATAGTCTATTTGCTGAGTATTTGTTAAAATAGGTTTTCGTGGAACACACAAGACCTGGACCAGGGTGTTTGGTCAAACATTACTTATTCTTTTAACTGTGGTACAAACTTTTTGTAATTGTTGTGATTCTTAGATAATAGCCTAAGTAATGACCTGTCAGGAAAACAACACTAACCTGCTGGAATACACTAACCATATTAAGATATTTACCCGACTGGGTGTGATTTTCAGTAAACGTGATCGATTTGACAATCACAGAGTTCACACAGTTTGATGCACTGAACTGAGGAATATAGATTAAGAAACCAGAGGCTCATCCAGCATAAAAAAACTCAGGATCAGGTGTTTCTTTTGTGACTGCTGTCTGTCTCACACAATAGCAGCTCATGGTGAGTCAAGGAGGCGATGCTGACAGCATTTAGACAACAGGTCTGTTCCTGAGCTCACAGGTGCTGCTGTTTACCACACGGCAGGGTGCATTTCTGATTTGACAGTGGAGGGAATAATTACTGCCCCTCCCTTAGACACCATTTGCCAAGGGTTCTTCAGCCACCATGCACAAAAGTATTTCCATAATAAACAGTGTTTATCAGTCAGTCAGTTGTTTTAGAGAGAGAGAGAGTTTTGTGTACCTTTTTGGTGTTTTAACAAGTACTCACACCTAGGTGTGTCACAAGACCAAAATATCAGAGATCAATAACAATATCAGTGGCAGCTTCATTATTCTTGATATAAATTTTAAAACCAATGCAAAAACTAATATGAACACACTGATTTCATATATTTCATATATTAATATGTGATGGAAAATATTTATTATACAAAATATGCATTTGGTGATACAGACAGGTCCTTTCATTCACAAAAGAGATTTCATTTCAGATATAATCTAAGAATTCTGGGAAAAAGTAGAAACATTTCAAGATGTTAAAGTCACTGTGAAATCAAAATCGTTCCAGAGGATGAAATCCAGTCCCACCCTACATTTTTTTTTTTTCTCATTCCAGATGCTGTTTCACTTGGATATGTCACAATAGGGAAGAAAAGACTATCACGACTTCCGTTTCATTTTGACTTTAACTTAAAATTGCGAGATATAAACTTGGAATTGTGAGAAGAAAAAAAAAAAGTCAGAATTGTGAGATTAAAGCATTAATTTCCTTTAAAATGAAAATTATCCCAAGCTTTACTCACCCTCAACGCGACGTCAGTTACGCTTTTTTCGTAAATTGAATATGGAAGGCGGCATGGCGGAAGCTAGATATTATACTTTATAACTTCTTAAATATGGATATTTTTTGTACACAAGTTATAAAGTAAAATACCTAGCTTCTGCCAGACCACCTTCCATATTCAACTTACGAAAAAAATGTAACCGGCCTTCGCGTCAGTTACGCTTTTTTCATAATTTGAATAGGGAAGGCGTAGGACGTAGTGAAAGCGTTTTGAACTGCGAGAGTTTTACACTTAGGAGTACATTTATGATGGATGGATGCACTTTTTTTTGGGCTTCATACTCATTGGTCCCGTTCACTGCCATTATAAAGCTTTGATGAGACAAGATATTTATTAATATAACTCCGATTGTGTTCATCAGAAAGAAGAAAGTCATACACCTAATTTTCATTTTAAGGTGAAGGTAACTAATCCTTTAACTAACTAATCCTCAAAATTGAGATAAAAAGTTATCTATTGTTTTACTCCCTGGTGGAAACAGGCTTCCATACATAACAGACAGTGGCTGCATTTACACTACAAGGTGTAATGATCAGAAAATTTCGGCTTTCTTTTGGCCTATTGGTTCACATTCAGATAAGACAAACCAACAGTGCTTACCTAAATATATACAGGCATTTTGACCACATTAGACAATGTTCTCTTAAGTGAACAAAGGTTTAAGTTGGCATGAAACAGAAGTTGTGATAGTTTTTTTCTTCCCTATTAGGGGCTTTTGCACTGGAGGAACCTTTTCATAGTTCCTAGAACTACTGGCTGAAGTACCCGGATTTTGCTGTGTTCGCACCACAGGAACTAGGAATGATTTTAGTTCTAGGAACTCCTTTTGGGGAAACAAAATTAGCTCCTACATCAGAGTAGAGTCTAAACCAGCACTATAGGAACTATCAATGACGTAAGTGTATGTTGATTGGTCAAACGCATGTCAAACACCGGCACCTGGCATTTTAAAAAAGCCGTGTAAACATATTTACTTCACGTACATGGAAAACAGCAATAACAGCATTTTTACCCGTTGTCTGTAGGGTTGTGTTCTTTTCTCAGCCTCGATGATTTGTAATACTGAAAAATGTCATGGGAGATTTCGACTCTTAGCCCCGCTTTTTGCTCTTTCAGTCGCATAAATTATGCGTTTACATTCCATCTTCGTTATCACGAAACCCATGACACACAACTGCTGACAAACACAGTTCCGATCATGGCATCCTCCACTCACTGTTTTTTAGTGTTTGTAAATGCCGCGCTTAAAGATGGGAGAAATTAGTTCCTCTCCCCAGGGGGAGAAATTAGTTCCTTGGGGGAACTATCCTAGTGGCTAGTTCCTAGAACTATTTGGTGCGAAAGCCCCTATTGTGACATATATCTGAGTGAAACGGCTTCTCAAACAAGAAATAATGTTGGGTAGAACTTGATTTTGTCCATTGAGAATTGATTGTTGTCATTTGCTATCTCATGTGAGTGGGTTGGACATTTAACTTTTTAACATCAACATTTAACTTTTTCTGCAACACACTGAAAGACTGGTATTGTTAAGTCTTTTTTTATTGTTTGATACCCAAGTACTTTTAACTGTTCGATCAGCATAATGAATAGCTGAATAAATGTTTTGGTCCTCTGTTTCATCCAAGCCCTTGGTTTTTCTTTTTTTATTAGTTTATCGTGTTAGAAATGTCACTCGATCGATCCAGGCTCAGATCCACGCTGCTTTAACCCCTACATATCTGAACCTTGATATTTGCAGTCTCATTGTTCCTGCTATAGAGTTTAATTACCGGCCGTTCTGTCACAGCGGGGAGCGAAGAGATCATACCGGGCAGATATGTTGCCACACTTGGCATGTCAGGGCAAAGACATCGTCCTGTGACTCTAATTGACTTTCGATACTCTCAATGCAACCCGAATGTCCCTTGAGTAACTGAAGTGAGAAGAACAGCATGCTGAGGCAAATCTCACCTTTCTTGATCTGAGAGAGGCGAATTCACAAGTCATGATGTGACTGTCAAAGTGAGTCGTTCCAGAGACATTTTTGAGAAGTACACAGTCAAAGTTTTTAGCATGATTAATAGTTAAAATCACACTGCCATTGTGTTAACACTGCTTTTCTTCTTCTCAGAAACGCAGTATATGAGAAGAACAGTGGTTGCTTTGATGTCTCGATTAAGAATTGATCGCCAAAGTCTCTAGTGTGCAATGACTCTGAGATGTGTAATGGAATTGATCCTGCTAGATTTACTTTCTCTGTTTTGACCGAGGCAGCACTCTCACTCGACTTTATCGTATCGTTAAATCTGATCCAGAGGAATGAAACGGTGGGAAGTTACTCCTTGTTTGTTACATTGTACTTTCAGCGCACTTTAAATCTTGTGTATCTGATTCTCTGAGAGACTTTGACAAAGTAACTCTGTCATTCCGGAAGTGTGATGTGTCACAGGCATCCCTCGTGTTGGACAGGATGATGTGTTCGAGCAGGAACAGGAAATAGGGCTATCAGTCAGCCAGGTAAGCCAGACTCAATCTAACAGTAGGAAACTAGGCACCCTGTGTAAAATTCAAACCTAATATAAATTCCAGCCCTATTTTTTTTTTTTTTTTATCTTTTCAAGGATGCTGCTGTTTGTTACACTTGGGCTGTTTGAGTTAAAACTCAGACCTGTGGGTGGTGAAACAGTGACTAGTATGAAACGGAGAACATTAACAATTAAGAAGCTCTTTCAAGGATTTGAACAAACTGCAAAAGAGAATCTTTTCAAAGAATATCTAGAAAATGTTTCTTCTGATCTTCTCTTTTGAGTGTAGTTTTCAAAGATTGGTTGAGCACTAAATTATAAATTAAAATAAATTTACAAATCTTATTTAGACAAAGGAAACAGAAACAGATTATAATTATAAGTTTATGCACAATGCCATAAATGTATAATTTATATATTTTTAGTTTTCATTTTAATTTGAGCTGCATTTTTTTTTTAGTAATTTTATGTGCTTTTGTAATATTTATAATTGTTTTGCGTTTTAAAAATATTTTTATTTAGCTTTATTTTTTTTTATTTCAGTTTTAGTAATTTTAGTATTTTAGTAGTAGTAGTTTGTAGACAAACTTTAAGTTGGCTCGAAAAGTAGGCAACATTTCTAATTTTCATTTAAAGGATTAGTTTACTTTAGAATGAAAATTTACTCACCCCCATGTCATCCAAGATGTTCATGTCTTTCTTTCTTTAGTCGAAAAGAAATTAAGGTTTTTGAGGAAAAACATTCCAGGATTTTTCTCCATATAGTGGACTTCAGTGGGGTTCACCGGGTGGAAGGTCCAAATTGCAGTTTCAGTGCGGCTCTACACGATCTCAGACGAGGAATAACGGTCTTGTCTACGAAACGATCAGTCATTTTATTAAAAAAAATTAAGATTTATATACTTTTTAACCACAAATGCTCGTCTTGCACTGCTCTGCAATGCGCCACGCATTACAATATCAAGTTGGAAAGGTCACGTGTGACGTAGGCGGAAGTACCACGGTAGGGCGAAAAACTCTCATTTTCTCCTCTGATTTAAAAATGATCCAACATCGTTGTTTCACCTTTTTTCGTAAAGGGCGTTGGACTTAGTCTTTGTAGACACAGGATCGGTACCTACGTCACGCGTGACCTTTCCAACATGATTACGTAATGCGTGGTAGATTTGTGGTTAAAAAGCCTATCAATTTTTATTTTTTTTAGAAAGTGAACGATCATTTCGCTAGATAAGACCCTTATTCCTCGTCTGTGGCCTTTTGAAGCTGCACTGAAACTGCAATTTCGACCTTCCGCCCGGTGAACCCCACTGAAGTCCACTATATGGAGAAAAATTCTGGAATGTTTGATTTTATTTCAATTAATGAAAATGATTTTTAATAGTTTTAGTTTAATTAGGAATAGCAACACTAGTTGCTATGTTGTTGCTATGGTGTTCTGAGCGGTTGTTTACCACAAATATGAAAATTCTATTATCATTTAGTCGCCTTCATGTCATTCCAAAATATACAATGAAAGTCAAACAACAGTGGACCCCATTGACTTTCATTGTACGGACAAAACACAAACACATTCTCTATTCTGTTCCATGTTTACATTGATAATTGCGCCTGCTTATGCATAGATGGTTCTGTACTAACTCTCCAGTGGACAAAGAAAAATAGGAACATTGGGTTCGTAAATGCATTGTGTCCAGTGTAACCTTTGTTTTTTTTTGTCAAGAAAATATCCCTTGGGAAAGAGTTGTACACTAAATGGAGCAGAAAGAAAAATGTGTACAGAGCATTGTCTATTTCCAGAAGGTCTTGTTTTGCTCTTAGAGATGGAGGCTGTATACAATTTCTTTGAAGTGTAGATTATATTTGTGCTGTATTTTGAACCTGTGCTTTTTGTGTATTCAGCCACAGCACATAAACCTGTCTTAGAATAGGCTACCTCTGAAATTTTTGCATTGCTAATTTAACTACAACATTTTATCAGCGATGGCTCAGGGATGGAGACAGGAATGGTTTTTGTTTCTTTGCACAAAGTGAAGCATCTAGATTACATTATTCTGCTCTTTTTTTCACCCCCGCTTTTATACTTGTCTACCAACTCTAAGCTGAAGTTTTTATGGGCATATGCGATAGTTGCTCGACAATTAAAATATAGTCAGCGGCCGCTCATTCCTGTTAATACTCTGTGGTTCCATATGGATATGGTCTTGCCTCAAAAAGTTATTTGGAGAAAGTTTGAAAGTGAACAGGATTGTGTCTATTAGTGTTGGAGAAAATACATCCAAAAATATAGGGTCTGTTTACACCTTGATACTGTTCTCTGATTGGATAGCTATCCGATCATAAAAAGACCAGGTGTAAATGCCCTCTGTAATGCTTTAGAGAAGGATTTGATCAAGTCAAACCACTTCAGAAGGTGGTCTGAGACACATTCCAGATGAAACTGGATAAGTGTAAATGCTTCTGGTTATTGAAACCACATATGTAAATTTTACTCCTCCCAAAATGTTAGAAAATAAACATGTGAGAGCGTGTTATAGACTATTTGAAATGTTATAGCCGCCAGATATAATGCTGCTACTGCAACATGTATCGCCACAGAGGAGTAGCTGAGTATCTCTTCAGCAAGCCAACGTGCAAACTGCCACAAATGAAACTAAAAGCAAGTCGCAGATGCTCCAAACATAATGATCTTCATTAAAAGTAGTGAGCTTAAATGGATGCCGCTCTCGCTCCTATTGCGGTCTTTGATCTTGAAATTAGCTGATGATAAATAAAATGCAGCTCATATTTGTTGCTTTCATTGATGTGAACTCTGTTAAATTTGCAGATCGGATTTATATTCATTTTGCGGAGACACATATATGTGGCCAAGTGTAAATGGAACCATTTTAACAAATCCGATCAGTAAAAACATATGAAGTGACCAGGTGTAAACAGGCCCATAAATTGTCTCATGTCATTCCAAACCCACTTGCTGTTATTTTTATCTGTGAACAGAAAAGGAGTCTTCACACAGCTTTCTTCCATTCAACAAGAATTTCTAGTAACCACGAGCTGAAATTGAAGTAATTTTTCATTGAGAGTGAATCATTCAACTCCGTATGTAGCTCTCAAATAAAAATGGCTCCTATGGCACAGGTTTGATGTGGTGACCACAAGAACCCATGGCATCCAATTTCAGTCTTTTCCTCACCCGAAGTGTGAAAAAAGATTTGAAATACTACTTTTATGGTGCCTTCTTGTCCTTTGTGGAGTTTGACAGCCCATGGTCACTATAATCTGTGATCTACACAGTGTGTAGATTTTTATAGTAGCATACCGATTTAAAACAAGGGTGAGTAAATAATGACTTTTTTTGGGTGAACTATGATGAATTCTCTATTGCATAACCTCAGCGATAAGCCGACTTTGTTCATGATGAGTAATAATGAGCATGAAGGTTAATGTTGCTGCCTCTAATTCCCTTTAACAGTTTGATTCATACAAAGCTTTTCAGAGGCCTAATCGACAACAAATATCCGTCATTTCCGCAGAAGTGAACACAGGAACCTTTAGCAGTAGAGAGAGATCTCTCGTGTTCCCAGCCATGTGCTACAAGACCGAGTCTTGACAATGTGCCTTATCTGGGCTAATTAAGAACGACACTGACGTTAATCTCCCTCTGCCACGAAGTCTGAAATGAAAGCTGTTATACTGATAAAGTGGAAATGTTTTACCCTGTAGGTAGCTTTTATTGCTTGAAAATTGTTAAATTAGGTTAATGTGAACAGAAAGCTATTTGTGGTGTAATCGTGCTGTCTTTAACAATCACTGCTGCTTTATATCCATTTGGATTTACTTTAGTCAAGAGTCGTATGTTAATGGAATACAAAGCTGACTGGGTAGTAGAACCACAGCATTTTTTTTTTTTCATTTAGGATGTTTCCAATCTTGGAGTGTACGTTGATAAATGCCGATCGGATCTACTGTTCTGGTTGTTTGCTCCACGTCTGCAATATTAATCAAAGGGCTGAAAGCGATGACATCCACCTTGACCTTACCATTGTGGAGTCGAGACAATCTTTCATTCGTCATTTTAAAGGAAATATGTCATTATGTGAGCACTTACTCTCAGCACTGGGTTAAAGTTTGCAAACCCTTTTGTGGTTTTTCTCATTGCTATTGCTTAAACCACTAACCATAAGTATTAAACTCCAATGTCTATCTCACACCATTTGCACTATGCACATGAATAATATCTTAAATTTAGCAGGTAACGCTGTAGTGAAATCTAGGCGAAATATCAGTCAAAAGTAGTAGTTCTGATGTTCAATGCGGTTAATTCCGCCTTCACGGGTAATTCCAGATTGTTTGGATTCCTCTTGAACAAATGACTGGATTTTGCTACAAAAAATTCATAGAATAGTGATAAATATGACCACATTAAGTGTTTAGACCTATGCTTTCAGTATACAAACAGAGGTGAAATCCCATTGAAGTAGGATTCTGTACAATAAATTCCAGACTGTGTGGATTTCTATTGAAATGACTGGATTTTGCTAATGAAAATTTGCTAAACAACAGTAAATGTGACCACACCTTAATACATTTCAAAAAGATCCGACTTGCCATTTTCACTTAGTAGGCAAAATGGGTAACATCACATTGAAGGAGGATTCTGGGCATTATTTAGTGACCGAAATGTCATTGAGACCTATGCTTTTTTGACCTTGGCGAGTGAGTAACCACCAAGCAATGCTCTATTAACCGCCTACAATACCTAGTAACTCCTATGGGGCGTGATGCGACTTGCGCGAATAAATCGCGCTATTCACCATATACGCGCGTAGTTGGGCGCTTGAACATTTTGAGTTTGCTCACTTCATTTGCGTGCGAAATTCAGTTCACAACAGACAAATTTGCTAAATTTCTGCCAGGCGGCTGAATAAACACATCAACTCGTCAGCGGGAAAGTAGTTGTAAAATAAGGCAAATAAGCTGAATTTCTGCTCTCTCTCTCTCTCTCTCTCTCTCTCTATAGCTCAAATTGGGTAGAGAGCATTTTTTTTTTTTTTTTTACAACTTACCAGATTGTCTGACCTTCTCACTCACTTTCTTCCAAGCAAGATCCTTTTTATTCCTGTTTCTATAAAAGTACAAAGATGTATCCTACAGCTCCAGGTATCCACATACAGCGACTATGATTTTGTCCTCCATTGTTGTTTCGGATTTCTGCCTCCGCTTGCTACGTCGTAATCACATCACTACTAGAGCAAGCTCCTGATTGGTTAACGCGGCGCGAATATTCGCCAAAGTTCAGATTTTTCAAACGCCCGAAACGCTCAGTTTGCGCCGCCGGGTGTCTATCGCGTCTTTGCATTGACTTAACATGTAAATCATTCGCGCTTAACTGTCAAGTTTTTAAAACTTGAATTCATAAGCAGGCTAGAGCAGCTAATTTTTCAGAGGTCAGACATGCTTACTGCGAGAACGCTGGTAACCAGGTTCTAGGTTTGTTTCTGTTGCCCCACTGCACTGTGTGCTTGCATGGATTAGCAGCTCCCCGGCTGCCGATAAAGACTGAATACCTGGGGTAGGCATGAAAACCTTCATCAAAACAGTCACCAGGCTTTCATTAGATTTAAAGAGCTGGTTATCTGACAGTGCTTAATAGCAAATGAATGCAAGTTTATTTGCTTTTCAGTATTCAACTTAATGTCATAGTTAATTATTTAATTTTTTAATTACATTAGCATAATGTTAGATGATATTAAATGTCTGAAGTGTGTAATTTTTTTATGTTTATGTTTTTATGTTTAATATGCAGAGACGATAAGCCATTCACAGATTGATTTTACAAACACAACACACAAAATATGTTTATCTCAACACAGCTAAACTGACTAAGGGTACGTTTACACGACAACGAAACTGAAAAGTTTTTACTTTGCCTTTTTCACGTACAGACGACAACGTTGTCAAAATAATCCCCGTTCACACAGATCCACGAAAACGACTTAACATGCTGTATCATGCCAGGCCAGTAGTTGGCGATGTCATTTTGTAATGAAACACTATGCACCTATAGACTGAACATGTAATACGCACGCGCATGACATCAATAACGGTACCGTTTTCAAAAACTTGCACTTTGAAACACATTTTCAAAAGCTTGCATTTTCAGGCCGCTAAAACGGCGTTGTCGTGTAAATGAAGTTTTTAGTTGAAAACGGCTTTGTGTAAATGGCCCCTCAACCAATGATGTTTAGTCTGGAGGCGGGACTATCTATCTGTCTGACCAGTGCAGTGTTTAGGAAACCTGTTAAAAAAAATTTTGTAATTCCTTTTTTCATATGTTTACACCACCATTCCACCGTTCTCTCTCCGGCACATTAAACTGATGTGTGGCGGATTTAAATAAATGCCTTTTTTGAACTTCCAAATCATCAAATAATTCAGGAAAGAAATTATCAAAGTTTCCATAAAAATATTAAGCAGCAAAACTGTTTTCAACATTGATAATAATAATAATAATAATAATGTTTCTTGAGCACCATATCATCATATTAGAATAATTTCTGAAGCATCATGTGACATTAAAGACTGGAGTAATGATGCTGAAAACTCAGCTTTGATCACAGCAATAAATGACATTTTAAAATATATAAAAATAGAAAATCATTATTTTAAATTGTAATAATATTTCACAATATTACTGTTTTTACTGTACATTGATCAAATGAATGCAGCCATGGTGAGCATAAGAGACTTTTTTTTAAAAAAAGAGTCCACAGTGCCATATGACAAATATCATATTTTACCGATAAATGCTGCGGTTGACCAATCAGAGCCAAGTATTGTATGGAACCTTATAATAAAAAATCTGTCTACCTGTTGAATATGTTATATTTGATATTCTTAAGATGTGAGGAAATACTTATCCTTATACTGAAAAGAGCACAGAGTATTAATTAATTATTGATTTTCCCTGACAAAGATAATGTGAAATGTTCTGATCATTCCATTAACGATTAGCTATATGCCAGGGAGGTACAGCGTTAACATTTACCTGAACTAGTCATGTGCTGTCTTCCATGAACATTATTAATAGGTTAATTTAAAACCAAACTTTTGGGAAGACCCAAAGTAAAGAGCTCACCTTTTAAACTCTTCTCCAAAACTATATTCCAAACAATTCCAGTCATGAACGAGTGCAGATAGCAGACCATGCAAATGTGACCTTATGGGCAGTCGATACACAAGACTAGAGAAGCAGTCAAGGAAATAATGGCTATCCAAGGGTTTGGAAGTGAAACAGCTGTTCAGCTAAATTAAATCTGCTGATTTCATGGTGAAATTTGATGGTTAATGTGAGAGTTGTGCTTTTCATGCATATCTAGTGAGTCCTGTTAACGTCAGACATAAAGTGTAACTGTGTCCAAAGCATTAGTCACAGTCCTCTGGCATTGTGTGTAGAGTTCTGGAATGGTACGCACAGGACTGTTGCTTCAGCAAATACGTATTTGCCTTTAGAAAACGGGAAATGACACAGCTAATCCGAAAATTCTCTTTTTGATCGCAACACACACATGAAGCTTATCACGAATTAACCAGATTCAAACCTCATCTGTAGCACCCCTGAGTAATGACAGAGAGCTATTCTGACTGGATAGGCGTATTTTTTGAAAATACATTATAGGGGCATGTGTCCTGTTTTTAACATTACACACAACATGTGCCAGGTAATGCATTTCTGAAGTCTGTGCGACTCGTGATGAAAGTAAATGGCTGCAGTAGTGATTCATGAGGTAACCTGGATGCATTTAAAATAAAAAGACAAATGAAGAGGTAAAAAGGACAAATTGGAAGGGTGTTGGAAGCACAAATCTAAGCCTAAACCACTGACTAGGATTATTAGTAATTATTGGTGACATCTGTAATTGTTCCCTATATTCAGTGATTTCACTCTTCAGTGAGTGTGCTGTTTAAATTTCTTTTTTTTTTTTTCAGCCTTGACGTCAATAGATAATTTTGGGAAATAATACAAATTATAGGCCTTCAAATTCAGTGAGAACCTCATATGACACTTACTGACACTGAATAATGCATATCTTCACCTTGGAATTATAAGGTTCTATCTGACAATTTTGTCAAAATTGAGTCACATATTCTTATTCTGTGACAACTTATTTACATTATGTGATGTTGTTTTGAAGTTTTGTACATTTTGGGACCTTTTTAGAAAACAAAAAGGTTCTATCTACAGAGGAGTATGGAATGCAAACACTTTGAAGCTCAATATCTCAAAACTGCTTAGAATGCATGCAGATAGAACCTTATAATTCCAAGGTGGCGAATTATGTATGCATTTAAGGATTACAACAAATCTGTTCATATGGGTTTTTTTTTTTTAAGTCTGGGAAGTTTGTATTTACAAGTTGGAATGTCGTAATTGTGATTTCTGGTGTGTTACAATCACTTTGGCCTGAGCAAGATGGTGATTCACATTTTTTATGACAAATTCATTGTTTTCAACTCTACAAAATAATAAATAATGTGCATCAGGTGTGTTTTTGCATTTTGTGTTTGTATTCAATTAATGAAGGTGCTGTAAACTGATTTGTTATATATAACGCTATATTTTCTAACTTACATGCCCCCCCCCCAAAACTTAGAAACTTTGAGTTTACAGAGATTATTACTTGTAATTACAACATTGTGATGGCATTCAACTCATAAATAGTACCTTTCCAACGTGACTTGAATGGTGTGGTGACATTTACCATTGCTCAACAAAATATTGGAGACTGTGCTCACTGCAGAACAAATGGGTGGAGCTTACGTTAGCTCCCCCTCGCTAGACGTCCAGAGAGGAGAAACGAATGTACAACCACACCCTAATCCTACCCCAACCCTACCCACAACTCTATCCACCCCATTCGATGTCCAGAGAGGTGGAGAATTCTATCCCTCCACCCCAATGGACGTCCAGAGAGGCGGAGCTGGCCCTCATAGACTCTGCAGTGAGTACCACTTGAAATATTGTGGACAAAATCCAGCAATTTCAGTTGGAATCTGTGCAACTGAAGCAATTCAACTCAAAGAAGTTCCCCCAAACAGATTTCGCTCGTGTTTATTTGGTCACACAAATTTGCCACGTTCACCAACAGAAAGAGTTTGAAGCACCGCTTCTGAATCTGAAACCGCTCTAGTGTAGTGTAGTATTCCTGAACGAATGTGCTGGTTCTTTTTAGAAAAATAAGTGAATAAAATATGTTACCACATGTTTTGTTTGTGATTTATAAAGTCTGCGTAAACGCATAATTTGGAAAATTTGTTTTAAATGTTAATTTATTTTTTAAATGATTTCCAGTGGTGGCGCTAGGACAGGGCTTGCTGGGGATATACCAGGAACTATATATGATATTTGTGAAGATTCACTCGCGTTAAACATCAGATAATATAGATTTTAATATAAATTCTTGCACTTAATATAACCTCTTCGCCCTTGGCTAGTGGTGATGAAAAAGAGGTTGTTTTTGATCTAAACATACACGTAAAACAAACGTTTTGATGCCTTGTCTGCTTTTTCCGTTTTTTCGCGGCGTCAAGGTAAAACTTAAACTTTTAAAAACGCGTCTTGACACACTGCACTCTTTTCCCTTTTGTTTGAATTTTTAAAAGCACAAACACTTTCCTTCCTTTAGCTCACTGCAGTTTTAAAGCCCTGATTATCTGTTCTGGCCAGTAGGTGGGACTGTCCTTAGATAATAAATATCTATGGGATGTCTATGGGATTGTTAGTCTGCAGGTTTCAATAAACAGTTATTGATTCAAACCGCTGATAAGGTAATAATAAATATATTCAGAGAAATTGATAACAAGCTTAATAACTGTACAGTTTACAATGTGACGTTTTAAGGTAAAAATGAAAAGTCATAGTATAATGCAGTAAATGTAGGATATTTAAGTTATTGATGCACTTAAAAAAATTCTTAGCACCCCCTCTGAACTGTTATTAAGCACTGTTGTTATTATAGCATAACTATAACTAAAATGTTGTTACAGTTAAACCTGTTGTACCTCATGCGGCACTGACAGTGTCACATTGCAGTGCCATTCTTTATATTTATTTTATTTTAAGTTGTGAAATGTCCTTCATAAATCTCAGGTTGTCATTAAACTAAAGTCCAATACTGAGAAGATGTTTATGGTGTGGGACCGGAGCTTAAAGAGAAGTTAATGCTCCATGTCTTCCGCTTTCCTCCCCACCGACTCCATCTCTGATCTCACAGAACAGCAGGCACCGAGCAGCGGAGCGCGAGCAGCTCGCGTAAAGCCTCAGACCTCTGGGAGGACCCTGGGCATGTGTGCGCCTATCTCTCGTGCATGACTCGTCCATGCCCTCCACGAGACGGAGGATTTAGTGATGATGAAAAGCTGACATTTTTGGAACAATCAGGGATCATTGCATTGCATCAGCCCTCTGTTTCTACTCAGCCGGGTTGACAGATAGGGCTATTCCGGAAGGGCCATATCAGTTGCAGGCACTGCAATCCGTTTATTACCAAAAAAATGGGTCTTATTTTTTGCTGGAGATGGCTTGAGGGGAAGATTTCACTCTCGGTGTTTTGAGCGCACGGCTTTTGTACTTCACAGGAAGCATCTAAAATTCATGTTGCCCCAGTTTTGCCTCTTGCCGGCAAACGGCACATCAGAAATGAGGCGCAATGTCTCACTCTCCAATCACTGAAATAAAACTGCTAGTTTTATTTACAGTGCTGTTCACAAGATAAAACACATGATGTTCATGAGGGGTTTCCTCCAGTGGGCTCATAACCAAATTCTCCTTGACAGACCTAAGGCCTGTTTCACAATGAACCCACATGCAGCAGTATTTCTTTGAATAACTGCAAGAAAATAATGAAAAATCTATCATCAGTCCACGTAAAACAGAACCCAAACCCGAAGTGTAGTTAAAAAATACTTAATCATCTGGATTCAGTGAGATTTACTTTTAGAAAGTGCTGTTTGTTTGTGTTCTTGTTTGAGTTTTTGTTATATCTAATTTTTTTAAATTAAGCCTGTCCTACATTTGTGGCGTCTATTTTGGCCAAATAACGTTATTTTTTTCAGGTTTTTTTTCAGGTTTTTTTTGTAAATCCCAAATAACACAACATTAAACACTAACTTATGTCTCCCTATGTTACTCCCTGTGTATGTATATTAGTCCAAAGGCCTTAATAACAATAAAAAAACATCCAAAGTATGTAAGGTAGTACAATTAAATGTCTTTTATTGAATCCAAAAGTTTTAATTATATTTTGCTATAAATAAAAGTATTTTAAAGATTTTGAAGTGTCAAAAGGTAATTCGGTAAAACTGTCCAAAGGCCAATACAGCCATTTAATTTGTGATTAAAATATCTTAAAATGTAATAAATGTATATATTTTTTATTCTGGCATGATTTTATAACCTATATCAACATTAGTGCAAAATGGTATTAAAATTATGTGTAGAAGTCGTTGCTTTGTTATGAGAAAGAATGTCCGGAAAAATGAATTTCATTGATGTCATTCAGAGAAACCAATAAAAAGGGACCATTTTGGATGTAGTCAGTCATGTAGTCAGTATCATGTGACAGGATGTGACATCATTCAGACACCTGCACAGGACCACATGGTTGTGAAGCAAAGTAACTAACTCTCTTTTAACTATTTGAAAAATTCATGTTTTCACTTGCTCATATGCCTGTCCCGGAACATCAGGTCATTCGGTGCAACAGCTATAAAACATGGAGAATGGTGTAATATTTAAAAAACTTGTACTAAATTTAAAATGTTTGATTGTCCTTTTGCTAGCTAGCTATATATCAGTCTGTTAGCATCGTTTGAAAATATCGTCATTCGGTATAACCAAGTGTGTCATTCGGTAAAACCAAAATTTTGGATAAACCAAATGACTTTTTTTTTTTGACAAATTTTATCAAAAATGACAAAAGCAGTGTTAATGGATTATAAAAAATGTATATGTAAGCAATAAGGTACAAGAGGCTGTGCTGTATCATGAATAAGTCACGGCTGAAGGGCGTTGTACGCAGGTAATAAACTCGCTCACTCGATCTCTTTGTCACAGTACTCTTCTGCATACAGTAAGCATCAATGAACAATATCAATTGAGAACATACAGTTTATGTTGCTAAGAGTGGTTGCTAAGGGTGTTGTGTAGTGATACATACACATAATCGTTGGGTGAAGCGGTCATAGCCTTGTTTTATTGTGAATAAAACACAGCTATTGACCAATCAGAATCAAGGACAGGAACAAACCTATATATATATATATATATATATATATATATATATATATATTTAGGCTCATCAGTGTATATAATCAGAATTTTTTATTGTGCATCATTAACATCAGTGTCATTTCCACCAAAGAAATACACACACATGATTTGAGATGTGGTTGAAATGACAGTGCTGAAAATGTTCATGATATTGTTAGTAGACAAATTTGTTAAACTCATGAGACAGTAAAAGTGTGTTCTAAGAGTGTTTTTTTTCCAAATTTATCCACAGTTGAAGAAATGCCCAAAATATTCTTTGCTTTTGTGTGCTGTGTGAAACGGGCCTATATGCCACATTTCAAATGCAGACCGCATTTTAATGTCTAAGCACAGCAAGATACAGACCTTATTGCCATATTGCCTCACTTTTAAAGTTCCAAAGTCATGTTTTTGCTTTTTTTGGGGAGACACTTTTAAGAAGTTTGCAAACTCTGAGTCACAGGATTCACACAATCTTTGAATATAGACACTTTGGGTAGTCCTAATAAATATATCATGGTGCCATCCTCTGCGTCTCTTTCTCCTCTGTCTCATGTCTCTCTTATGTTCTGCGACTCCGGGGGAGGAAGTGATGGTGCATTATCTTCCTGTCTTCCTTTGCAAAAGGGCTGTCTGAATTCCTCAGAGCCTCAGTGGACAAAGGCTAATGCAAAAAGGAACATAATTTGGATGCTACCTGCATGATGACCGACCGCTCTGTTAGACTGCTCAGAAGACACACATGCCCACACTGACTATGCTATATTTGATGTGTACTTGGCTATATTTATGTGTCTTTGAAGCTGTTTTATGCTGGTGAGTCATCACCCTTGCTGAACTATGTGGGCCCACAGAAGTGATGTTGTGTACATTTATGATCCAAGCAGACAGTATTTGGCTTCCTTTGCCTTATTTTAAAATGTTTTAAGCTTTTTTTATGCCTGTTGCTCAAACTTATCTCATTGCATCACAAAAGAGCCTTTACAAGATATGATTTCAAGTTAGACCTTTACATCTTTTTTATGAACAACCAACCTCAGATGGCATCTTTGTTCTGACATGAAAGAGTGAAATCAAAATGCTCTTTGAAATCCTTGTGATATTAACTCTATCATGATGGATTCTGACTGAACAGTGGAATATGAATAATAAGATTGGTTAAAAAAAAAAAAAACAGATGGTTTCTTAAAACTTTATTTTTTGTTTTGTCCATCTAAGGAAAAGGAAACCATTCCTATGATAATCTAAAAAGTAGGTTTTTGGTCACTTTTATGTCCCAAGGGTTGATATTAAACCTAACAAATAACAAATGTATTTATTTTATTTTTATTTTTTTAAATGATCCATTTCCATGCAAGAATTTTGCCTAGATAACTTTTTTGCACCTTAACACAATTGGAAGGAAAGAGCGCTTGATGTTAAAAAGAGTTATAAGTGCAATATATCCTGAAAAGGAACTTTTGGCAGTGTGGACTGCCACACTGCCAAAGTGTGGCAATAGAAAGCTGCCTCTCTCAGAAGGCGATCATGAATTTAGGACGTGCTCGATGTTAAAAAGTGTTATTATGCACAATAAGCAGTGAAAAGGAACTCAATGCGGTGCACGCACTGACTGACAGAAAGTAACCTCTCTCAGAATGCAGTCGCCAATTCAGTTCTCTTTCACATCTTATTGCAATTGAATAATCAAATATACAAGCAATTATGTCAAAATGCCCATCGTGTGGAGTATTCATGTAAACACGGCCGGTTACGTCTCAAGTGAAAGTAAACAGTTGGGTGTAAACCGGATGTGTATCAGTATAATGGATCCGGTTTCCAGATATAAATGGAGCCTAATATACTGCTGCTCTGTGTCATTAATGTGAATCAAACTAAAGAGAAAATAACTTACTGCTCTTGACAGAAAAACTTTTTTTAGCTTTAATATGCATACAATTTTTGTATTTAATTAATTTTATCTAATTTCTGTACTAATTCTAACTACATGTTAAATAAACTTATTGTACCTGAAAAACTAAATTGTGTAATTCCTATTTTATTATATTTTATTTTGTCCTATTGTTTGTAATTTGCTTCTTTATTTCTTATTTTTAATATAAAATAACACAAAATAACTATATTGTGATATTTCGTTATGGTAAAATAAAACTTCTCATATCATGAAATAAGAATTTGGTCACCGTCCCTTAATTACTATAAACTTAAAGCTTAAAGGTGCCCTAGAATTTACATTTTACAAGATGTAATATAAGTCTAAGGTGTCTCCAGAATGTGTCTGTGAAGTTTCAGCTCAAAATACCCCATAGATTTTTTTATTATACCATGTCTTAACTGCCTATTTTGGGGTGGCATTAAAAATGCTCTGATTTGGTGCGTGTACACCTTTAAATGCTCGTGCTCCCTGCCCCCAAGCTCGCGACTGCCATTTAACATTGCATAAACAATACCTGCAACAGTACATTAGCAACATGCTAACGAAACATTTAGAAAGACAATTTACAAATATCACTAAATATATCATGATATCATGGATCAGTTATTATGCATCCATCTGCCATTTTTGCTATTGTCATTGCTTGAATGCTTCACAATACCTGCAGAACTTCTGATGATTCGACTGTGCAGCTCCAGACCTTAATACTGCCTTGCCTTGAACATGGGCTGGCATATGCAAAAGTTGGGGGCGTACATATTAAGGATCCAGACTGTTGCGTCACAGTCGGTGTTATGTTGAGATTCGCCTGTTTTTCCGTAGTGTTTTTCATGCACGAGATTTACATACGAAGGAGGAAACAATGGTGTTTGAGGCTCATGGTCATGTCATTTCCATGTACAGAACTCTTATTATTCAACTATCCCAAGGTAAATTCAATTTTCAATTCTAGGGCACCTTTAAAATTGATTGATTTGTAGTAGGGCTGCACGATTAAATCGCACGCAATAGCATTTGGAGCCATACTTCATTTAACAAGCTTCACATAAAATTAAAAAAAAAAAAAAAAACTTACAGCCTTTGCGATTTCATAATCGCACTAAGAATCACGTTTAAGCGATAATTGCATTTAAGTTCAATGTTATTTTTCATATCGTGCGATAAATCGTGCAGCCCTAATTTTTAGGCTACTCATATTTAAATTACACATAAGGAAGTTTATATAATAATAACATTATAATAGCTTTATGATGACATAGTTATGGATCCACTCTTTTCTTAAAATATAAACCTTTAAATGGCGACTGTCAATGCAAACATGACTGATTTATTCAAACATACACTTTTATAACTATTTCATATTTGTGGTGTAATAAAGCGGAAGTCAGTGTTGCCAAGTCCGCAATTTTCCCGTGGAATTTGGCTACTTTTTTTTATTTGGCTATTTTTTTTGTTTGTTTGTTTTTTAGTTTGTGAGTTAAAACCCTGTGATCCGTTAATGTGCTGCTTCGCTTAAACTGAGGCGCTACACCGATCTGTCACACCACATTAAAGAGTGCTAAAATTACATTTATTGTTCGAATATCGTAATAAAACTGACAGGATTTGAAAGCTGAGACTTTGTTTCATATCAAAAGTAACAAAGAACAAAGCTTATTGCGATTTATTGGATTGGTGGCAGCACGCTAAAAAGTTTTGTTCATTTATTAACTGAAAACAGCATAGACCAAAAGATCAGTTCTTGGGATTTAAAAATGAGAATTGATTCAAATCGAGAAATAGATACGTTTTTAACCTGCCCTACTATTTAGTGTTTCTCCTGCTAAAGCATATTTTCACGTATTGCTTAGGTGTCACTAAGTGAGGTGTATTGTGCATCCTGAAGACTTAGAGGTGACATTATTTCACACACAACGTTGACTGGTTGAAAGTTAGACATTGTCTCTGACTATACTGTAGATCAAGAAGAGTCTCCGGCTCTGTTCCAAAACCTACTGAGTTGCATAAACATGCAAATGTATTCTAAAGTAGCATAATAACTGAAATAGAACCTCATAAGTGACTCTTTGAAATGCTCTTTGTTCCACTGGCAGTGATGACATCATGTTACAAACAATGACAAACAATACATTTCATCAATTTCACAACTTTTACCAATCCCTTAAAGTCATTCCATGTCATCACAGGCACCTTGAAGTTAACTTTGGGATGTTTGTTTACGGGCGATACAGGAATAGGTGTCAGTAGTCTCATTCTCAGGACATCACATGTTACTAGAGCTGGGAATGAATGGACTGTTTCTCCGTCTGGGCGTAAATCCATCAACCCACCAGCCCCCTGGAAGCTGTACAGATGGCCATCGCCATGGAGACCCACATGTTCTTTCACATGAGCGTGTGCGTTTCTGGAGACGTCCACATATGGCACTTCATGTCAGTGTCTATGTGTGTAACAGGCTTCACGGCAAGTGGCCCTCATTACATTTGACGGCACATACTGTAGATTAAACTCTTTCAGTTTGACACTTGCACTTGTGCTGCAACACATAGGTGTTTAGAAGAAGATATGCAATACGGCCTAGTGTGATTATTAAGCCGCAAAGACTGTGATTTAATTAAAGACATATTCAGCTGAAAAGTGAAGAGGTATATTCAGAGCATGTGTGAGGCTCATGAAATGTTATTTCAGTGGATTGTGAATACAATATTGTATATAAATATTTTAATATCAGCGCAACATAAGTATAGATAATAGTGTTTCAGCTGATTAGATTTTTTTTAAAAACAAAAAATAATAAGAATAGTAATAATATTTCTTTAAAAAAATATTATAAGGTGTGTGTGTGTGTGTGTGTATGTATGTCTGTATATATATATATATATATATAATAATTAAAAAAAATGTTTAAAAAACTTTTTGTAACATAATATTAATTACATTAACAGTTACATTAACATTATTTCTTAAATAATACAATTAAAATATATTTAATTTTAATTATATTTAATTATATAGATATTTTATTGCAACATTATTATAATTAATAATAATAATTTATTATTATTAATCAATTATTATTATTTATACAATTATATTAATTTATATTTTACAATTATAATAATTATTTTAATTTTATTTTAAAACATTTATATGCATTTTTATTTTTTTTTAGCCTTGATATATTAGCAACAGAAATATGAAATATATATAAGTATGCTTCCCTAGTTCAGAGTGAGCATCATCTATGGCTACAGCAAGGACTAGCTATATTTGCATCATTTCAGCTGTAATTTTAGTCTGTGTTTGACAGAAACAACCAGAGCTGGTGGCTGTCCAACACCCTCATTCATGTCTTTCTGTGATTGCAGTAGAGTGGTCTGCAGAGTCTTTGTCCCTGCTGCTCACGGCTCATGTGTCTGGAGTGATCATAATGTTCTTTAGTCTCCAGCAGCAGGGATCTGTAGTCTGTTTGTGATGTATAGCTCTGCATCTTAAGTACACTTCAGTCACTATGTGCTATACATTGCAAACATATCAAAGACACTGCTATACGTAAATTGGCTTGCCACTTTAAACAGATTATATCATGCCCTTGCACAAAGGCTTGATTTTGTTTTTTGGGTGTACTAGAATGTTTTCATGCTTGGATGTTCAAAAAACACATATTTTCACATATTTTATATTATTGCAGTACATTTCTTCTTTATGTTCTGTCTCTATGAAGCCCCTCCTTCTGAAAAACTTTGATTGGTCAGCTGGACCAGTGTGTTGTGATTGGCCAACTGCTTGTTTCTTAAATGTCATGCCCCTTAAAATAACCGTGAGCTTCAAAATGCTATTAACATAAATTCAACCAGGCTCTTTTTTTTTTTTTTTTGCATATAAATGAGTATGGAAGCTTTTTTTTAAATCAGAATTTTATCAGTTGCAATTGCGCAATTCTGACTTTTTTCCCTCACAATTTGTGAGTTTATATCTCCCAATTCTGATTTCTTTTCTCAGAATTGTGAGATATAAACTTGCAGTTGCAAGATATAAAAAAATGTCAGAATTGCAAGAAAAAAGTTAGAATTCTAAGATATAAACTTGCAATTGTGTATTACTTTATAACACAATTGCAACTTTATATCACACAATCCTGACTTTATAACTCGCAATTCTGACTTTATAAAACATAGTTACGACTAGATCATGCAATTCTAACTTTATAACTCGCAACTGCAACTTTATATCACAATTTTTGACTTTACAACTCACAATTACGACTTTATATCGCACAATTTTGACTTTATAACTCACAATTACGGCTTTATATTGCACAATTCTGACTTTATATCATGCAATTTTGACTTTATAACATGAAATTACGAATTTATATCATGCAATCCTGACTTTATAACTCACAATTACGACTTTATATCGCACAATTTGACTTTATAACACGGAATTGCAACTTTATATCGCAATTTTGACTAACTCACAATTCCGACTTTATATTGCACAATTCTGACTTTATATCATGCAATTTTGACTTTATAACATGAAATTACGAATTTATATCATGCAATCCTGACTTTATAACTCACAATTACGACTTTATATCGCACAATTTGACTTTATAACACGGAATTGCAACTTTATATCGCAATTTTGACTAACTCACAATTCCGACTTTATATTGCACAATTCTGACTTTATATCATGCAATTTTGACTTTATAACATGAAATTACGAATTTATATCATGCAATCCTGACTTTATAACACGCAATTACGAATTTATATCATGGAATCCTGACTTTATAACTCACAATTCTGACTTTATATTGTGCAATTTTAACGTTATAACACGCAATTACGAATTTATTTCATGCATTTTTGACTTTATAACTCGCAATTGCGACTTTATATCACAATTTTCAGTGGCGGAAAAAGGCTTCCATAAATGTAGACACTGTGGCTTGAACGTTCCTGGAAGAAAACTCAAGACTACAATCGAGGCGTTTCAGGGATCTCACAAACAGTGCTTACTGATATAGAGAATAACTCCCTTTGTAGTGGACTTTGTGCTATAGAAGTCCTGCATGTTTGGGTGATTTTTGGTTGAATTTTAAAGAAATTAGCCAGTAAAACTTTGTAGCTGGGTCACACGAGAATGTATTGTGCTGCGCAACATACAGTATAAACAAACTGACAAGGAGAATATTCTTTGTAGGATACAGTTTCTTATCAGAAGTAATATGTAATCACATTCATGTATTTGCCTGAGGGACTCCGATAACTCCAGCCTGCCATCTGTTTTCTTAGCATGAGTTGTTCTCTTTTTAAATTCACAGTAATTGTTGAAAAACAGGGGCTGAAGTATTCAGTGAAGTCCCATTGGGTGTTATTCTTCAGCGGTACGACTATATTGAAATCACTTTGTTCAAAGTTGTTGCTTGTGCACTAAGAAGATTTGGCACAGAGGGAGATTTTCAATACCCATCTCACTTCCCACTGATAAATGAGGTTATTGTCTCATTCTTTTATGGGAGGAATGTAATACATAGCAAGCAGATTGAAATTATGACTTGGGTGGAAATCAATTTCTGCTATAACTTTCAGTAAGTGTTGGCGTACGCTGCTGGTCCAACAACAGTGTCTGGGGAATGTGATACTTGTGTAGTCCAAAGCGTCTGCCAAAATCCTCTGACAAAGCATTCTTTTTGAGAGGTGTCAGATCTTATATATGGCTGATTCTTGGGGCAACTTGAAATCTTGAAACTATGTTAAAACATTTATGTTCTACAATAAAGATCTCATCATTGGCCCTGGTCAAGTGGATATAATGTTGATTTATTGTGAGTTCATGATGTGGATTCTTGATATTGTGTGTCATGGGAATGACATTCATCACATAACTCTGAACTTGAAAAAAAGAAATGAATTGTTTATAAATTTAATATTTGATGTTGTAATGTCACCTACTGTGTGATCATTGTGGAAAAGTATTCAAATTAATGATATTTCTGGTCTTTAAATTGTTGTACTTTTGTTCCTGCAAAGATGTGCTTCCCTGTCACTTCTCATTTTCATCATAACCAAATTTACTTTTTTGTTGTTGTTGTTGAAAGTTTCAGTTGTTCTCCAATTCTTAACATGATCATAATGCAACTGTTGGAAACAGTGATTCTTTGTAATAAAAATAACATTGTACATGTAAATACCAGATTATTTGAAAACATTATTTTTAAAGTAGAATTTCCCTTACTTTGTATTTATAATATGGTTAGTTCCATACTTACTGTATTATGTAGAGAGATCGAGTGAGCGAGTTTATTACCTGCATTCAGATTTAGCATTTTCCTTCAGGTCAGTCCTATGTTCATAATAAAAAATCTGTTTAAATGTCTGATGTATTATCCTGTCTTTTTAACAGTTAAGGGGTTTTCCCGTGACAGCGCTAGTCAAAGCATTTGTCAGTTGCGTCTTGTTTTGTGTGCACAACAATTCAGTCTTTTCAATGTAAAAGTCTTCGCTACTAACTGACACACTCATAAAGACAGTCTTTGCCGCCATCTAATGGCGTAATAATGTAACTTCTGTTGCTGTTCACGGTCAGGGACAGTTTTTTTTCTGGCGGAAGGAAGGCTTTAGTGAAAGTTTACTTCATGAAAGTTGCACTGATACATATTTTTGACTTTAATATTTGTATTGTGTTGTAACTGTTTTATAAAAGCAATAAGGTACTCGAGGCTAGTGCTGTATCATGAATAAGTCATGGCTTCGCGTCGTGCCTAACAACGCCCTTCAGCCGTGACTTATTCACGATACAGCACAGCCTCTTGTACCTTATTGCTTACATATAATATTATATTATATATATATAATAAAAGTATAAAAAATATAGTTTTTAAAGAATATATAATTAAACAGACATTGTTTTTAAGCTATTAAAAATTATCCTTTGGAACTTAATGCTTTATTCACCTGTGTGTGTGTGTGTGTACATGCGTGAGTTCGTGCGCATGTGTGTGTATAAATTATACCTTATAAAATATAGTGTCTAATTAATTACATATACAGTGCAGGGCAGATTACTTGCAAATTGTAGTTAGTAACGTAACTTTGTAGTATCCTTGTTAACAGTGCCACACAGCAAATGTTTTTGTGAATAAAAGATAAAACTGTTAATATGATTCATTGTAGGTTTTTGCTTGAGGCTCTGTGTTAGATCTCAACTTGCAGTCCTCTGTTTTGAGGGGCATGTTACATTTGTTTGATAATGTGTGTTTTTCACTTTGAGAAATGCTCTTTGATGCAAATGTATTCAAATGTTGAAAGTGATTAGCATGTCAGCAGGAAACTGTAGTCTCAATTTACCTGTCATATTTTCTCATTTAAATTCTGTATGCATAGCAAATTAGCCCCCAAGTTTAGTGCTCATATAGACTAAATACGGTGGAGGGTATTGCTGCCTGTTTTTGTTAAAGTTAGCTTTTGCTAAAGGTTAATGCAATTTGTTCTGTGAATTTTTTTTATGATGTTTATTGGCCCCGTACAGCCAGGATGTATTAATTTTGCAGAGATACAGAGGCATGAAAATGTATAAGAGTGACTCAGACCTAATGTGGCTGAAGGAAAGCAAATAAGGCTATTGCAACTGCAGGGGGTTTATTTCTGCAACTCTACAGAGATCAGAAAGGTGACTAAAGATGCCATTACTGTTTATGGCTCATTATTCCAATATGCGAGGAACAGCAGGATAAAACATCCAATGACTAATTTCATTTGTAATGCTCTGACTGCTCATTGCTAAACCACAATTCAATTAACCCCCAATTCTGCATTATTGAAGCGCCATGCATCTACTTTGGTCTGTTTTTAATGAAAAATCAGTTCAATCTATTCAGAATTGTTGACGAATGTAGTTCTGTCATGACAACTCTTGGAGTGTTTGACATGGTGGATGTGACAATCTTGATATGTTTGGTCTTGGCAGAATAGATCTGCTATGCTGCTGAAGAGCAAGTACAGGACTTGCTTCTGCCAATACACACACGACATGCTGCTGTGAGCAAGTAAGACATGCTGCTGCTGTAAAATATAACATACATGAATTAGCTGTAGCAGATGTATTAAGGTGGAGCTGGGGAAGGTGGAGGGTTTCTGAAAGCGCACTGCAAATGCTGACCGAGGGCAAATTCCAATCGGGAGTGAATCGGCATCCATATGCCCTACTCACTCCAAAGGGCAAAGTCATAAACTATTAAATTACAGTACTTCCTTGAAGTGACATTGCATGTTCCCTTCACTAATGGACTTATGGAAGGGCCCTTCGTAAAGGGATTCAGTTGTTCACTTTTGTTTGGAACGCCCCTACAAATGGCGTCCCCTTCCTGAAGTGCCCTACAACAGGAACCAACCAGCTGTGCCCTATAGACCTTATGTAGCTCCACCCCTTTTCAGCGCTGCGCTCGTTGTCTTTTGACTTCCAGTTTGTATTTCCACAGCGATCTTACTTATTTATGAATGAACTGCTCGTTTTAAAATCTTTCCGGTCTACTGACATTTGTTAAGACATCTGCTTTAAACATAACAATGCTCATGATAACTTTCATTAACTCTACAACAGGTAAATCCACTTCACCAGCTAATTATTATTCAACAGCGATGCCATAGAAATATACAGGGCTACCGCAAAAACAGAAGTTCAAAGACAATGTTCTAAAGATGGCGGCGCGCTTGTTTCTGTGGTAAATAAGGTCTATAGAGAATGATGTGATTGCAAGCAGATTGAGTTAAGGACCTATCAGCCTGCGCCATCTAGAGTTTCATGACAGAACTTCGTATAAATCCTATATATTTTTTTTCCTTTTATCAGCCTCCTATTAGATCATATTGTATTACTCTGAGGCTTCTGTTTTATTCCGCCTGCGGTCTGCCCTTTAATTCAGAGCTTTCGTCCTGCTTGAGTTCTCCCATTGATGCTCGGGCCTGCACACTCAATTGTATTCTATTCAGATAAAACAATTTTTGGACATTTGATTGATGTCTCCATTTTTGTCACCATTCTTTTTCCAAGATAATCCTAAAATGAGTATCATGTGAGTCTCCATTGTGTATATATATACACATTTTTCTTGGAAACCAATGGCAGTTTTATATTTTGTTACAGTCATACATGCAGATACACTCTGTGATTCTTTGATGCCTAATGCTTTGGTTCTGATTTTGTATTTTTTATTCTACAAAAGTAAACAAAAATGTCCTTACAATAAAACAAATAAAATAACAATAATAAAAAATTAGTACATTATTTTGTTTGCTATTCTAATAATGCACGGTCATATAATTATTTACTTGCATTTAATTATTAGTTTTATCCTTATATCAGAACAGACTTTTGGCCTGCTTTTATATATCAATTATTTAAAATGAAAACAACATAGATGTGGAATAAAAATTTAACAACATATATTGCCCAATCCTGTCTTGGAAATCTGTCATTTTTAAAGATATCTAATATTTTGACTGTTGTACAAAACAGGACTCTTTCATAAATCAGATATTAGAGGATGGAAAAAGTAACAGTAACACTTTAGTATAGGGAACATGTATTCACTATCATCAATAAACTCCTAATTTACTGCTTATTAATAGTTAGTAAGTTAGTTGTTAAGTTTAGGTATTGGGTAGGATTAAGAATAAGATTATACAGAATAAGGCATTAATAGGTGCTTAATAAGTACTAATAAACTGCCAATATTATAGTAATATGCATGCTAATAAGCAACTAGACCCTAAAATAAAGTTTTTTTTTACCACATTTTGGTGTACATCTTCTTCATAAATCTTGGATATGGTTACATTTTTGTCAATTATTATTATTATTATTAGTCGCTTTTGCAAAGCAAAGCATCACTATTGTTCTCTTGCATACTTATTATTATTCTTTTGGACAAAACTTTGCCGTGTATCACGTCCCGCACCATTTGTTGTAGACAAAGACCGATTAATGAGGTGTCAAATCGTGCGGCTTATTGAGGAGAGGTGTCAGACTTGAAGATTGGCTCTCTTGCAATCACACAGAACACCCTAGCAACTGCCTGGTGCCAAGATTTGCCACGGCAAGCACCACTCACATTTTCTTCCGAAAATGTACGTGTCCAAATGTACATGGTTTTTTTTTGTTTTTTACAGAAGCTTGATTGAAAAACAAATGATGGTGTTTACAGGAATGGCCATTGAAAAATCCTGTAAGGCACATTTGCTCAGTGGGAAAGTGGCTGTGCTGTCACTGCTGTGCTTTTGATGAATGGAGAAAGCTGTGCTCCGGTATAGTTACAGGCACAATCAACAGCAGGAAGTGAATTATGGAAGCTTCCTGCTGATCCACCTTCATTTTGTACCTCATCTGTTTCTAAAAAGCTTTTTTTTTTCTAGAATAGTGTCCAGGCAACCAGTCCAGATATATGTCACCTATTGACCTAAGAAAAAAGCAGGACAGATGCTGATTTGGTCCCAGACGAATGTAGTCCAAAGGAATAAGTGTAAGGAGCCCAGTGAATGTAATATGTTGTCTTTTAAAAATGCCTCGCTACTGAGCAGTCCATCCTTTTTTATGAAACATATTTTCTCTTGAGTCTTCCGGTATCCTCAGTCCTTCTGCTTTAAACACTGAGGTGCGAGAATCTTGAAGGATGCAAGATGCACGTTGCCTTGACACCACTTACAAGCCAGTTTGCAATAACGAGTGACTTTAACAATCTGTTCTGCTGGTTCTTGAATCTACATGCTATTTTTCTTATTGCTCTTTGTTTCCCATGCTTCATTCTTTTTGTTTGTTTGTTTGTTTTTCATTGCTTGTACTAACCTGAAGTCTGACAGAGGAGAAACTGTATCAATGACTGAGAAAACTTGGCAGGTTTGGTTCGATTAAAACGAACTGTGGTGCGATTGCTTTGTTAGTGCAGATCATTTGAATAAGTGTGAACGCTGCCATCCGAATCTTGTTGTGCATCAAACATCTTAGTCTTGGTCTTCTTCCAAATGAACTCTAGTGTTTTTTTTTTAACTGAAATATGAATGTAACAATGACCAAAGACCTCTAAACAAACAAAAAACAGGATATGATGTCACAAGATGCAACCAAAAAAAGGACAGAATGCTCAAGCACTGCTGTTTTTTCTTACCATAGGAGCTGTGTTGTCTTACAGTTCGGTACAACTGTGTGAACTGCTGTCTCGTTGGAGCAGATCTTCGTTTGTGTGTACAATGGAGGAATTCCTGGTGCTGTTTTGACTGCTTTACACATTTTTTTTAAGCTCTTTGTGAGTTGGTTAAAATGCCATCATATATATACGTACATACAATGAGCGCAATGCAGCACACAGAATTGTTTTGAATGTTCAATAAGTGTTGTCACAAAATATACGTCATAAAAGGTTTTTTTTTTGGTTTTTTTTCCGGGTTCAGTGTTAAGCAAACCAATGCTAAGTGATCCAAGAATAAATATATCATTTTCTTTTTTGGTCTGGACCAAAAAAGCAACCAAGAGAACCGAACCACAAGTGTGAACACACCCTATATACAGACACCAGCAGCACCAAATCAGCATATTATAATGATATCTGAATATAATGATTTCACAGTACCTGTCAAATGTTTGGAAACATTTAAATGTATGTTTTTGAAAGATGTCTCTTCTGCTCACCAGGGCTGCATTTAGCCTATAATCAAGAATACAGTAAAAACAGCGATATTGTGAAATATTACAATTTTAAATAACTGTTTTCTGTAACTTATTCCTGTGATCAAATCTGAATTTTCAGCATCATTACTCCAGTCTTCAGTGTCACATGATCCCTCAGAAATCATTCTAATATGCTGATTTGCTGCTCAAGAAACATTAATTTATCAATGTTGAAAACAGTTGTGCAGCTTCATATTTTTATGGAAATTGTTACTTTTCAGGATTCTTTGACGAATAGAAAGTTCAGTGAACAGCATTTATTAGCATTTATTACATTTATTAATTTATACATTTATTAATAGCATATATTAATCTTTTGTGACATTATAAATGTCTTCATTGTCACATTTGATCAATGCATCCTTGATTAATAAAATTATTAATGTCTTTCTTTTTTTCTTGCCACAAATGTTGCCACAAATGTTTAAATTTTAAGTAGCAAAAACAGTTTTTAACATTGATAATTAATGTTTCTTGAGCATATCCAATTATCCCTAATATATATATATAGGATAACAGTATTCATTTCTTCATGAAATTATGGTAGTGTCTATCTCCTAACAGTCATAACTTGGTTTCATGAGCATTTTCCCTAACCAATCACAACAAACAATGGGACATTGTATCAGTCACATGGTCTTTTATTACTGCAGCATTGCATTGGCTAGTCCCACCCACCTAAAATCTAATTGGTCTTAAGTCCAAGTGTATATTAATCATCAAATATCTTCTGACTGGTCGTGATTCACATCACAACAGCGTTTTTTGCATTCAGTATGGATAGATCCAGTGTTATTTTAAAAGAGCCTCGAGAGGCAGCGTTTAGACAAGCTAAATTGTTATCAACAAACTGCTGGTGAGAAGCCAGGTTAATTTGGTTGAAAGTAAAGAGGCGTTTCTTTAATTTCCAGGTCCTTTTCCTTCCTAAACACCTGGGTGAATGGGGTACGGTTAATTGCAGTGCAGGATCTTAAAGAGATAACTGTTGTGTGTTTGTGCCGAGAGACCGGTGGGGATATATCTACCCTGACAGACGAGTAAGTGAGCAGCATGTTCAAACAGCCTGAGCTTAGAGCCAAGCTCGATGTGTAATGCATTCGGAGCACTTCTGTTCCAACAGGTCCTGGCAACCGTGGTCTCCTCAGACGTGTCTCTGAACAATGGGAAGAAGGCCAAGTGGCTGGGAATGGGATGTGCATATTCTTGTGGGATTTGTGTAACTCATTATGATAATGTAACATGCTTTTAGCATCAGAAAAGTTTGAGTTATTTTGTCAATATTGTTTATTAGCTTTCAGAATGAGATGACAACGCTAACTCACACAATGCTTTCGTGCTCAAAAAACTCTTGCTATCGTGCTGCTCACGCACTAATTGTCTCTTTTTCTATAACCAGATTTGTGTACACCCGCCATCCTCTGAACTTATCCTTGGGTCTTTCATGCTTTTACCGCCACGTCCCTGAGTGCTCTCTGCAGTCCATGTGCAGTTCCCCGCTTTTTAAATCCTTATGTGCTGTTTGCCTGCTGGGTTATCACAGTAGCCAGTTGTCAGGGATAGGCAGATGCTCACAGGCCGTCTTTTGTTTTGCTCTTCTTGTCTGTCTGTGTGTGCTGCCAGCGGATGGTCCTCTCTATGAGGACTGTTGCGAAGAGTCAGAGAAAGGTGACGGCGGTCGCTGTGAGCAGATGTGTGGAGAGTTATCTGAGCCTGGCAGGCACCATGAACATCTCTCTATAGTTTTTCTTCACTGTGTTCTTTGATGGACGCCATCGTAGATCTTGTTGAGAGAGCTTTATGACAGCAAAAGCAGCATATAGACCTTATTCAGAGAGGCGCCATGAGAGGTATGAAAGCAAGGTTGTGAGGGATAGACTTGCTGTGTTTTCAATGGCATCCGCTGTAAAAAGCTGTATAAAGCTCCTAGATCACTTATAATTTCCCACAGCTCATGTTGTATGGAATTTGTTGTCTACTGAAATTTCTTGGTAAGATATTTTTGCAGTGTTTCATCAGCAGAACAATACAAAAACACTTTAAATAACAGTACAACCCACTGAAGAGATGTATGTCTTTCTCTCACATTCATGTTAAAAATCAAAGATGGCGCTGCTGTGAATAAGGTCTATTGGATAAGGCTTTCACTTCTTCAGCATGCAGGGTTCCCATAGTTTTTGACTTGATGATTTTTTCTGACTTTTCCAGTCTTTTCGAAAAACTTTTCTAATATTTTATAGAGGTTGCACTCCCAAATTTGATCTAGCGGTGAGGTTGCGAATTGGAACCAACAGCTCAGTCCACCGCTCACCCACACATAGCACATAGAGAAGCTACGGTGGCTGACACAGGACAAAGATGTCATCATCTGAGACAGAAAAGAGTAGCCAGTCAAGCAATGATGGTTCTTTACAAAGGCAAATTAAGAAATTATATTTACTTATTTATTCAGTAAAACTATATGTTATTGCGAATATTATTGTTACTTGTTCATCATTGTGTCAGTGTTTTATTTGTTGACTTTAGCTAGCTTTTTTGCATGCTAGTTAGTACAAGGTAAGAGTAGTGAAGCAGCTAGCTAATGGTAAATAGCTATGCTGTTCAAGGCGTTTAGTCTGACAGTGAGTTAGCATTAGCAGATGTTTTTTCTCCCTGTTTACAGAGTCAGGGACAACCAGAGTCCGTGCCGCAAGTAACAGGAAGAGGGAGAGCAAGTGGCTGCATCATGTTTTAGCTTCTTTGACAACAAAGATTGGCGCTCTGTCAACTCTTGTGCAAAATAATATGCGTGGTCCTTTATTTGTTCAAATTTCACTTCTCTTCTTCTAACAAAGAAGTTATAATAAACCAGACGACTACTATTATTACTACTACTACTACTTCTACTATGTTTCTTCGAAACGCTCTTTGTAGAACAGTTTGTCCGTTTAGGGCTACTGTAGAAACATGGCGGCGCAAAATGGCGACTTCCATGTAAGGGAACCCGCAGTTCTAAAGTAATAAAAACTAGGGCTGAAATGATTAGTCGACATTATTGGCGACAAATATTTTTGTTGTCGAATAGTCTTTTGATCTCATATGATCTATTTGAAGGGCCTGCAATAACGCAGTTTGACCAGTGGGGCGCTGTAGTGCAATACTGTAATGCAGAAGAGAAGAAGAAGACCCGATGCTTCGGAGTGCATAGTGCAAACGAAGTCGAACCTGTAAAATGTGGGAGTTTAACATGGCATAAAACATAACGTTTAGCATAACTACAAAAAATGCTGTCATGCAGGGCCACCAACTCTCATTCAAACTCACTGTTTGCCACACATCCATTTTGTCACGGGGTGAAAGATACATAGCAGAGCATAGAGGACACAGACAGCGCGCCAACAGATAAGACAGATCAGGTTACTTTTGATATAAAAAAAAGTCTTAAAGGGATAGTTCACCCAAAAATGAAAATTTGTTTATCTGCTTACCCCCAGGGCATTCAAGATGTAGATGACTTTGTTTCTTCAGTAGAACACAAATGATGATTTTTAACTCCAACCTTTGCAGTCTGTGAGTTGTATAATGCATGTCAATGGTAACAAAATCTATGAGAGTAAAAAAAAAAACATGCACAGACAAATCCAAATTAAACCCTGCGGCTCGTGACGATACATTGATGTCCTAAGACACGAAACAATCGGTTTGTGCGAGAAACCGAACAGTATTTATATCATTTTTCCAACTGCCTTGAGCGTGCGCACTGCATCCGGTGCACGCGCTCTGGTGTAGTTTAAACATAGTGCCTGTAGTACAACAGTTGTTATACAAATGGAAGTAAACCACTAAAAAACATGGTTTTATTACATCAAATCTTTATTTTATTTTGTTACTTTTCGTAAGGGCAGCTATACAAATAAAAAGGACACATACAAAGATCTTGTTTATATACCTCAGTTGGATGTGGAAAAACCATAGGCACAGCTGATGGTTTAAGTCGTACGTGATCCTCTCCTGGGTATGTAAAATCATCAGGGGAAAAATTATCGCTGCAGACCCTCAACAACTTTAGTACGTTAATGGGTGTGTTGATATCCAGCCGAAGAGCAATCAATTATAACTTCAGGCGAGCAGGCTCAGAAGTTGGAAATACGTGGAAAACCCGAATGAGTTTGCACGAGAGAACGTAATCTTTTCGTTTTAAGTCAGTTTGAACAATCCGGATAAGCGCAGGTAAGTACCATTTTGTTTGTGCACTGTGTAAACAATGAGTGACGTATACGCGCGAGAGATCACTTCCGTCGTAAACTACGCCAGAGCGCATAAACACTTCACGCGCCGGATGCCGTGCGCGTGCTCAAGGCAGTTGGACATAGTGATGTATTAGAGGTCAAAAATTATATAAATACTGTTCGGTTTCTCACACAAACCGATCGTTTTGTGTCTTAGGACATCAATGTATCATCACGAGCCACAGGGTTTAATTTGGATTTGTCTGTGCATGTTGTTTTTGCTCTCATAGATTTTGTTACCATTGTCATGCATTATACAACTCACAGACTGCAACGGTCACCTACATCTTGGATGCCCTGGGGCTAAGCAGATAAACATCATTTTTTTTATTTTTGGGTGAACTATCCCTTTAAATTTAAAATTCTGTCAATTTTACTATGGGATTCAAACAATACATGTGGTTTTGGCGCTCTTTAATGTGGAGTGACAGATCGCTGTAGCGCCTCAGGTCAAGCGGCATGTGAACTTATTATCTCTTCCTCTTTTCTGCTATTACAGCACGAAGTAAACATGAATGAATATTAAAAAGTATGTTGAAAGATGCAGTACAATTTACTGAAATGAATCCAGCTCTAATGTAATCACTTAATCAGAGTTTCAACCGCAGAAAGACCGCAATAAAACAGCTTGCAAACAAATATGTCACAAAATGTTACATTTACCTCAGGAAAGCCATTCAGTGACCATAAACTCGATAGTTAGTAAAAAGAAAAAAAAGAAGAAATCTAGAGAGGAGCATTTTTCAGAAAATTTTGCACAATATTACATATTCATATTTTTACCCTTATTAATAAGTTATTACAATTCCCAGACGTCATTTTAACAGTATTTTTAACAAATTCATTAAAAATACACTTTCAAAAGCTGAAGTGATTTCCGTGTTTTAATTATTAGTTAAAGTATAACTCAGTATTTTAACTAATTGCTAGTGGAATAATCGAACAAAGCATACTGATTAACCAGTATAATAATCGATAATTAGTCGATTAATCGTTCCAATAATCAGTAGATTAATCAATTATCAAAATAATAGTTTGTTGCAGCCCTAATAAAAACATAACAAAGGATTTTGTTGACATGGGTGGTTTATTTTATCAAGTTTATTTAAAATATTGACATCTAAAATATATATATATATATATATAACAATAACTCTACGCAAATAGTTTGTTCAAAATAATTTCTGCCAAAGGAACAAAGAATACTTTGACAAACGTCTATTAAACGTAATTATAGTAATTACTATAGTAATTTTTCACTCTATAGACAGATACTTCTGAAATGCAAAATGGAGAGGATTAGTATAGTCCTTGTAGATCTGATTTATTTATTTGTTTGTTTGTTGGTTGGTTTGCGGGTTGTTCTTGTCCAGTGATCTTACTAGCTTGCTCACTAATAGGTTTCTGACTCATATAGATTATTAGAATTAAGAATGAGCATGATTATTTCATGTTGATATTGTGTATTTGCCATTTCACCCTAGCTGCTAAAAAGCCGGCAGTCTTTAATTTGCTGGTTTTGTGTATGCCTACTTGTTGAATTGCCATAGTAATGCTGTTTACCAGCAAAATATGAAGCTTGGTCTTTTTGATAAAGCCAGTTGACCAAGTAAGTCTTTTTGGTAACTTAGTTAAGCAGCCTGTTGAGTATATCAGAATGCCAGCATCCAAATTGTAGAGCATGGCTCGTCTGTATAGATGTTCTGACCTCTTAAAAGGAAAGATATAGGGTTTGCTGATCTAAACAGCATCAACACAACCACAATTATCACCCACATGCTGCGTCAATTAGTTCAAGCAAATAATTTGGCAAAACATTGAACCCCACATTTGTCTTCAGGGACCAGAGCTCAGCAGCTCCATTACAGCCAAGCGAGTCTATCTCCTGATCTCCTTTTTTTTTTTTTTTGTCACCTTCTCTCATTCATTATCCTCCCATCCGTCCCGTCAGTGCAGAAGCTCTTGCGCTCATGTGTAATTGCTTTCTATGAGGTAGACGACATGTAGCCACTGGCTATTGTTTTCCTTCAGTCAGGTACTGCTGTATTAGGTTTAACCTGACCTGATTTGAGCAGGTTACCATGACTTTGACACAGAAGAATAGGGAGGTTGAAAATGTGTAGATGCAGAGAGCTGACAATGACTATTCATTTTCCCAGCATGCAACAAACAGGCCATTTTGAAATACATAATTGGTTTCAGACTAATTAAGAAGACAGAAATCGAAAGAAAACTTTAAAAGCCGCATATTTCTCAGTTCTACTAGATATACATTTATTCATTTAGCAGACATGTTTATTCCAAATGAAAAAAATAAGCAATTTAACAAACAGGATCTAACAGTATATATATATATATATATATATATGTGTGTGTGTGTGTGTGTGTGTTTGTATATATATGTGTAAGCAATAAGGTACGAGAGGCTGTGCTGTATCGTGAATAAGTCACGGCTGAAGGGCGTTGTTAGGCACGACGCAAAGCTGTGACTTATTCACGATACAGCACTAGCCTCGAGTACCTTATTGCTTTTATAAAACGGTTGCCACACAAATATTAAAGTCAAAAATATGTATCAATGCAACTTTCATGAAGTAAAATTTTTTTCATGAAGGAAAATATAGTCCCTGACCATGAACAGCAACAGAAGTTACATTATTAGGCCATTAGATGGCGGCAAAGACTGTCTTTATGAGTGTGTCAGTTAGTAGCGAAGACTTTTACATTAAAAAGACTGAATTGTTGTGAACACGGAACAAGACGCAACTGACAAATGCTTTGACTAGCGCTGTCAGTCACGGAAAAACCCTTAACTGTTAAAAGGACAGGATAATACATCAGACATTTAAACAGATTTTTTATTATGAACATAGGACTGACCTGAAGGAAAATGCTAAATCTGAATGCAGGTAATAAACTCGATCTCTTTGTCACAATACTCTTCTATATAATACAGTAAGCTTTAATGAACAATATCAATTGAGAACATACAGTTTATGTTGCTAAGAGTGGTTGCTAAGGGTGTTGTGTAGTGATACACAGAACCGCTGGATGAAGCAGTCATAGCCATGTTTTATCGTGAATAAAACACAGTTATTGACCAATCAGAATCAAGGACAGGAACTGACCATTTTATATGGTTAGTGTATGTGTGTGTGTGTGTATATATATATATATATATATATATATTTTAACCACTATACATAGATTTATTAATTTATTATACATAGTGGTTGAAAGCTAGCTGTCAAATGTCAGTTCTGTGTAAAAAATTGAAGTTCTATTAAAAAAATTATCAAGTCAGCTTTGCAAGTCAGTTTTCAGAGTTTAATATCCTTCTCAAATGTTTTACTTTTTTTTTTTTTTAAGTTATCTAATCTTTGTTCTAATATATCAGTAAAGTCCCCAAAAAGTTTTAGTTTTTTTGCATCGTAATGAGATTTTCTCACCAGAACACTGAATTAGTCAGACAAAGTGTTTGTGGGATCATTTTCTGTCTGATTGTGTGAAGCCATATAATTATCTTCCACCATAATTGGGGTTCTCAAATCAGTATCAGAAAGCTGCTGTGCCCTTTTTTTTTTTTTGGTCTCAGAATGAAATAAGTTGACCCTCATTATATTCTTTAAAGAACGCAAAGGTCTGCTGTTTGTTAGTGGAGCTGATAACCGCTTTTGAAAGCACATGTTCAATGTCTTGTTTCTTTTGTTACATCTGTCAGTCTGAGTTCACTATAGTATTGTGATGTGGTTGTGTATGGCTTCTATGCAATTAATTTTCTTTTTAAATCTAAATGCATCCATCAGTGGCCAAAATATGGCTTCAAAAAGCATGCTTAACAATACAGCGCAACTAAAAAAAATTTGTTTTTCTGTTTTTCTGTTTCCTATTCAGTTCTGTAAAATCCACATTTGCAGAGCATAAATGGAAATTCTAACTTTGCGTTAATACATAGCAGGATCGATTTCTTTGGGGAAATAAACCCACGGGCCTAATTCTTTTTTTGAGTCCAGGTTCAAGCTGAATTTAAATGGGAAAATAGGAAAGTCTCAAAAGAGCATTTTCCATTTCTTGAAATTGAAATGGGTTTTAGATGGAACCAATCTTTCTTCTGGCCTGTAGCACATGAAACCTGCTTCTCAAACAGAAGAATAGGAGCTGTAAATTGCAGCATGTATAATTTTCCATACTTTAGGAAGCACTCAACTATCACTGTACTAATGCTCTGTGCATTGAGATATTAATTTAAAAAAGAAGCCTTGTGCATTGTGATGAAGTTGAACATCCTTTTGAGGTTTCATTTTGCATTGCATGTTCAGGTAACTAGAAAGAGGAGAATCTTGACAAGTTTGCTACATTAGGCCTGACAAGATTTGTTGATGCAAATAATTACACTGTTGATCAAATAAGCCAGTAATAGAGGCATCAATCATACGTTCTCAGGAAGTATGTCATTTCCAGACAGTTCAGCTGTCATCCATCCACTTCTTAAATGGAAGAGCTCACTTTTGATGAATTGTGTTTGTTACACTATCATTTCACAGATATTTTCAGATCCTACTCCGGCTGATTTGCTCTGGCGTAATTGTTTTAAATGTTTTGTCTTTTATAAAACCAATTATATATCATTTTTAATCATTTGCTCAGCTGTCTCATATTGGCAATACAAATGGACATGTATCTTGGCAGAGGCCTGTCACAGGTAAGGTTGTGTGAGATTGTCTTGTGGACAGTAGATAAGTGCATGTGCATGTCGGTGCAAGTCTGTGTACCTGAGCACACCTTGGCTGACTGTGAATTTTTCATAAGTCTTTCACTTGTTTTCTGGTGAGGACATGACAACCCACTGTGAAGGAGAAGAGACCATATGTGGAGAGAGCTTCCATTACCTGTATCTCTAAATGAAATTACTTTTCCATTAGTCTAGCGCTTTGTCCTTGATTGATGGAGGATGGCATTACAAAGGATAACAGGATTTGATTAGAATTTTGTGCTAGTATCACAATCCTAAAAAATCGTATTATTATTTTTAATCAGAAAACTAACTTTGGAAATGCTGCCAGAGATTCACAGAGATATTGTAAAAAATAAATACAGTACATAAAATAAACAAAAATAAATACTTTTTTCATTAGAAATCCTTGCAAATCTCCATAGTCAAACATTATTAGTATTAGTAACAGAAAGACATTTTTTGAGGAAAACATTCAGTGGGGTTCATCGGGTGGAAGGTCCAAATTGCAGTTTCAGTGCAGCTTCAGAGGACTCTACATGATCCCCAGCCGAGAAACAAGGGTCTTATCTAGCGAAATGATCGCTATTTTTCTAAAAAAAAAAAAAAAAAAAAATGTAGATACTTTTTAAGCACAAATGCTCGTCTTGCACTGCTCTGCGATCCGCACGCATGACGTAATCACGTTACAAAGGTCATGCATGACATAGGTGAAAGTACAGATCCAGTGTCTACAAAGCCAACATGCCAAACGCACTTTACAAAAACAAAAAAACAAAAAGGAAAAACAACAATATCGGATGATTTTTTTCGCCCTACTGCGGTACTTCCGCCTAGCTCACGTGAACTTTCAATGCAATGCATGGTGCATCGCAAAGCATTGCAAGATGAGCATTTGTGGTTAAAAAATATATACTTTTTAATTTTCTTTTTTTTTTTTTTAAATGACCTATCGTTTCACTAGACCCTTATTCCTCGTCTGGGATTGGTAGAGCCATTTGAAGCTGCACTGAAACTGCAATTTCGACCTTCAACCAAGTCCACTATATGGAGAAAAATCCTGGAATGTTTTCCTTAAAAACCTTAATTTCTTTTTGACTGAAGAAAGAAAGACTTGAACATCTTGGATGACATGGGGGTGAGTAAATTATCAGGGAATTTTAATTCTGAAGTGAACTAATCCTTTAAAATTTGGCTTACCTTTTATCCCCTAAACGTTCCATCTGTATGTGGCATACTAGCTTTTAAAGTAGTGCATATGTGTGTGAGTGTGTTTGGCACATTTAAATGCGTGATGGCAGCTGTTTTCTGTACCGTACCTGTGTGATGAGTGATGTGTGCATGCCTGACAGGTTGAACAGGTAGGGGGGCAGAGGTAATTACTCAGTTAAGGTCACAGCGGACAGAACCCTGGGATGATGGACAGAAGGCCTGAGGTGTATGAGGTGTCCTGGGGGAAGCATTAGCTGAGGCGACACGTGTCAAATGATGTTTTACAGAATGGTACAGAACCAAAATAAACTCAAACTTATCTTGATGTTCATCCTAAACAACTCCAACCTAGAGTGGAAAACATACCTCAACCTATATTTCTGTAAAACTCTAAACTCCCAACAAGTACATAATGTACAATTCACTGGAGTTTTCAGCTGAAATTAACACAAGAGGCAGTAAAATAGCAACAACTTTTATTTCTTTTCACACAAATTATGATTACAGGGGGAAGTTATCGATTAATAAAGATATTTTCATGTTATACCTTGCACAGTATTATGTTATAACCTCAAAACATTTTTAAAATAGTGCATGATTTGTAAACTACAGTAGTACATACAGTAGACGTTTGCATCACATAACCAGCTTAATATGGCTTTTCTGACATAGTAAACTTGCTCGGTAGCTCACCTGGTACAACGTTGCCCTTAGGATGTCATGCGTTCGGTCTCGCTACTTTTATACTTTATTATAACCTTTTGTGTAATGGAAATGTGTAAATGGTTGGTAAACGGATGAAAAGCAAACTGTAATTTCAGGGTGAACTATTCCTTTAAAGGATTAGTTCACTTTCCAATTAAAATTTCATGATAATTTACTCACTCCCATGTCATCCAAGATATTTATGTATTTCTTTCTTCAGTCGAAAAGAAATGAAGGTTTTTGAGGAAAACATTCCAGGATTTTTCTCCATATAGTGGACTTCAATAGTCTCCAAACGGTTGAAGGTAAAAATTACAGTTTCAGTGGAGCTTCAAAGGGCTTTAAACGATACCAGACGAGGAATAAGGGTCTTATCTAGCGAAACGATCAGTCGTTTTCTAAAAATGTTTTTAAATGTATGCGCTTTATATAAACAAATGATCGCCTTCAAGTGGTTCCGCCAAAACAGCACTTCCGTATTCTTCAAGAAGCTTACGCTGAATGTCCTACACCTTCCCTAGTCAACTTACGGAATGAACGTGGCGCCAGTTCCATTTTTTACGTAAGTAGAATAGGGAAGGCGTAGGACACTTTTTTTACCTTCAGCCGTTTGGAGACCATTGAAGTCCACTATATGGAGAAAAATCCTTGAATGTTTTCCTCAAAAACCTTCATTTCTTTTCGACTGAAGAAAGAAGGACATGGACATCTTAGATGACATGGGGGTGAGTAAATTATCAGGAAATTTTAATTTAAAAGTGGACTAATCCTTTAAATTAGCAAGCTAGGCACGCATTGAGTGCTTCATAATTAACATTCAGCTATTTTACTGAAGAAAACATACAAACATATATAAATCCTTTACAGATTTGACATTATGAACCATCAAATTCATCCCTCAAAGAAAAGCATATAATGGGTTCCTGCTTTAGATTTGCCTCACCTTGTGTTAGCTCACAGCTGCTCAGTGGGCTATAAGTGCTAAAGCTGTTCCTGGTATAATGAGCTTAAGGAGATAATTATTTCTTTCAGTCGACTGACAGGGAGCATGACAGACATTTAAATGAGATGCAGCCGAGCAGGATGGAGAGATGAAAGCGCAGAGAAATGTCTGTCTCCGCCCGCTGAGAACCAGCAGTACATGGATGTTCGAAGCCTGAGCATCTCATAGGGTGGTCTCAGTCAGTGGAGGTCGTTAATGTCTCCCCCCTTGTATTTAAGGGTATAAGATCACTCTGAAGTAAACTGAAAGTGAGTGACTGCTCTTAAACGTATAGTTCACCCAAAAATGTTACTCACCCTCATGTCATTCCAAACCCAGCTATATTTCCTTTCATGGTCTGTTACTCATACTAAGCCATTTAGACCTCTAATATGATACTCTAATGGTGCTTTTGTGTCCTTATTGAAGTTAAAGGATTAGTTTACTTTAAAATGAAAATTACCCCAAGTTTTACTCCCCCTCAAGCCATCCTAGGTGTATATGACTTTCTTCTTTCTGATGAACACCATCGGTGTTATATTAATAAATATCCTGACGTCCAAGCTTTATAATGGCAGTAAATGAGAAACAATGAGTATAAAGCTCAAGAAAGTGCAAACATCCATTATAAACGTACTCCACACAACTCTGGGGGTTAATAAAGGCCTTCTGAAGCGAAGCAAAGTGTTTGTGTAAGAAAAATATCCATATTTAACAAGGTAACAAGTAAAATATCTAGCTTCCGCTAGACCGCCTTCCGTATTCAACTGCCGTTGCCGTTTCCTCCAGTAAGTTGAATAGGGAAGGCCTATGACGTAGTGTAAGCGTTTTGAACTGCGAGCATTTTGAACTGCAACCCCCCGGAGCCGTGCGGAGTACGTTTATGATGGATGGAGACACTTTCTTTAGCTCATACTTGCTGTTTACCGTTCACTGCAATTTTAAAGCTTGGATGCGTCAGGATATTTATTCATATAACTCTGATTGTGTTCATCAGAAAGAAGAAAGTCACATACACCTAGGATGGCTTGAGGGTGAGTAAAGCTTGGGGTAATTTTCATTTTAAAGTGAACTAATCCTTTAACAGCCCCAGTTCCCAATAATTTTAATTGAGGTTGACCAGCAAAATAATTTTTGCTGTTGTGTTCCTAAAAAAATGTCATACAGGTTCAGAACATCATGAGGGTGAGTAAACAATGACAGACTTTTCATTTTTAGGTGAACTATCCCTTTAAGAAGGACATTTAACCTGTACAGTCAGTGACTCTGAGCTACAATTTGGCTTTTTCCTGCTTTAGTCAAGAGGAAATGATTGTTGCACTCACTGGACTGTAGTTCTTTTCGTTGATAGTCTCTATTCCTGAATGAACAGATCTTGTAACAAGAAATTAAAGGGACAGTTTGCCCAAAAATAGAGATTAATTTAACTCAACACTCAATTAAACTTCATCTTTAAATGACTATCCAATTTTCATTCTGTACATTTTATGTTGTAATGCGTAAGTTTACTTGTTTACTTGTAGCAACTAATGATTTTAGTTTTTAGTGTTTTATTTTTGAGGTTGGTAAGAATGTTTCTGAAGGAAGTACAGAAATACAGAAAAAACTTGAAATTTAGTATAGTGTTTAACACAGAGCAATAGAAGTTTCCTTTTTGGTCATATGCTATCGGTCAAAGCATAAAAATAATACTCATTATCGGCCATAATTTTAATATTGGTGCATCCCTGAATCTCTTGTGTTTTATTAAAGAAAAATAAACACATTTTTGACTAAATGACTAAATAACTAAGAGTGTATCAGGTAATTTTCAAAAATGCCATTTGGGAAGCATAAAATAGTTGTATAAATAATTATTATTTCCAGATGTGACCAAGCCTTTGTTTGGTTTCAATGTTGACTCATCTCAATTTTTGTACTATTGATTGGACCTTCCATATTGATAATGAAAGACTCTGTTCAGCGCTTTGAACTGCTTTATTACTTTTCCAGAGTTAATCGTCTGGAATAATTTTTCACTTTCATGGTGGTACAATTTTAACGGAAATGAAAGCTCATTGATTCCACATTATTTCTAAACACATGTTGTCACAATGGATGTTTATCTCTAAATTTTCCAAATTGTAACCATAAATGATTGGTAAAGGATACAAGGTTCCTTTTTGCAATGAGCTTAAGACTTTCAAAATCCTTCCAAACTGGAACAAAATCAAAACCTCTTTCTGAAACTTGAAGAATATATCTTAAGGAACGGTGAGAAAATGGAATAAACCCACCCGTCTCTTGCTGTTCATCTGCTGTTGGTGAAGCGTGCAGTGCAATGCTCTTGATGAGGCCTGTAAGTAGAGATGACATCAAAGATAAGTGGGATTATATTGGCTTTACGGCACTGCGCGCCACTGGCTTGGATCTGCGAAGGATGAAGTGGAAGCTTGGAGGAGACAGCCAGATCTCCCAGCGGGGACGGGCAACATTTGGGTAGACTATGAGTAACTGAGCAGTTTTAGATACTTGACTAGGTAGTGAAGGGTTCTTGGTTTGAATCCGAATGAGTCAATGCCCTTGGGCATGTTGAGTGTCTTTAATACCTGCTCCCACTACACTGCGGTTGTATGTCACTTGGATAAGAGCGTCTGCTAATTGGCAGCTGCCGAAAACTTGAAACTGCAAGGATCAAGGCACTGCATCAAAGGCGTAGGTTTGGTTTTATCTTTGGTTGGGACACTTTAAAATCACAAAAATCTATAATTCTGTAGTCTTCAATTACTAAAAGTGTTCTTTTCCAAGATCTAACACCGATATAATGAAATGAGAAAGTAGCTGAATTTTGCTGAAATTCCCATCAGTGTTATTTTATAGTTTTATTCATGTTTTGAATTGGCTTATTTTTAGTTTTCATGTTAATTTTAGTTCAATTGTTTTAGTGCTGTCAAAGCGATTAATCGTGATTAATCACATCTAACATAAAAGTGTGTAAATATATACACTGAAAAAAATAACTGAACAAAATTATAAACGCAACACTTTTGTTTTTGCCCCCATTTTTCATGAGCTGAACTCAAAGATCTAAGACTTTTTCTATGTACACAAAAGGCCTATTTCTCTCAAATATTGTTCACAAATCTGTCTAAAATCCACCTCACAGGTGTGGCATATCAAGATGCTGATAAGACAGCATGATTATTGCACAGGTGTGTCTCAGTATCTGTCCAGTCAGTATCTGGTATGACCATCATTTGCCTCACGCGGTGCAACACATCTCCTTCGCATAGAGTTGATCAGGTAGTTGATTGTGGCCTGTGAAATGTTGGTCCACTCCTCTTCAATGGCTGTGCGAAGTTGCTGGATATTGGCAGGAACTGGAACACGCTGTCATATACGCCAATCCAGAGCATCCCAAACATGCTCAATGGGTGACATGTCCAGTAAGTATGCTGGCCCTGCCAGAACCGGGATGTTTTCAGCTTCCAGGAATTGTGTACAGATCCTTGCAACATGGGGCCTTGCATTATCATGCTGCAATATGAGGTGATGGTCATGGATGAATGGGCCTCAGGATCTCGTCACGGTATCTCTGTGCATTCAAAATGCCATCAATAAAATGCACCTGTGTTCAATGTCCATAAAATACGCCTGCCCATACCATAACCCCACCGCCACCATGGGCCACTCGATCCACAACGTTGACATCAGCAAACCGCTCACCCACACGACGCAATATATATGCTGTCTGCCATCTGCCCTGTACAGTGAAAACTGGGATTCATCCCTGAAGAGAACACCTCTCCAAAGTGCCAACGAATGTGAGCATTTGCCCACTCAAGTCGGTTACGACGACGAACTGCAGTCAGGTCGAGACCCCAATGAGGACGATGAGCATGCAGATGAGCTTCCCTGAGATGGTTTCTGACAGTTTGTGCAGAAATTCTTTGGTTATGCAAACTCATTGTTGCAGCAGCTGTCTGAATGGCTGGTCTCAGACGATCTTGGAGGTGAAGATGCTGGATGTGGAGGTCCTGGGCTGGTGTGGTTACACGTGGTCTGCAGTTGTGAGGCCGGTTGGATGTACTGCCAAATTCTCTGAAACGCCTTTGGAGACGGCTTATGGTAGAGAACATTAAATTCATGGGCAACAGCTCTGGTGGACATTCCTGCAGTCAACATGCAAATTGCACGCTCCCTCAAAACTTGCAACATCTGTGGCATTGTGCTGTGTGATAAAACTGCACATTTTAGTCGTTGACCAGAATGGGCGGGGGAAGATGGACCTCGTCTCCCGACCCTCTCTCGGACCACCAGCAGGTTTCAACAGCGACATATGAAAAGTGGGAGAAATATGACAGTTAGCAGGACTGAGTTTCTTGCAGGGAAGTCTGAGGCGGATGTCTTTGGTGGATAGCCATACCCATTGACGTGGGGTGTACTCATTGATGGTTGGCCTGTTCGTCTTCTTACAGCTCGTTGTAGAGGAGTATGTGCACGATTCCAAGTTTCCTCACTGTGCCGTAACCATTCCGTGACTGCGGGAAGCTCTGATAGTTCCCCTGACCAGGGGAAAAGGGTGGTTGAAAGCCCTGTACGCATATGAATGGTGTTAGACCAGTGGCAGGCTTTTGGAGGGAATTTTGTTCCAATCAGTTTGGTTGTTCTGGCAGTAAGTTCTGAGGAAGTGAGTGAGCTCTTGGTTCAGTCGTTCTGTCTGTCCATTGGATTGGGGATGATAGCCAGAGGTAAGGCTAACGTTCACATTGAGAAGTCGAAAGAAAGCTGTCCAGACTCGAGAGGTGAATTGTGGGCACCTATCAGATACAATATCCTCAGGTAGGCCATAGAACTGGAACACATAGTTGCACAGGGTCTCAGCAGTTTCGAAGGCCGAAAGAAAGCTTGGTTAAGGGAATGAGACAGCAAGACTTGGAAAATCGGTCCACAACTGTTAGAATAATGGTGTTACCTAATGAGTTGAGTAAATCCGTAACGAAGTCTATAGCAATATGGGACCATGGACGCTGGGGTACTGGTAGTGGCTGAAGCAAACCAGCTGGTAACTGGAGTGAAGACTTGGATGTATTGCATGCTGTGCAGTGATTTATGAAAGTTACTGTGTCCTCTGACATAGTAGACCACCAGAACCGATTTCTGAGGAGGTGAAGAGTAGCGGTGATACTAGGATGCCCAGAACTGGGATTGTCATGAACCTGATGCAGAAGTTTGTCCCGGTGCTGTTCTGGAACGAACTTGAGTTGCGGAGGACATTCAGGAGGAGGAGGATCTTGGGTGTTTGAGAGATCAATCTCGGTTAAGATGTCCCACTGGACTGGTGTGACAAGCAGGTTTCCAGGGATAATGGTTTCCTCTGTGTTGGTGTGATCATTTTCTTCGTTGAGTCGTGAGAGAGAGCATCGGCTTTGGCGTTCTTGGACCCGGGTCAGTACGTGACTGTGAAATGGAATCGGGTGAAGAATAGTGCCCATCTGGCCTGTCGGGGATTCAGTCGTTTGGCTGATCTCAAGTATTCCATATTTTTATGGTCAGTTAGAACGGTGAATGGATGTAGTGCTCCCTCTAGCCAGTGACGCCATTCCTCCATAGCTGCTTTCATTGCCAATAATTCACGATTTCCCACATCAAAATTTTGTTCAGAAGATGATAACTTCCTTGAGAAGAATGCACAGGGGGACATTTTGGCTGATGACCCATGACGTTGCGAGAGAATGGCCCCAATACCTGTGCTGGAACCATCTACATCCACAATGAATGCCAGGCTAAGATCGGGATGATGGAGAATGGGAGCTGATGTGCATCTGTACTGGAGTTCTTGGAAGGCCTGGAGTGCCTCAGGGGACAAGCTGAGTAGTGATTTGTTTCGTCGGATCATAGAAGTTAGTGGCGTAGCAACGGAGCTGAAGTTCTGTAGATAGAAATTTGCAAAGCCCAGGAAGCACTGCAATTCTTTGACAGTGCGGGATTGTGTCCAATCCACCACTGCTTTCACCTTATTATCGTCTATAGCCACTCCCTCATGATGTACCCCAGAAATGCTGTTTTGGTCTTTTCTCTGCCTTCGCATACAGTTAATGTTGAAATTAAACATTGAAGGACAGAGCGGACATGGTGGATGTGTTCGTCAAGAGAGCTGGACCACCCAACGATCCAGCATGTCTCTGAAGATGTCGTTTACGAAGGATTGGAAGACAGACTGTTGGCCAGGCCGAACGGACCTGCAAATCCAGACTTAACCCCCTTCGAAGAAGCAGCTTTAAAGTGTCCTCCATCCACTCAGTTTGTGCAGCAAGTGTACGGAAGGCCAGAGTATATTCAGCAACCGTTCCTTTTCCCTGACTCAGAGCGAGAAGCTACTCCCCAGTGCTCCGTCCTCTGGCTGAGTGTTCGAACTCTTTGAACACTCTGAAACATTGTACAAAAATGTCAAAAGAGGGGAAACTGGAACCATCCGTTCTCCAGACAGCGGTGATCCAATCTAAGGCTTTTCCGTTAAGCAAAGAGCATATGAATGCGATCTTACTCGAGTCTGTGGGATATAAAGCGGGTAGTTGACTGATGAACAGCGAACACTGTAGCAGAAAGCCTTTGCATTTGGTGGGTTCACCGTTAAACATCTCTGGGAATGCCAGTCGAGGGTTAACTGTAGGTTCCAGTTCCTCCTTTAATGATTTTAAACGGGTTAGTTGGTGTTGGTGAACGGCGAGTTGATTGGCTTGTGCAGATAACTCAAACGAGAGTTGCATGATCGCTGCTAGATCACCATGTGGCAAAGTCTTCTGTGACGAGTCAGAAGGGTATTGAGTCATCTGCAGTTTATTAGACAACAGTAGTACAGCAGTAACAAATCCAGAAATCAGGCAGAGAGTCAGGGCAGGCGGCAAGCAAAACACAAACGATAAACAGGCAATGTTTATCGTTTGTGTTTTGCTTGCTGCTTGACCCCCAAGGCAGGCAGCAAGCAAAACACAAATGATAAACAGGCAAAGGGTCGGGGCAGGCAGCAGAAATCAGAATCCAGATAAACAGTCCAAGTCAATGCGCAGGTAGAAAGGTAGTAAATGCTCAGAAATGACAACCGGAGCTAATCAAGACTTCACACAGAAGTGCAAGTGAGAGTGTCTTTTATGTGAGAGTGAGTGGATGTGTAATTGATGGCAGGTGCAATGTAATCAGTCCCAGGTATGAGGGTTGATGGGAAATTGAGTCCAAATGAAGTTAATACTCGGGTGAAGGCTCCCTCTGGCGGTGCAAGAGATCTGGTACGGGTTTGTAACATAATAATTGTTAGTGCTTCAACATAAACGTATTTCAGTTTATTGCCAAGGTAACATTTCATTTAGTTTTTTTTTTATATTTATATTTTATTAGTTGTTCAACTAATATTTAGATTTTATTTTATTTCAGCTTTATTTCAATTGACAAGAATGTTTTTAATAATTTTAGTTTTAGTTAACGATAATTCTGTTTCCCATTTTTTTTTAAAAAAAAAGAAAGAAAAGATGTAATTCTGTTTTGATTTTATATCATGAGGCCATCATGAGACAACAAATTATAATAGCTTGATTTCAGAACTCAAATTTCCTAATTTTCACATCACGGATCATACTCTTTTCTCTATGTAAGTAACCAAACAAATGTCACCACAGCTGATCTGTTGTTGTTAAAATATTAATTAAAATACATTTGCACATGAATTAGATTAATTTCATGAATGCGCTTGAAGAATATTAAGTTTTAGACTTATTTCTTGATTTTTAGTGGTATCTGGTATGCAGGTTCTGGATTATAAACCTGGATCCTCCATGTTGGCTCAGGCTGTTTGTTTAGATTGAGTACTTTGATAACCTAGCTGTTAAGGCAGAGTGGGATTTGCCGATACTAGCGCCATACAATATTCTCTGTGACATGATGTGACTGCTCTTGTCGCAGATACTGACCCTCGTTTCGATCTAATCTGTTTGGGGATCGATGCTGGTGAGTTACAGGTAGATGTTCTCCCAGGTTTGTCACCGATGCAGCAAATTTGTGTGTCACTGTAATAGCACAGATAGACAGCAAAGATGCTTTCATTTGTTATAAAACTCCTTTTACATAGACCATGTCATAGATCCTCTCCAGGTACTTGCATTGAGTTGCTGTGAAAATTGGGTTTCCCTTGAAGAACCACACAACTCTGAGAATGGCTCTTAACCATGCCAATAAAATACTGAGTTAACAGAAATTAATGTGACTAATTGATACTTATGCAGATTAATTTTTGCTTCCACTTTGGCAGTAAGTTTCAGTATGTGTAATATTATTAGTCTGTGTTTGTTGTTTAAGAAGCATGTCTATCATTTCTAGGTTCATCATCACCAAATTACAAGACCTTGAAATAATCTGCGTCCTAATAGTTTTCAAAAATTGCTCAAAATTATTTTCTCACTACCCAATTTAAAAACAATTTACAATGTTTGTACCTTACTTCATTATCTTTCAATCTCAGTTATTTCATTCTCAAATCTCAATTATGGCTCAGGACATTGTAAAAATCATATCCTAATAATATATGGTGGAATTCTGTTTCATTTCCCCTTTCTAGTACCCAGGCAGAAACTGTAATAAACTGCATTTCTGAGTGTAGAAGCTTTGCAGTTCGTAAACACAGGTGTGTAAAGGCCATACTGACTGGGCTGAAAGACAACTACGTCGTATGTGTGTGTACTGCAGGGCCACTCTCCACTTCACCAGCGTGTGTGACCTGCATGCTAACGCCACCTCGTACCTGCTACATAGTGTGTCGCAGTGGCACTGAGGGACTCTGAATCCAGGCAGTCGTATGCTGAAAAACGATTTACACACTCACTCAGTCACTGTTGTTCTGTTTGTTCCTTTTTTCCTATACTCTCTCCATTACTTCCCACACACACAAACACATATAATGTGTTTGTCTGCATTGCAGTGGGCCTCTGGTAAACCTCATGGGGGTTCTTTGGTTTTTAGCCACCTATTGCAGTCTACATTTGTTACGTGTGGGTGTGTGTGCTGGAGACTAGTGGTTAAGGAGCTGCTGCGATCCATGAACCATCACCGCTGAGCAAAACACTTAACTCCATTGGGATTGACCCCAGCAGTGTAAGACAGTTGTGATAAGAACATCAGCTAAACTAGAACATAGTAGAATTAAAGGGATGGTTCACCCAAAAATGAGAACTCTGTCATTGTTTACTAACCTTCATTTTGTTTACTCAATTCTGTATGCTTTTATTTATTTATTTATTTATTTATTGTGTGGAACACAATGTTATTTTGAAGAAACTTCACATAGCTTTTTTCTTTAATAATGATGTTTTTGTCCTTTTGGAGCTTGATTACCATGAGTTGTAGTATAGAAAAGAGCTGAATAAAATGAAAATTGTCGTAATTTAATCACCCTCATGTTATTCCATGGCTGTATGACTTTCTTTTTTATGTGAGACACAAAAGGAGCTATTTGGTATGATTTATTTTTTCCTGCCTGCTCTTTGTTCAATACAGTAGAAGTGAATGAGGGCTGTTGAGCTCCAAAAATGAAAGAACCAAGCAGTCCATGTGACTTTCGAATTCATAAAACCTTTTTTTAAGCGAGGTTTAAGAGACTACTCTTACAGGCTTGCTTAAAGTTGAAGTGTATTATTTCAGCAGCACCAAATGGGATTGCAGAAATAATTAATTATTTCCAAAAAGTTTTCACTAATACTCTTACTTTCTTCTTCCATTTTGCCCTGCATATATTGTTTCATAAATGGCTCTTGTTTAACATAATATAGATACTTTTTACTTCCAAAGATTTTACATGTATTCAGTATTTATAGTAAAATTATAATTATTATTTATTTCATTTATAAAATGTTATATATGTATTTATACATACATAATATACATATATATTTATATGTGGGTTAATGACGTGACGGGTCCATCCTTTTTTGTCCAAAGGATATGGCATCCAAAGTATGTATGGTAGTGCAACTAGATCTGTTTTATTGAACCAAAAGGTCTTAATTATATTTTGCTACATATAAAGGTATTTTAAAGATGTTGAAGTGTCAAAAGGTCATTCAGTTTAACCGTCCAACGGCCAATAAAGCCATTTCATTTGTGATTAAATATCTTAAAATGTAATAAATGTATATATTTTTTATTCTGGCATGATTATATATCATCATATATCAACATAGTGCAAAATGGTATTAAAATTGTGTATAAATCATTGCTTTGTTATGAGAAAGAATGTCTGGAAAAATAAATTTCATTGATGTCATTCGGAGTAACCAATATAAAGGGACCATTTTGGATCAAGTCATGCAGTCAGTATCATGTGACAGGATGTGACATCATTTAGACACATGCAAAAGACCACGTGGTCGTGAAGCAAAGTAATTAACTCTCTCTTAACTATTTGAGAAATGTATGTTTTCACTTGCTCATACGCATGTCCCGAAACAGGTCATTCGGTACAACCGCTATAAAGCATGGAAAATGTTGTAACATCTCTAAAAACTTGTACTAAATATAAAATATTTGATTGTTATTCTGTTAGCTAGATAGCAAGCTAACTAGCTAGCTATCAGCCTGTTAGCATTGTTAGAAAATATCGTCATTCGGTAAAACTGAAATTTTGGTTGAACCGAATGATTTTTTTTTAGTGACAAATTTTGTCCATCTTGTAAAAAATGTCAAAAGCAATGTTAATTGATTATAAAAACCACATAATCTCATTGCTAACACTTCAAAAAACTATCTCCATTATGTTATTTGTCAATGACCCGTGTGTGTGTGTGTGTTTGTGTGTGGAAAAACAACAGTCCATATGATTTGCATTGCTGGAAGGTACACAAACAGTTTTAGAGGGGAAAAACATTTCTTTTGATCAAAATATTGTAAAATATAAGTGCTATTACAAAATGTATTATTTTAATTTTTAAATTATTTTAATGATTAAATAAAAACATAAAAGAAAATTCATTTAGTATTTTTCTTAATTATTCTATGAAAGTCTAGGATATGCTATTAAAGATGGTGCTTGGTTCTTTTAAAAAGAGCAGCGTGAGCATTCTTATTATTTTCTATGGCATATCTAAAATTTTCTGTATCGTATTGTATAGCAAGATACAGCATATCTTAATATTTTCATCAGACGAAAGAAAATAATGGGTCAACGTGATGACAGATTTTTTTTTTATTATTATTTTCAAAGGATTTGCACCAAAGATCTCTACTGGAGCTGTCCAGTGCAGGACAGTATATTCTCTGACATTAGATTAACTAATGCTGCCGTTGACCTGCTGTCCCATATCTGTCCTCAGAACCTCTCAGTTTGGCCACAAGCCAGTCCCCCATGTGCTCCACATTTCTGTGACTAATTTAATTGGCCTCAGAAATTTATTAAGGTTAATGCATTGTGACAACTGTGAAAAGACTTAATTAGCCATTAGAAAGTGAAAGGCACTTGACATCCGTCATAAAATAGAGATGAATCTTGATCCTGGATCATTCTGCAATTTTAACTGTAAGCACAAAGCGTAAAACTGCATAAAACATCTCAGGTTATGCATGTAACCATGGTTCCCTGAGAACAGGGTACGAGACACTGCGTCTAGCACTATGGGGAACACCTCTGCGGGAACTGGTGTCTGAAACGCTGTAAAATCACAGCACCTAGAGAACAAGTCGACCTCTTTTCGTCTTCAGGGACTGTTTTGTCTAAATGCGGTTCAAACACTGTTCAAACGTTGCTCTAGGTAAGAATGGCTTTTTTAAGCAGACGTTTCAAGCGGTGTGTACATCTGTGTCTTAGATTGATGCTTGATGACATTCATGACTTGTGCATCCTTTATTAGGAAATGCATGTTCAGTACTTAAGAGTTCTTTACATGTTTTTGTGAGAGCCTTTCCCACTGAGGAAGCTCCACTCTTGTTTGTCTCTCTTCCTGTGGGAAGAGGGGCAATCTTTTGTGCTAGTCGCAGTGCAAGTTCCCTTTCGAAAGGGAACGTGAGGGCACAGATACAATGTGTGTTACATGATCTCCCTATATCACTATCAATAAATAAAAGAGTTTAATTGACATCATTCTGGCAGCCTCTTTCAGTTGTTTTAGAGCACTTTTATTGACAATTTATTTTGTAAAATATCTATTTTTATTTTAGCTACAATGATTGCACATACCATAATGCAGTTCAGTCCCAGAATGCAATGCACTATGCCTGCTAGCTTCATGTCATCAACCATATTGATAAAGTGAATGTGACTGGCCTAGCCTAAAGCAGTCTCTCTCTCTTTCTCTCTCTCTGAGACTCTCTACACACATACCCGCACTATCTCTTGTCAAACTGACTGCCTCTCTGTGAACATATGCTAATGTCTGGAGCTGTGTCATATTGGAGCACTCGCTCGTTTCCTCACACAGCCAGCTTCCCCTCTCACGTGCCACTTAGATGTCCTTTCTCTTCCACACAGGAGCTGTTCATTTCTGATCTCCACAGATGGCTTCAGAGCTCTTTAACCTTTCCATTACAGCCACAAAAAACCTCTTTGATATGAGCGAATTCAAAAAAAAAAAAAAACTAAAAGGTTTTTTTGTGGAGGTTTAAGAGACTTATCTTACTGGCATGCTTGAAGGATTAGTTAACTCACCCCGATGTCATCCAAGATGTCCATGTCTTTCTTTCTTCAGTCGAAAAGAAATTAAGGTTTTTGATAAAATCATTTAAAGATTATTCTCCTTATAGTGGACTTCAGTTGGCCCCAAATGGTTGAAGGTCAAAATTACAGTTTTAGTGCAGCTTCAAAGGGCTTTAAATGATACTAGATGAGGAATAAGGGTCTTATCTAGCGGTCATTTTCAAAAATAAATAAATAAATTAATTATACACGTTTTAACCATAGATGCTCGTCTTGAACTAGCTCTCTTCTTCTTCTTCTTCTCTATTAGAATTCTGGCAGTGTAGATGCTGCTAAGCGTATTACTGCCCTCCACAGGTCAAGTTTGAACTAATTGTTATATACTTGCACTAGCATATTGTATATGACAATTTAGTTCAAACTTTGACCTGTGGAGGGCAGTAGTAGAGAAGAAGAGAGGTAGTTCAAGACGAGCTTCTATGGTTAAAATGTATATAATTAAAAAAACTTTTTTTTGAAAATGACAGATCGTTTCTCTAGATAAGACCCTTATTCCTCGTCTGGTATCGTTTAAAGCCATTTGAAGCTGCACTGTAATTTTGACCTTCAACCGTTTGGGGCCAATTGAAGTCCGCTATAAGGAGAATAATCCTGGAAGGTTTTCATCAAAAACCTTAATTTCTTTTCGACTGGAGAAAGAAGGACATGAAAATCTTGGATGACATGGGGGTGAGTAAATTGTCTGGAAATTTTTATTTGAAAGTGAACTAATCCTTTAAGGTTGAAGTGTTTTGTTTTAGCAGCACCAAATGGGATTGCAGAAATAATTAATATTTCCAAAGAGGTTTCTCTAATACTCATACTTCCTACTTCCATTCTGCCCCTGCAAATATTGTTTCACAAATAGCTTTTGTATATGTATATGGGTCAATGAAGTGACGGGGAATTTTTTTTGTCCAAAGGCCTTAATAATAATAAAAAACAAAGATATGACATCCAAAGTATGTAAGGTAGTACAACTAGGTCTGTTTTATTGAATTTAAAAGGTTTTAATTATATTTTTACATATACATATAAATTACATATAAATGTCATTTTTAAAGATTTTGAAGTGTCAAAAGGTCATTTAGTTTAACCGTCCAAAGGCCAATACAGCCATTTAATTTGTGATTAAATATCTTAAAATGTAATAAATGTATATATTTTTTATTCTGGCATGATTTTATAACATATATCAACATTAGTGCAAAATGGTATTAAAATTATGTGTAGAAGTTGTTGCTTTGTTATGAGAAAGAATGTCCAGAAAATTGAATTTCATTGATGTCATTCGGAGTGACCAATATAAAGGGACCATTTTGGATCAAGCCATGCGGTCAATATCATGTGACAGGATGTGACATCATTCAGACACCTGCACAGGACCACATGATCAGGAAGCAAACTAACTAACTAACTCTCTTTTAACTGTTTGAACAATTCATGTTTTTACTTGCTCATACATATGTCTCGAAACATCAGGTAATTCAGTACAACCGCTATAAAACATGGAAATTGTTGAAATATTTCTAAAAACAAATATAAAATATAAAAATGTTTGATTGTCTTTTTTCTAGCTACATAGATATCAGCCTGTTAGCATTGTTTGAAAATATCGTCATTCTGTATAACCAAACGTGTCTTTTTTTGGTGACAAATTTTGTCCATCTTGTAAAAAATGACAAAAGCAGTATTAATTGATTATAAAAACTACTGTAAAAGCATTATTCGTCAATGACCTATATATATTTGTATATATGATATGGATATGTGTTCTTAAAAGTTTCTCGGGGGAACGCAAAACGTGCACGAGAACGCAAAAGCATTGATATATAATTTTTCCTCCCATCTCATATTTTTTCCTTTACCATGTGCCTTTAGGGGCTGCGTAATATAAAAAAACTAAAACAGTAAAACACACTATATACACTTTTTTCCCTAGATGTGCACTCAACATTGAGGGCATTTTGATGGATGATTTAAGGCAATTATGTCTGGGCAGATGGAAATGAATGGAATGTGAATGAAGGGCAATTGTAAACAAGTGACCTGCTGCCATAGTGACAAGAATCGCAGCTTGTTTTTCAAGCTAGAGTCAGTGTACTCCTTGATTTAATGTCTCTCTCTCATTTTTCCTGTTTTGTCCCACCAGATTTATTCCTTGCTTTATTGCTGTTTAATTTTCTCCTGCATGCCCATTTGCCACACAAGTTGTCTGATACCTTGGCACTGTTTAGTGGTTACTGCCCAGCGGACTAGTTAAGGCATGAACAGAGGAGTCTCATACAGATCAGGGATCTCTGTCATTTAAAATATAAGTATTGTCTGAACTGAAGTAGTCTTCTCTGCTGACAGTTTGCCATTGTTTCACTTTGCAACCCAGTTTTAACAGGTGTTATTCATAGAAGAAATCAACAAATGTCAAGCTCTAAAAACTCATTCTGTACAGCAAACAAGCTCAGCTTGGTCTGAAATCCATTTAACAGAAGCATACACCTCTCTCTTGTTCTCTCTCACCACAGCATTTTAGACCTGGAGACGTGCCATAGAAAGAAAAGTTTGTGGTCAGCAGTTTTTGTAAAAAAAATTAAAAAGAAACGGTATTCATTTTCATAAAACAATCCTCCCATGATTTCAGAATGTATTGATAGATTTTCCTATATGCAGTATCCACATATTTCCATGAAGACAATAGAATAATGCATGCTCCCCATGCATTTTTAATAGGTCTATAGATATACACCTATGAGCCAAAACATTATGGCCATCTGCCTAATATGCTGTTGGTCCTCTGCATGCTCCCAAAACATCACCGAGACACTTCTAGAAGATCCCTGAAGGTGTGCTGTGGTATCTGGCACCAAGACATTAGCAGCAGGTCCTTCAAGTCCTGTAGGTTGTGGGGTGGAGCTGCCATGGATTAAACTTGTTGGTCCAGCACAGTACACAAAGGCTTAATCAGACTGAGATCTGGTGAATTTGGAGGCCAGGGCAACACCTTGAACTCCTCATCATGTTCCTCAATCCTTTCCTGAACAATGTGTGCAGTGTGGCAGGGTGCATTATCCTGCTGAAAGAGGCCACTTCCACCAGGGAACACCATTGTCATGAAGGGGTGTACCTAGTTTGCAGTGTTTATGTAGGTGGCACGTGTACAATTTACGTCCACATGAATGGCCAGACTCAGAGTTTCCCAGCAGAACACTGCCCAGAGCATCACACTCCATCCACTAGCTTGTCGTCATCCCACAATGCATCCTGGTGCATCACTTCCCCAGGTAAATGCCACACTCGTACACAGCCGGCACGTGATGTAAAAGAAAGCGGATTAATCGGACAAGGTGACCTTCTTCCACTGCTCCAAGGTCCAGTTCAGACGCTCACATGCCCATTGTAGGTGCTTTCGATGGTGGACAGGGGTCATCATAGGCACTCTGATTAGTCTGCGGCTACATAGACCCATACGCAGCAGAGTGTGTTTTGACACATTCCTCCCATAAATCCAGCGTTAGCGTCAGTTCTGGCAGGTCATGTCAGTCAAGCTCGCATCAGCTGACTCCCAGGTGACTTGTGTCTATGAGAGGGATTCGTTCTCCAAGATTCGTTTCACCTCTTAAACACACAAATTCGCCGCATTGATCATAAGCCGCCTGATTTGTGATTTTGTCACTCAATGAAATTATACTATGACTGACTCAAGAACAAGTTCAGATGGATCTGCACTCCCCGCATGAAGAAGGATATCAAGAGAAGATCAAGCATCCATGTCACAGCCAGCTATTTCACTCTCCTTCATCTCTGAATGTTTCCACGAAACTAAGCTAAGTTCCTTTTAATGCTCATATTCTAAAGGTATCTATCAGGTATCGGCAACTTGCTATTGCTAAGACTGTCAGTACTGCTTAGGCTTCTAGTCATTCTCAGTAAAAAACGTTTGTGCAAAGCTTTTGCGATCGTATTGGCAATGTGCGTTACTTATCTGGCAACCGGCTCGATCGCTGCACACGCTGGTCGGGTCACCTTCATTTGTATAGCAACATACATGCAGTTCGGGTCGCCTTGTGTTTAGTGCTATACATTGCTGATTCAAGCAGTTTTGTGGTAGAGACAGGAAAACGATTCGTGGTGCAAACAGAATCTGCTGTAGCACATAGTAAACATGTTCATTCTTAAATTTATAGTTCATTGTAAAAACGCTCGTTCTTAAAACTATAATTGCTTATGGTACAAGCTGTTCTTAAAGCTTTAGTTGCATTTGGAAAAAACGCTCGCCAACGGGAGCAGAAATTATGTTCATGAATGAGGAAGCACTGTATTTCATTGCTTAGCTGCATGCTGCATAAGCTATTGCTGCGGGTGTATGCTTCCCCAACCAGACTACCACTAGTTTAATACTAGTGTGTGATTTACAACATGCTTGTTGTATCAGATTTGCTGCCGCTAGGAGCGTAAGCTTCCCCCAATAGGAGGAAAAAAAATAAAAAATAAAAAAGTTAAGTATTAGGCAACAGGTGTATGCTTCCCCGACCAGACTGTCGCTAGTTTAATATTAGCTTTATACTAGTGTGTGATTTACAACATGCTTGTTGTATCAGATTTGCTGCCGCCAGGGGTGTAAGCTTCCCCCCTTTAAAAATAAAAATTAATAAATAAATAAATTCATTGTTTTTACAGGACTGGGCATTTGCATTTTAAGGAAACATGGCATTCAGATTTTCGCAGTCAGTTTGTGTTGGGGGATTTCAGCATATGGTTTTGTTCTGGGGGTTATTGCTTCTCTCCCTGCTCTTATCCATGCTAGGCTGCATGGATACGCAGGGAGTTCTTACCCAGAGCAGAATCATACCACCAATACAAACTCTATGCATTATCAATTATATTTGACGATAGTGGTCCTGACAGAAATCCAGCGTTAGCGTCAGTTCTGGCAGGTCACGCCAGTCAAGCTCGCATCAGCTGACTTCCAGGTGACTCACGTCTACCTATAGGAATATGATGCCTATCACAGCATCCATATATAAGCTCCTCAGTATTATCAGTAGCTACCGCATTTCTCAGGAGCTAATTACCCTCCTCCATCCCCAGCTCCTCCTCCTGTCAGTCAGGATTAGGCCTTATGATTCCCCTAAAACAAACAAATTTTTGAAAAATGTATACATGTTAAATTATTGACATTAATTATATCTGCATATGTTGGTTCTGTTCTGTTTAAAGGGGGGGTTATTGCTGCTAGGCTGCATGGATGCGCAGGGAGTTCTTTCCCAGAGCAGAATCATACCGCCAATACAAACTCTATGCATTATCAATCATATTTGACGATAGTGGTCCTGACAGAACCATCATTAAAATTTTGTATGACTTGTGGGCCTTCTGTTGGCCATTGCCCTCCTGCATCGATGATGGGTGCTCAACACCCTGTCCCCGGTTTGTGGTTTGTCCCTCCACGGATCACTGTTGGTAAATTCTCATCACTACTGACTGGGAACTACACACAAGCCTTTCCATTTCAGAGATACTTTGACCCAGTTGCCTTGCCATAACAATCTGGCCCTTGTCAAAATTGCTCAGATCCCATTTCTCCTGCATCCAACGTGTTGATTATGAGAACTGATTGTTTGCTTCCCCGACCTTAATATGTGGCTATGTTACAGCTTCACCTGTGACTGGTCATAATATTTTGGTGTGTGTGTGTATATATATAAATATTGTGAAATATTACAATTTAGAATTTCTGTTTTCTATATTTATATATTATATAAAGGGGACATATCATGAAAATCTGACTTTTTCCGTGTTTAAGTGCTATAATCGGGTCTCCGGTGCATCTACCAACACAGGAAATGTGAAAAAGGACAACCCAGTAACTTTGTTTTGGTAAGCCTTTCTCTGCAAGCATGTGAAAAAATGAGCCGCTCAGATTTCGACATAAGAAGTTATTATTATAGTATTATTATAATATTACAGACCCCTATTATAATATTACCGACCCTTAATCTGCACATTTCCACCCATGGCGCCTCCATTTTGTTTTCTTCAAAGGGGCCTTCGGAATGAAGGCTTTAGAAGGGTACAACTGATGGACACTTCGGGCCCCCATGATCCTTTGCACAGGGAAGTTGAATGGCATCACAGAATGGGTACAGGAGGCTCGGAGTTCGATTTTACCTATAAATGTATGTATAGTATTTTTCTATATTTATATGAGTTAGATTTGGTACATTATTATGGTCAAAACGACATTGTACTTTGCAGCTACCTTTATCAGTCAATTCATACGTTTCAAATATATAGACACAATACAATATGGTGCGATAAACCAAAAATAAATAAATAAATAATAAATACTCATTACTCAATACTCAATACTCAAAAAAATACTCATTGTTCAGAGCATGTTTTCTGGGGGGTCAACCAGCGTACAAAATGTGCGACGAAGGCGCCTCCTTGATTGTCTCGTTAAGATGACGCAGAGGTGCGTTCCAAAAAAGGTTTTTTTGACCCCTACATCCCTTCGAAGCTCTCACTCCGGAGGGTAAACTCTTTGAAGGGATTAGGACACAGGGATGAGTCCTTCCAAATGGAACGCAGAGCTTTTGTGTATTTGACTTTGTTTAAACACAACAAAAAAAGAGAAAGAGAAGTTACTCAGACTTGACGTCTGACAGCCAGCTGTCTGTGTGCGTGTGCTTCAGATAAGTACGCTCAGAAAATGATCCATTAGAAGTTTAACCTTATATAGCTTTAAAACTCGTGGAAATAATAAACTTTAATGATGAAAGAACAACTATGCTATCCGTGAGATTGATTACGATATAGACAATAATCAAAACCGAACCAAGTCTTGCTAGTATTTGTCAGAGAATCCGATTGAGGCAGGAACTGTGATCGTGGAGAGGGGGCGGGACACAGCAGCTCATTTGCATTTAAAGACACACGCACGAAAATAGCCTGTTCTTGGCTGTAGTCAGAAATGGTATTTACAACATGGATTTATAAGGTATTTTAAGCTGAAACTTCAGACACATTCTAGGGACACTTGAGATTTAAATTACATCTCGTAAAAATGGTAATAGGTCCCCTTTAAATGTAATTTATTTTATAATATATACATATATTTAATTTTAATATTTATATTTATATATAGCACATTACATTTTACAGCCATTTTTTATTTGACACTGACACTGTCTGAAGTTAAACAGTAGTTTATGCTTCCCCATAAAATTATGGCACTGGAAAGGTAGTTTAGACCTCTGCCAATCATGTTTTTGCTGCCTTTCTCCATGTGATTACAATTCCAAACTAGCTCTACGGAGTCTACAGAAGGTCCCTGTGCAGTCTGTGAGTGCCCTACAGCAGCTAGAGGTAAATTCAAGTAGCAAACAGCAAATGGGGTAAATAGAGTACATGTGGTGCATTGATTTCACTGGGATTTGCAGCCCTTGGCACTGAAGTAGACTGCAGGTTTCGGGAGCTGTCCGTGGTGCTGAAGTCTGTCAACTGAAGAGCTCACCAGGCTCCTCCAGGTGTCTGCTTTCTATTTTATCAGTCATATCAAATGGAAAAGCACTGCTATATTCTCTCTAGGTGCAGCTGAAGCTACGTTCCAGTTTTACCTCAAACAAGCACCTTAGCAACGATGCTTTGTCAAATCTGCTGATATATTTATTGTTTGTATGTATGTTGCGTATTTGCTTCTTGGCTTCCATGCAGAGCTTGACATGATAAATAGACGGACAGAAGGAGTTATGTTACATCATAAATCATTCATAATCGGACCATCCCGTTCCAGTCTTGATTTTATTTTTATTCTGGAAGCTCTGGATTTGTGGAGACATTTTTATGTCAGTGACACTTTCCCTCCGTGGCCTCGGTCACACATTTGTCTCTCAGTATAAAATGTCTTTGACCTTTTGTGAAGGTGTCCGTTAGCTCCTTGTCATTCCACTCTTCAGATAATTACACGTCTCTAAAAGTGAGAGCACATACCCACAAATTCACCTTGACGTTTCACCTCATTTTCCACCCCTTCTCAGGCTAACGAAGAGCACCTCTTCTTCCTGTGCCAGGAACTTTTTTTCCCCCATCATCCTTCCTTCCTTTACTTCCTCCTGCATTGGTATTTACAGCATGACATGTACCTGCTCTCTTCCTCTCTGATAAAACAGAAACAGCCCCGTGGTGCCACAGAGAGCTCGGCGCATATGAGATAATTTGCTGTTTGATCAAAATAATTGCGCTGTCGGAATCGTCTCAGAGAGCCACTTCATTGCTGTTCGACGGATAGCGGAGGAATATAGGAAACTCATGGAGCGGTTCGACACCCCAATGTGCAGAGGGATGGTAGAATGTGGGTGTACGAATATTGTTTCATGAAATAAGATAAATGGGGTGATTGTGGTTCATCCTGATGTCCTTGATTATACTGATGCTGGTTGTGTTCTCCAGATGAAGGTCTTGTTGCTGGCTGACAGGGAAATTTATGCATTTATTTTCTTTGGCCTTTCCATTATAATTGAAAGGAATAGTAGGGACAGGACTGAAAAAAAGCATCACAGCTCAGTGTGTCGGATAAAACACTTTACAATAAGGTTCATTAGTTAACTACGTTAGTTAACATGAACTAATAATGAACTGCACTTCTACAGCATTTATTAATCTTTGTTAATGTTGATTTCAACCTTTACTAATACATTATTAAAATCTTGTTAACATTAGTAAACTAACTGTAAACTAACATGAACAAACAATGAACAAACTTTATTTTCATTAACTAACGTTAATGAAGATTAGTAAATACCGTAACAAATGTATTGCTCATGGTTAGTCCATGTTAGTTAATACATTAACTAATGCTTAACTAATGAACCTTATTGTAAATTGTTATAGATAAATTATATCTCAAATTAAACTCTAAAGACATTTTTTAAATGTTAACTTCAAATGAAACTATATATTTGTTATTATATTATATTTATTTTATTTATAAAATGATTAGTTCCTGTCCTTGATTCTGATCTTCAATAACTGTGTTTTATTCATGATAAAACATGGCTATGACCGCTTCACCCAACGGTTCTGTGTATCACTACACAACACCCTTAGCCAACCACTCTTAGCAATGTAAACTGTATGTTCTCAATTGATATTGATCTGTGTCCATAGCAAATTTGGCGTCTCTAACTTAATCCTTCTATCGCCACCAGCTGTCCAGAGTTTCACTCATGTTTATGTTAATAACTTTTGAACCGTAAGGGACAGAAACAAAATTAACGCAAATAAATTAAACGTAGAGCATTCCAAATTGGACTCAAGGTTATATCTCCGCAATGCTTTATCATATTCAGACCAAACTTGGTACATGTCATCACAAGCATGAACTGAGGCATCATGCAGCGTTTCGGCACAGCACCACCTACTAGTGCGGAGGTACGAAAAATGGCTATTTTTGCTCATAACTTCTGATGGGTTTATCCAAAAATCATAACTTTGGTTTCCTAGGATTCGGGGCATCATGCCAAGTTGAAAGATATCCAATTTTTCCATATCGGCCATTTTACCCGTCGGCCATTTTGAATTTTGTGCTAAAATCCTGTATTTTACGAACATATTAGTGTATCCTTACGAAACTCGTTATGGGTCATCAGCACAATGCCCTGAAGGAGCCTGAGAAGTTTCAGACCAGCGCCACCTAGTGGAGAATTTGTTTTTTTCATATGCTTATAACATTTGATCTGGTTGGATCATTTTCACGGGAGTCACGTCATTAGACTCCTGAATCCTTGCCGAGTCCAACGATACCAAATATGCTAGGTTTTGACTTACGGTTTGTGCGACGTGGTGATTTAGCGCTTAAAAAAACAATTGCGAATATCTTCGAAACCGTTAGACCGATCGAGATGAAACCAGCGTAGGAAACACGGAACCTAAGCTGATTAACTAAAAATTACAGCCCAAATGTCAAAATTTTGATAGGACGTGGCAAAAAAATCAAAACAAATTCGTTCATGGGTCATTTTTTATGATCTCATACATATAAATGTCTATAACCCCAAAACGAAATGAGATATTTTCACCAAATTTGACACGCACATGTATAGGGTCACCCTGAGGACACATAAAAAAATTGGTTGGATTGTGCCTCTTGGTGGCACTATAATTGGACAAAACACGAAATTGCCATTAAGTGCAATACAGTTTTATGATATAAAATGTTCTATTATATGAATGCATTGGTGTACCATTAGGAAACTCAGTATGTGTCATCAGCACCATGCTTTGAATGTTCTCAAATGGTTTCGAGACAGCTTGTAGTCAAATGTTGTAATAACATTTATTAAAAATTCTAATAGCTTTATGTAAATGTGGCATATTGTAATGAGACTTGTCTTATTAGATTCCGTGGGTCATACTGAGAACATTGATGCCAATTTTACAATAGTCAGCCAAACTTCCTGTTCGCCATTTTGATTTTCTTTAAAACCTACTTTTTCAAACTGCTCTTAGACCATTCGTCCAATTTTCACCAAAATTGAATCACATCATCTACAGACCATGTTGAATAAAAGTTATGGATTTTGTGTTGATAGACGAAACCGTATTCATATACCACAGTGAAGAATTAGAGGCTTGATGCCAAAATGACTCTTGAGGCTGTATCTCTGCAATGCTTTGACATATTGACACCAAACTTGTCATTGTCACCTCACTCTGACAATACCGCATGAATCTGGTCACAGCGCCACCAGCTCTTTTGCCTAAAATAACCTTAATAGGTCTTTAATCGCTCACTGTTGCAGTTGGTCTGATGCTCACGGCCGTGTCGGCTGGCTTGTTGTGCTTGGCCCCGTAAATGCTGCTTGCAGGTTTATTTATTTATTTGTTTTTGAAAGAAGTCTGTTATGCTCACCAAGACTTCAAAAAATGCAGTTAAAACTGTAATATTGTACATTTTTGTACAATTTAAAAATATATTTATTTATGTTTTTTGAAAGAAGTCTCTTATCAAGGCTCTTATCTCTTATCTATGTGATAAAAAATGTATTGTAAACTGTTATATTGTAATTCTTTTTACTGTAAAACCTGATAAGTTACGGTAACTCAAACCATTTGAGGAGACCGGTTGCCTTAAACCATTTAAGTTTTAAAACCAATAAGTATGAGTACTGTAAACTCATATACATTAAGTTAAAGTCATTTATATTTTAGTGTTGGTTTAATCAATCATTAGAGTGAACTCAACTTAAAGATTTTAAGTTTATTCCACTCATTCAGGTAACAAATCTAACTTAGTCTAAACAACTATACAGCTTCTTAAATGGTTTGAGGAAACCGATTGCCTTAAATGGTTTAAGTTCATCAAACTCAAAGTAATAAAGTTACATAAGAATAAACAGAAACTATCATTGGTACAAAGCAATTATGACAGAACAGGGGATTCATGTGTTATTGTTTATGTATTTATCTGATTAGCTTTTAGTTAATTAGTTATGAAAGCATAACCTACGCTATACAAATGTAATTTCTCAGAAAATATTATTTAAAAGAAATTAGAAACCATGGAGTAAGTTCAAATTTCTTTTAAATATGTTGTAGTCCGCCATAGACATAAGCTACTAGATTAAATTGATTTCTGTAACTTAAATCATTAGAGTTTAAAATAGTGTATTATTTCTAGTAACTTATTCTGATTGAGTTCTGCTTAATATTATTCATTTTTGAGTTCACATAATAAATATTTGTTAAGCTGGATTAACTTTTTAAAAATTTTAAGTAAAATTAACTTATTTCATTTAGCGATTTTCACTGTTAGGTTATACAGTGATATAATTATTATTTTTGTGACATACACAAACTAGTTTATTGTTCCCTCTTGCTCTGTGCGAGTTTAATCTCTTTATTATTTCTGCCAACATTTACTCTTTGGCTTTAGTGGCTTTTTGGGCTTTTGTCTCTTCCTTTCTGCGTTCAACTGTTTAAGGATGAATTTGTGTGTTTGTGTGGGTCTGTGATTACAGCACCACACAGAATTACTTCATGCGTATGTTTTAATCTATCTCAACAAACAACTCCATAAAAGTTTGCAGTCTCACACATTCATATCATGCTGGGTTTCTTTATGAAAAGCAGTCAAGCTGTAATAATGCTTAGGCTAATGTGTTCAGCTCTAAGCAGGATAGGAAATGCAGACCACATGATTTCATGTGCAGGACCTGATGACTGGTCACAAATGAAGAGCGATGAGTCAGAAAGCATTCAATTTAAACTTATATGCTGTCAGCAGTAGAATCAATGAAGCATTTGAAGATAACACATTCAAAGGAATGCACTTTTTGAATCTTGGCACAAAGAAACGTCTGGTTTCATGAAATTAATTCATTGAGCAGTATTACTGACTGGTGACGTTGCAGGCTTTGGGGACGTCTTTTGTGCACTTGCTTTGTGAGCAATCACTTTTATCAAAACTATGAATTTTCTTTTTTTTTTCTCTTTTTTTCTGATGCTTTCATTTAAACGCCATATTGTATAGTTTTGAATATTTTTAAATGACTATTTTTTCAAAACATTTGATCAATGTTTGCACAGTAAAGAAACATGATAGGACATCACAGTCACTTTTCCACCATATAAATAATGTTCCCTTTGAAATGTGATCTGGATTCCCATGTGTTTTCTTACGGCTGAGTTACATCAACCATCTCCACCAGAACTCCATCAGGACCCTTCATAGAGCTGCTCTGACAGTTAGCTCCACGTCATGAGCTCAGAGGATCTGATGTGTGACACGCAAACAACTAACCAGAATGAATGGGGCAGAGGGAACAATAAACTAATTTGTGTATCTGATCTCTTCCTTCCTCATCTGTCTTTTCCCTTGACCTTTATAGTTGTGACATTTTGACAGTTCAAAGGTAGAAGAGAGAGGAAATGCTGCAAGCAGAATTCTCCCATCGGAGTCTTCTCCCTAGAGAACTTGTGTCACAGAGCGGCATAGCAATACGCTTTGCAGTGTATGCAGTCTTTCTTTTCCAATTTGATTTCTCATGATCAGGCCCTTCATGGCAAATGCAGAAAAAGCCCTATTAATTTGTAAATTGAGCTTTGACGTCCTTTATCCAACTTAGTAATTAAATTGTATTTGATCTTGCGGTAATACTGTTCCGTCATTAAAGAATAACTACACAGGGACAAATGAGTAACGCAATATTACCATTCTAGTAACTACTATTAACTAACAAGAAACTCTGATTAATGAATTAATAAATAATAACGCTCAGTGGAATGAGGTTTCGCTATTAGCTAATAAGTAACTACTGTTTTTTAGACCTCCCAGAGGACTTCTCATTTAAAAGCATACTAAGAAATACAAGTGTTACCCATCTTGCTGCTGTCATGTAGATGATGTTTAAATCAATTTGTACAATTGTTTCTGATTTTGATGAACATAAAATTACATCTGCATCCTAACTCAAGCTACTGTCAAATATGCATTTCTAAGAGACAAAACATGTAATAATAATTTGCGAAACCTGTTTGGTTAGTGTTTGTCATGTTATGATGGTAAACAGTTGTCTGATGATAAAACCCATAGACTGTGAAAAACTCTCTTTCACTGTAGAAAAGTGAAGCCACTGTCATGAGAAATTAAGTCTCTCCCCCCTCAGGAATCATATCTTCTTTAGGACCCAGGCAGTAATGGCTAATCAAAAGTTGTTGTCGTGATGTCTTGATGATATTTATTATGTGAAGATATTTATTACATTAAGTGTACAAACAACATGCTCGGAATATAAAATGAATGCCTATGTATTGCATAATAAAACAAACTGGAAACAGATATTGGAAGCAAAAAACATACCTAATATAATATAGCCTAAGCTAAGCTAGCAGGCTAATCGGTAGATGTATGCTATGCTAGTACATAAGATAACTAAAAAACAGTAAGAACAAGAAATGCTTGATTTCACAACCTTTATCTTCAGTTATATACTATATGAACCATGTAATTTAAAAGACATTAAAGGTGGGGTATCCATTTTTTCAACTACACTGTTTGGAAGTTAGTCAGGCCGATACCAACAACAAACATCTAACCAATCAGCATTATGACTGGGCAAGTGCTGGGCAAGACCTGTGTTAATATTATAAAAGCTTTCTGCGCTGGAGAGAGCTAAGCGGGAAGGCCTGAAAACAGACGCGGAGGCTTCTTTGAATCTGCTTTTCATGCGAGTAAAACTGGGTTTGGGTGTCATGATTGTCTGGAGCTGCTGTGCTGTTGGCGATTAACAACAAACTCTTGTTTGCATTTACTCTTGTGTACTGTACGTTCATTTTTTGTGCTTCCTTGTCGTTTGTTTATCATTTATTTTTTGTGAAGCGTTTTGTTGCACATCAGCTGTGATAAACAGACATCCACTCTCGCATTGTGTGTGTAACAATGGCCAGATAGTGAGAGTTGTGCAGCTAAACCACTGCGCACTGACAACTGCTACAGAATGCGGTGTTTGGCGTCATTGATAGTGTACTCACCTTGCATGCCAGAGGCGGACGGGCCAGGGTTTGAGACTTACTTGGACCAGCGTGGTTAGGATTGGAGAATGAGTTTTGGAGGCGGAGCAATGAAGAGAGGGGTGTGTTTGTTTGGGTTGATTTCAAATATCAACAATGTCCAACAGCGTAGTTGAAAAAATGGATACCCCACCTTTAATGGTCATTATGACTCATTTTAAACTATATAAATCATAATGTGATTTTGCAGGAATTATAATCATGCTCTAAAAATACATCCTATTAAAAGTCAGTTGAACCAATGGGATCATTCGGGGTCCTAAAGAAGTCCCAATATGGCACTGATATCTGCGCAGTAGTGAACTCGGGACATTATTCTGCGCAAGAAGTGTAGCCGCATACTATCAAGGCCCTGCCCATACTCCCGCAGAATCGGTTAGTACAGTTTACTGCTGAACTACTCATTATGTCGGTGTGAAATAAATGTAGAAATTAAAGTTAAAGCTCCCTAAAATCCCGAAAAAAGTCTGTTGGTGCCTCAGTGATTTTTTTCACTCAGAGAAGCTGTCAATTATGATGTCACACCCCCGTTTTTATAGCATCAAATAACTAACTAAAACCAAACTTATTTAAAACAACAAACACTTGAACTTACATCAGCGTAATAAAAACTACATGACAGAAACCATCTTAGGAAAAAAAAAAATATTTGAAGTGTAATTTAATTGTTTAGTTTGTCTCACATCCCATTAAATTACATGGAAAGGGCGGGGTTTATGACCTATACTGGGACAAAGCGTTATTTTATGTATTCTGTAAATCGACATTAACAATCATTATAATATCAAGAGCAGTAATCAACAATAATGATTTTCCCATAGTACTGTAGTGCTACCCTGTAATGATCTCTTCAATTCTTTTTCTTTTGTAATTTATATACCCGTTACTTTATAGGGTATACTATATTTATATATTCTATAGGATGCCAAGTCTACAGACAGGTGATACATTTTGAACCATGAAATGTGTTTTCCTTTAATTTGTCACCCTTCTGTAGAATGCTACAACAGATGCTATTATGTTTTTTTTAATAGCATAATAACATCTGATGTGATGAAGAAGCATGTAATTTATCAAAGTGGTAAGGTGCTTGAAAAGCTTGAAAATGCTTGAAAAGTGCTTAAATTTGACTTTGGAAAAGGTGTAAGAACCCTGCATTTGTAACCCTCAGAAAGAGTAACTTAATGATATCAAGAATTTTTTTTTTTTTTTATTGTCGCCCAACCCTAATTTTACCATAAAATAATGTAAATTTTTACCCTCCCCACAAACTGATTTCTGAAAACTGCTTAATTTCACAATGTACACAACACAAAAGCAGTCAGGATTACATTTTCATCAACCTCAGATGCATACTGCTGAATATATTCTTTTTAAGCATTTATTTCATATTTGAAGACATGAACCAGCATGTCAGCCTTTTAGATAACATACTAGTAAGGTTTGACTGTTCCTGGAGAGTTATTCCTACACCAGATTTGATCAAACATTGGCTTCAGGCATGCAAAAATTCAACCAGCCTGCACTGTTTGCGCTTTCTTTTTATCACCTCAAACCAGGCAAAGACACAAGCTTCCTGGAATCCTGCTTGACAAATGTATACATGATAAAATAGATGGAGCACCTGCTCTTCCCTGGAGAGATCTCAATCACTACCTGCTTCCTTCTCACACCATAACTCTCAGTAAATAGGACATCAGCACTGTTTATTTCCACTGTGTTCATAGCCAACAAAAGTGTACAGTGAAAAAAAAAAAAAAAAAAAAAGCTAAAGTCTGATTTGTGCTACCCATAACCATGGCAACCGAGCATCTCTGAACCCCAACTAGACAGAAAGTGGTTGATAGGAAGGGAAAGCTCAGAAGACTTGTTTTTTCCACATGTTGTTCTTTTATAGGTCAGATTCTTTTATTTTATACCAAAATTCCATGTTAGAAATGTACAAATATACAGTTTTTAAGACAATATTGCTGACATAGAAAGTATAGATGTATAAAATTAATGTTGATATAATAGCGCAGGTCATACAGTATGATGGATACTGAATCTGACTTTTGGTTGTATCTTGTCACATTTTGAAACATTAATAAGATCTCTTCTGAAACTCAGGAGACTCCATTTTGCTCTCAATTTAGCATTATTGTAACAATTAAGATATTAAAAAGGTTTCATTTATGATTTTGCTCTCCTACGGGAGAGTGACATAGCAGGATCTGATTAAAGCACCTCTGATCGTTGTGTTTGCTAATCATAAACTCCTCACTCCAGTCACGTCTGCATTGCCAGGCTTGAGGATATCAGCTCTCGAGTGGATCATTTCATAGGCTACATGGTCAAAGCTGTTAAGTTAACAGTCATGAACTCGTATGAACATTTCATGAACCTGTCTCTCATATATTATGCATGCAGATGAATATCGGTTACCGATCTGGCATACTTAATGCTGCTTAATGGGCAATCTTTATAATATAGTGGTCATTTTTAATGGCTCTTTATAGGTGTGTAAATGACTGTGCCTGTGAAATTGCATATCAGCTGATTCATTTGCAGATAAATTGAGGCCATGATATTCATTTTCACTTTCCAGCTCAGGCTAAACACATTCATGATTTTTTAGTGTTCCTGTGACAATTAAAGGCATAGGTTAAAAATCATATACCTATCTATTAATGGCACTTAAACAAAAGGAAATTTCCATACAGTGAAAGTGGTTGGCGATTTATACAGTATAAAGTTATTTGAAATGTAAGGAATTTTTCAATGAAATTCTTGACTCTCCTTTTGTGTTCCGTGAACAAAATCAAATTTATACACAAATGTTGAAAGGTCTGGGGTCAGTACAGTTTTTAATGAATTTTACTCTGTAAGTATGCATTAAAGTGATTAAAAGTGACAGTAAAGACATTTATGTAATTACAAAAAATTCCTTTAAATTAACTTTTGAACTTTCTATTCAACAAAGAATCCTGAAAAAAATGTATTACAGCTTCAACAAAATGGCAAAACAAAAGCAACTGTTTTCAACATTGATAATAATACAAAATGTTTCTTGAGCATTAAATCAGCATATTAGAATGCTTTCTGAAGGACCATGTGACACTGCTGACTGGAGTTATGATGCTGAAAATTCATTTTTGACATCACAGGAATACACATTTTTTAAACATATTAAAATTAAAAAATAGTTATTTCAAATTGTAATAATATTCCATAATATTACTGTTTAATTGTATTTAATGAATTTTAATGTTTGGTTTTTAATTTTTATTTTATTTAAATCAGCCAGTTCAGGGGCCGTTTACATGTTTTCAACTAAAAATTTTTTAATGTGTTTTGGCTGTTCATTTACACAACAACAACAACGTTTTGGGGGCCTGAAAACACAAACTTTTGAAAAGCAGGTTTCAAAGTGCATGGTTTAAAAAAAAATAAATAAATAACACCATACTTCTTGTTTTCGTGGATCCACGTGAACAGGGATTATTTTGTCAAAGTTGTTGTTTGTACGTGAAAAACACAAAGGTAAAACTTTTCCGTTTTTAGCACATTGTTGTTGTGTAAACATATCCTAAGTCTTTTATCATGTGTAATGTCACTGTTTCCAATTGCAGTCCTGTTCCTCATTTTTGCTTTTGTAATTTACCTGTTTTTTTGACATTAGATCTCGAATCTTATGATTACAGTGAACTTAAACATAGGTCTGAAGACTGCAATGTATTTTCTCTGAAATAGGAAAGCAGGAAGCGCTGTGCTTAAGTTTATCCGGAGAAGGAATGCCGGCAGTTTGAAGTGAGGGATTTGTTGGGGTTGTTCTGAAGCTGAAGTCTTTGTAACTGTGGTGAATATAGTTTAGAGTTATATAGAATTATCCCTACCATAGAGAAAACAATATAAATATGACATACAAGCACATAAAATTGAGGTTGAATTATAATAATTAGTGAATAAGAGCTGGTAATTAGCCACAGATGCCACATATTGCTTAATTACTTAATTACAAATATGCTGACTGATTTCCTTTCTGTTAGCATAAACAATACAAATACATTCAAGCAGGGGTGTATATATATATATATATATATATATATATATATATATATATAGTATTTTTATTTTATGTCACACTTTTTTAAATAATAGTGTACAGTTATACACAGAGCACTCACTGATAGAAAAACAGTTGTACTGTATATCATGTAACACTCTTGTGTTTGAATTGTGCTATAAATAGAGCACCCAGACATAAAATTGACAGTTTTGTGTTTTATTAAAAGACATTGTGCCTTGTATTCCAAAACATTACAATCTTTCTAAACTATTTAACATTCTAGGTACCTCTACAAGCATGATGAACCATATATTAGGCTACATGTCTGATATTTATGCTATCATAATATGTGTATAGTTTAAGAATAGCTGCTGAATAGTATACATGGTAGAAATAATGACACTTGTGATATTACTTTAATCTTCCATGATACTGAGATGGCCAATTTTTATATATTTTAAATATTTTTTGTCATTTTTGTAAAATATTAAAAGTGTATTGGATTTGCAAACAATAGCTGCCTGGATCTTGTGATGAATTTTGTGAGTGTTAATGTTCCCTTTCGAAAGGGAACTTCTACTCTGCGTTTGCAACGCTATGGGGAAACGTCACGTGACTCGGTGTTCGAAAGCCAACTATCCAATAACTCCAAATCCTATTGGCCGGCGACAGCCTATGACGTCATACAGGCGCGACCCGGAAGTATAAAAGGGGCGCCTGGGGAAGCAGTCATTATCTCATCGTCTTTCGGGACTGTTTGTGTCGACTGCCATTATTGAATATACTCTTCATAGAGTATGTCTCTGTTATGTCTGAGGGCAAAGAGAAACATTTCAGGAAGTGTGTGGATCCATGCCCGAGGTTTTTAACGGAGGGTTCACACACCCTATGCGTCTATTGCTTGGGAGAAGAACACGCACGGATGGTGCTTGAGGGCGCTGTCTGTGTGAATTGTGAGCGTCTTCCTATGAGAACGCTCCATTCTCGTCTGGCCCTCTCCTCGAGGGATGAGGCGTCAACATCTGCGCCTGGTCGGTCCGGCCCTGCTCGTGCTGAGGCAGAGCGGCGGCTGCACTCATGGGGCTCGCAGATGGAGCTCGCTGCCGAGTTTGAGAGAGGTGTTATGGTCTCTCAGCCTCCGGTGGCGGCTGGCGGGGATGAGCTCCTGGATGATGATGATGTCTTATCTTTGACATCATCGGATCCGGGAGCGAGTGTTCTTCTGGCTGATAGCCCCCGTGGGCAGGAGGCAATGGAGGAGGAAGAAGTGGCTTTTTCTTCTTTGTCCAAGTCTCCTGGCCCAGCATATGCCGAGTTACTGGAGGTTGTGGAACGCGCTGCTGGCAGACTGCAGCTGCCGTGTGGGCGCGTGAGAAAAAAAAAAAAAAAAAAACCTGTTCGCGGCAGACTTGACGAACATTTTTCTTTCTGACCACAACCCCGTGACTCCAGTGAGCCTTCCATTTTTTCCGGATCTCCACGTTGAGATCGGGAAGGCATGGAAGAACCCATGCTCGGCCAGAGTTCATCCGCATCGGCGAGGGAATCTCGCTGATGTGGATGGATTGGGCCAGCATGGGTATGTGTCGCTGCCGCCCATTGACAAGATGTTTGCCAGCTATCTCGTCAGGGGCAGAGCACCGACACTAAAAGCTCCAGTTTTGCCGTCCAGACCCCTTAAACAGACATCTCGTCTGAACGGCAGAGCATATGCTGCTGCGGGTCAGGCTGGTGCGGCTTTACACACTATGACAGTGTTGCAGGCATACCAGGCTGATCTGCTGAAGGCAAGGGCGCGCTCAGCAGCTTTTAAGAGTTGCATTCCACTCAGATCCATTTTTTAATTACTACTGTATGTTCAGGTGACACCTTTGAACAGTCAGGCTGACGGCTGGGCTTATGATGATTTTTTCTGGAGGCCCGCCTTCTGGCTTGATAGTGAAAGGGTTCTTTGGGCTTCTAGAACCATGGATGTTTTCCTTCCCATGTTTGTAAAGGAGCAGTCTTTGGTCTTCGAGCCACAGGAAGGTAAGACAGAGTCAGATTTCATTTCTTAAATGTTGACTTTGTGTCGTTCCTGTATATTTTCTGAACAATTCACAGTGAATGTACATTGAGATATAGAATTTGAAGGGGTTTTTTGGGCAAAACTGGAATGTTGAGACTGACTAAGCAGGTCACAGAATGGCTGCTGCTTAGTTTTCTCTCTATGTTGAGTAGCCTCTCGGCTATTTTCAGTATAGTTTGAGTTGGCACTCATTGCTTCAGTTTGTATGTCTACGGCGGCCCTAACCGGCCGCCTGACTTTTCAGCTTTGAGCTTCACTTTATTTTTTCTCATCATGAGATTTAGAAGTGGAGATCAGGCTGTTTGTTATGGTGCCTGTTGTATATAATAAAGAAAATAGGCCTATAACTTGGCAGCCAGGCTAGAGCTAGGTGATGTGATATATGAAGTAACCCCATATGTATTCACTATCCTTTCAGGATTTGTTTCCTAGTTCTGGTTTTCCTCCCGAGGGAGTTGTTAGGCTGTACGCCCAATTATCCCCTTGCTGGTGTAGGTGCAATTTGAGTTTTACAGCTAGGTTGTAGGCTGTTTTCTGACTCCCTTATGCTGTTCCTCAGGTGGTAGGCCCTTATCTTTGCGTAGATAAGTTATGCAGGTGTGTGCTTGGCCCCACTTTCTAGAACTTTCATGCTAAAAGGAATAACTTTCTTCTGAGCCACTTGATAATTTGTTTTATCAAGTTTGAGTTGACGTTGCTAGTTTTTAGCTCCTGTCCTCTGGGGTTTAGATCAGATTTGAGGATCTGTGTGGGAAGTGTTTTTCTTTTTTTAAAAAAAAAAAAAAACAGCATGTAGATCAAAGTTTGTGTTACTTTGGGTTCTAGACTTTTGCCCTACACTGTATGTGAGCCTATGCTGCCACAGGTTGGCACCTGCTCTCATAACAGTAGGCCCTTTGCTGTGAAAGTAGGCCTTTGTTTTGAGTATTTGGTGACTTGTACTCTCCAGTCTGAGGTCCTTGTCACTGGGTGCATCACCTGTTGGATTGCATATTCAGGGTAGTTAGTGCCACTTTGTTGAAGAAAACTGGTATCTATTAGCTCCCTTTTTTAGTGGTCTGGTTAACGGTTATACTGCTTATAACTCGGATTGTAGGCCTTATGATATTCGGCCTCCTTCTAGTTAGCGGTTGTTCTACTATACTGTTTAACTGATCATAATGTGCTCACATATTTTCACAGGTTTACGCTGCCACAGGCCATGCCGCGTGTCTGTCTGAGGTAGTAGGCTTATATTAGCCTTCCTTAGACCATGTTGGCTTTGTTTGGTTCCCTTTAGTCAAAATGTGTATTTAGGGTACATTGCCTGTTGGAATGTGTAGCCTAGCGCAGGTTGCAGTTAGCTTCCCATAGCTGGTTCCCTGTAGCTTGGTTCACTTTAATTCACGAGCTGTAGCCACGTGTTATTGAATTGGCAGGCCCCTTCAGGCCTCCTTTTTAGTTTACGTTTGGCACAATTTGTGTTTTAACCTGTGAGTAGGCTGATCGCCACCTGTTACTGGAATGGAGGCCCCTTTAGGCCTCCTTTTTCTAGTCGACTTGTTGGCAGGATGCCTGGGAAACCATGCCACCGTCGGCCACACCCCATCACTGACGGATAGGCCCTAACAGGCCTGTTCTCGGTGTTTGGCAGTGTTTTTCATGTGTTAATCATGACACTGTTAATACATGGCCTCTGGGTGGTATGGTTATGGTAGCCACTTGCTGATGCCACGTGTTTACTAAGGCAGGCCTACTTCGGCCTCCGGTGTAATATGTGGAGTTCAGTTATATACTCCTCTCGCTGTGAGGGTGACAAGGTGCTTTTTACCGAGTATTTCGAGTGGCTAGCCCCTCAGGTTGGTTTGGCAGCAAAACCTTACTGAAGGTTGTTTTTTACCTATATCTGCCTCCCTGAGTCCTATTCTAGTTGAGCTAAGGGCCACCTAGCGCCTAGGGTGGATCTTTTGTGCTCCTAGAAACGGCCACAAGACTACGCCGTGTGTATTAGAGGTTGCTAGGCCTACGGGCTGCCTAGTTTTAACACACTGGAGTATGTTTGGGTGTATTTCTCTTTGAGAGTTATCTTTATACACTTCTGTTGGCCAGAGGCCTAAGTGATAAACCAACCTCCTTTTGTCTGGTTGTTTATCGTCCTTTGGGCCTAAACACTGCCACGAGCTGATGCCACGTGTCTGTTGAGGTTATAGGCCCCTCCAGGCCTTCCTTAATGCGTGCTGGCGTACGCTGTACTCCTCTTGCTTTAGAGAGTAAAAGGTGTTTTTACTGAGTACACTGCTCGGTGGATCGTGTTGGGTGGATTGTCATGTGGGCACTTTGCAGCCTCTTAGGCTGCCATTGAAGTCATCTTTCTACCCCGGAAAGAAAGCCGGGCCACTTTCTGTTTGACTTCTGTTATTTACTTAACTCTATCATGCTGTAGGCCTCTTTCGGCCTCCATGAGTATGTGCCCATCGCATGGTCTACCTGTTAGGTGAGTTTCGTACTTCCCTTTTAGGGTTATGTTTGTAATAGTGCTTAGCTCCCTAAGCTGGTCATGGGGTAGGCCTTAATCAGGCCTCCTCTTAAGGATCCAGCATCAGGCTGGTTTGTGCTCCCCTGCATCAGGGTTCTGTAGCGCACGGCCTCCTCAGTGCGTTAATTAAGCACTGGGTAGATCCTAGGATGAGTGGATTATACTCCCCTCAATACGAGGGTTCATAGCACTTAGCTGAGTTCTGCTCTCCAGGATGCCCGTCTCTACGCGTGGGTTTGAGTTTGTTTCTGCCTCTTTGCAGTCACTCTTACTTACTATCTTCTGTGAAGAATGCGTGTTAGGAGGCTCTGTATTCAGACAGGGTTGGCCCAGACTGAGTTTGTCTCAGGTCAGACTAGGTCGGCCTCCCTGGTGGCTTTGGGGGTGACTTCGTTCCCCTCTAGTGACTGGCCGAGGTTCCCTTTGGTTCCTTGGCCACATTCCCTTGAAGGGACCACTTTTTCTTCTAGAAAGGTTGGTTCCAGACGCCTTAGCACCTTCCGTAGGGCCTTTGAGGAGGTCCTTCGTGGAGTTCAGCTTGGGCTGTTGGCCGAAGGGAATGCTGTCACTGACAGCCTGGTGTGACCCGAGGGAGAGTTGCCAAGCAGTTTCTACTGCTCTGGAGCCTTTGTCTCAGCCATTTTACTTGGCAGGCATTCTCCTCAAGCATGGCGGCGTGGGTATATCGTTCCCCATAGCGTTGCAAACGCAGAGTAGAAGTTCCCTTTCGAAAGGGAACGTCTCAGGGAACCCTGGTTACATTCGTAACCTGAGAACAGGGAACGAGACTCTGCGTTTCCTTGCCATACATCGGGCTGCCTGCTGAACAGTCCCTCAAGACGATGGATAATGACTGCTTCCCCAGGCGCCCCTTTTATACTTCCGGGTCGCGCCTGTATGACGTCATAGGCTGTCGCCGGCCAATAGGATTTGGAGTTATTGGATAGTTGGCTTTCGAACACCGAGTCACGTGACGTTTCCCCATAGCGTTGCAAACGCAGAGTCTCGTTCCCTGTTCTCAGGGAACCCTGGTTACATTCGTAACCTGAGACGTTTTTAATTGTTTTTGATAAACATTTTTTTAGTTTATCATCACACTATCTTAAAATTATATGACCAAGTTTGCTTATATTAATATAATGCAAGATCCACACAAACATTGTTTACATATTGTTTTCCATATTTAGGCTACAATTTATCTCTAAAGATTTGTCACACACTTTTCGAGTACGGTAAGAGCATTTATAATTTAAAAAAAAAAAATTTTTTTATTGCTTTAAACAACAAAATAATACAACATATACTTTGGAGCCAGGGGAGCAAAGAACACAGACATTAAAGAAAAAAAAGAAGAAAAAAAAAAGAGAGAGAAGAAGGGGAAAAAAAAACATACATTCACAGAAAAACAAGACATTTGTATCATTCAAAACATTACATAGATAAACAGTCTTTATAGCTTTTCCATTATTACTATTCTGAATGGTGGACAAGTACTTTTCAAATTATTTAAGGACTACTGAGAAAAGGGGCTTTTTGTTATAAAACTTACACTTATGAATGTGAAATTTGACCAATAAAATCAACAGATTAATTACAAAAGCTTCCTTACCCTCACCCTGTTATCATACTTTATAAATCCAAAAACTACATTTTCAAAACACAAAACAAAAGTAAAGAGTACCTTTTTCTTAATAAAAAGAGATACATCATACCATAGCTTTTTCACAAAAAATGTGGGGTACTGTTTCCAAATGCAAAGAGCAAAAAGAACAGCTAACATCAATATCTTTCTTAAACTTACTAAAAAAAATGTTTGACAGGGTAGAATTTGTGTATTATCTTAAAAAGAAATCTCTTTTACCTTGTTTGTAGTAAAAAATGTATGAGGTAATAACCAAACACTTACCCAATCAATGTCCTTAACAAATTTAGTCCAATAAACAGTAGAGCAAGACTTAACAACCTTCATTAGAAATAGAGAACGAATAGATTTGTTTTTGTATTTGGACTGTGAAAAACAGATTTTATACTGTATCAGTTGGGTTAATTATGGGCATATCAACCGGTGACAACATATCTCTACATAAGAAAATGATACCAGAATTGATTGCAGAAAATACCAGAAAGAATTCCTTGGGAGTTACAGGAAAATTAAAATGCATAAGAAACTCGTCATACATCATGAGGTATCCCTGAGTGTTAAACAAATGATGAACTAAAACAATACCCTTATCAAACCAACTTAAAAAAAAAAAAAAAAGGAAGAAAAAAAAAAAGTTTGTGTTTATACAGAATACACTGGTTATTCCAAATAAAATAACGTTGTGGAGAGAAGTTGTGCTTGTTGATCAGTTTCCAAGCCAACAAAGCTTGAGCATGAAAGGCAAATAGTTTCACAGGCAATTTGTCAATTTTGTAATCACACATTAGTAAAAAAGAAAGACCCCCAAGTTGGTCAAAAATAAAATTTAGAAATAAAATTCCACAAAGAAGGTTGTTTCAAACAAAATTTTAACCAATTAATTTTGAGGGTATTTAACGTAGAGAAATCTAGAAAATCAAGGCCACCATTTTTAATTGAATTCATAACAACAGATTTGCGAATATAGTGTACACGATTCTTCCATAGAAAATTAAATAAAATCTGATCAATAGTTTTGATAGTTTTATTGTCTAAATGTATAGATGAAGCAATATAGGTTAGTCTACAAATACCTTCTGCCTTCGACAGAAGAACTCTTCCTCTAAAGGAGAGGTCCCTTAACAACCATAGATTAAATTTGCTTTTAATCTTTTCACAGGCAGGATTATAATTCCGAGAAACTCTATCTTTTTCACTTTTCGAGACTACTACTCCTAAATAATTAACAGCTTCTTTAACAGAGATCCACAGATACAACGGAGGAGTTTTTTTCTAATATTTCACATTTTTTAATATTCAAGTACAAACGTGAAGCATTTGAAAACAACTGAATAATTTTAATTGTCTGATGAATCTGGCTTGAATTTTTTTAAAATAAGGCTGTGTCATCCGCAAATTGACTAATTAAAATTCTACCAGCAATATGAATTCCTTTTAGCTTACTATCTTTAATAAAATGACAGAAGACCTGTGCAACAATAAGAAAGAGATATACAGAGACTGGACAGCCTTGCCGAATTCCTTTTTCTAGAAGAAATCTTTGTGTTGTACCATGTGCTAGTTTCACTGAGCTATTCCCCCCTAGCGTTACAAAAATAGGGCCCAAAACCAAAACGCTCTAGACAAAAAAAGAAAAAAAAAGAAAGGATGCTCAATAGTATTGAAGGCTTTGAAACAGTCTAAAAAAAGAATTAAACTGTCATCCTCAATAAGATCTGAGTAATCAATGAGGTCAAAGAGAAGTCTAATATTATTAAAAATATGGTGGTTTTTCATGAAACCCGATTGATTCTCATCAATAATGGAGTTGAAACGCCTTGAGAAAATTAGGGCAAACAGTTTATAATCATTATTAAGAAGGCTGATAGGTCTCCAATTATCTAAAAAAAAAAAAAGAGTATCCTTTTTAGGTTTAAGTATTAAACATATGACACCCTGCTTCATACTAGCTGTAAGCTCAGAGCAATTTAAGCTCTCTGTGTAGACTTCGAGAAGAAAAGGGGATAGAAGCTCAGAATAAAACGTATAAAATTCAGCCGTTATCCCATCATTACCAGGCGACTTGTTATTTTTTAATTGAGAAATTGCTTCCTTAACCTCATCAACAGTAATAGGCAAATCACAAAAAAAAATTTAATCTGGATTTATAGCATTGACATAACCAAGATGCTTACAGAAAGAATCTAAATTAGCTTGATTAAATTTAGATTTATACAAATTTGAATAAAAGTTTATAACAAAATTGGGAAATTTCTTTAGGATTTTCTGAAACAGAGCCCCCAATATTTAATTGAGAAATAGAATTGTATTTAGCCCTATTTTTCTCAAGCACCTTCCGCTCTTAATTTATACAAATCATCTAACTTAATTTGCAAGTTAGCTAAATACGCTTTCTGACTATCTGCCAAATTTTTTTTTAGGTAAAATCTTGGTAATAGATGAGATTTCACTAACAACCTTCATTCCTTCTACACGTTTTGATTTGGCCAAATTAGAACTACATTTTTTTTTTTTTTTTTTTAATTTCCTAATTTCAAATTTGAACAATTCCCAAATGGTTTTAAATGAATTTTCTTGTTTAGCTTTATTACAATAAAAACATCTCAGGTTATGTATCCCTAAGAACAGGGAACGAGACACTGCATTTGAAACGCATATGGGGAACGCCCCCTCATGAACCGGTGCCTGAAACACTAATCAAATCACAGCAATCTTATTGGCCAGCGATAGCCTATGATGTCATAATTGGCGCGACCCGGAAGTATAAAGGAGTGCTTAGAGAACATGTTAATACTTTATCGTCTAAAGGGACTGTTCAGCAGGCAGCCCCGATTCCCTTTCAAAAGGGAACTCAACACTACGTTTGAAACGCATATGGGGAACAATATACCAACGCTGCCATGCTTGAGGGGGGAGTGCATGCCAATAGATGGCTAGACAAATGTAAGAACTAGCAGTTTCAACTGAAATGCCAGAACCACTCTCCCTACGGGTCATACATAGGCTGTCAGTGACAGCATTCCCTATGGCCACCAGCCCAAGCTATAAGCCTCAAAGAAGCCTTCCAAAGAAGGCCTACCAAGGCCGCTCAAAGGCTTCTGGAACCAAGCTTCTTTTCAAGGAAAAGAGGTTACCTTTAAGGGAACGTAGCCAGGGGGCCCGAAGGAACCCTAGCCAGTCACTTGTCAGGGGAACATAATCGACCCTGATTGCCACCAGAAAGGCCGACCTGGTCTAATTACAGTAACCTAGTCTTGGCCAACAACCTGTCTGATCACAGAGTCTTTATTCACATTCTTCATAAAAGATATCCAGTAAGAGGGACTGCAAAGAGGCAGTAACCAACTCAGATTAGATCGTAGAGACGGGCATCCTGGAGAGCAAGACTCAGCTTAGCATTTTTTACCCTTACAAATGAGGGGTGTAAAACTCTGCTCAATCCTAGGATCTACTCAGCGCTTGTTTATCTATGCACTAAGGAGGCTGTGCACTCTAAAGGGACCCAAACAAGGGGAGTACAACCAGCCTAAGGGCTGGTCTTCAACAGGGAGGCCTCAGAGAGGCCTTCAACCAATAACCAGACTTAGGGAGCTAAGTACTTATAAAGAACAATCCTCAAACGAGGGGAGTACTAGGCTCAACCTAACAGGTAGATCATACTATAGGCACAAAATCATGGAGGCTCTAAGAGAGCCTACAACATCAACTAATTCTGATATATTATAAACATAATGTAGAATTATCACAGATCCGTAGCAACAGCCAGCCATGTGACTACATGCTTAAACTGCTAAAGACATCCAGATGTGGGGGGTAAGCTTACAGGGCGCCTGTGAAGGCCACACACCTAAAAGCACCCACTTGCTGACAATGCAAGAGCCCACAAATCATGGGAACTCGTTCTGATGAAACTGAGTTTAGTAGCAGATAAGACTGTAGAGTGCACACATAACAGTCCACCTCAACACATTCCAACAAGCAGTGTACTCAGTAAAAACACTTTTTACCCTGTAAGCAAGGGGAGTACAAACTACGGCACCATAACCTGAAGGAGGCCAAAACTCAAGCCTACTACTCCAGAAAACACGGGTGCTAGCCTGTGGCAGTATTAGAGTTTAATACTAGAGTTTAATTAGTAATTCCCCTGAGTAACAGGGGATTACTAATAACCCAACCCTGAAATTACAGGGTGGGTACTTTGCAACAGAAATTCTCACAAAACAGATACAATCTGTACTGAACCCTAGGGAACAGGAGCTTTCATGAAAAGCTACAATCATATCACTCAAACTTGAACATAGTTCAAGGGGTTCAGGGAAAAGACTGAAGTCAAAGTACCAACTAGATAGTTCTGGGGGAGCGGGACAACAGCAACAAAGTTTTCTTATTGACGTAGTGAAAAGGGGCCTACACCGCCTGAGACAACGGCACCAGGGAGACTAGCAATAGTCTGCTACCTTAGCTGCTATCTATCTGCACCTACACCAAAAGGACAATGGGCCTTGGCCTGACAACTCTAAGAGGAGGTCAGAACTAGGAAGATTACACTCACATATAGGGGTAGTATAAAAAGGGCGTAAATGCTACTAGCAGATTGCCTAAACCCTAGTTCTAGCCTAGGCCAGCTATAGCTGTGGGCCTATAAGGCCAACACATAAGCATAGATCTGCCTGGGGCTAAGAAACAGCAGCCTCTATCAACGACTCTCAAATTGAGAGGAAGCAAACTCTGAGAATATCATATTTCTACAATAACGCTCAGAGGAGCAGAGCTCAGCCCAAGCACACAATGATAGGCGGCCTGTAAGGCCGACGCTGAACATTGATCTATCTGAAGTTTAGTGAAAGTGCTTTGATGAATAGTGCTTCAAACAAAACAGTCCCTGAAGACGAAAAGATATTAACGTGTTCTCTAAGCACTCCTTTATACTTCCGGGTCACGCCAATTATGACGTCATAGGCTGTCGCTGGCCAAAAGGATTGCCGTGATTTGATTAGTGTTTCAGGCACCGGTTCGGTTTTCCAGCTCTGACTTAATCTCATTATGTTTAAGTTATGAGCTATTCATCTTCCAATAAGACGAGCCCCTGTTATATCTGGCTTCAGGAGAAAGCAAAATTTGAATGCAAACAGCCTTAGGATCTGTCAACGGTGTTGCAGAGATATCAACACAAATAGCATCTTTGTTGAGATTCCTAGAGACTAACCAAAAGTCAATTCGTGAAAGTCTAGATGAATTTTTATTGCTCCATGTGTACACTCTATCATTTATGTTTTTAGCCCTCCATACATTTATAAGCTCAAACATATTCATAAATGCTTTCAAAGCGGAGTTTGAATTTGTAGGGTGACCAGGAGGTCACCTATCAAGGGATTCCTTTAAGACAATGTTTAAATCACCACTTATCAATAAGTGTGCATTTGGAAATTTTGACTGCCAATAAGCAAGCTTATCTTCCACAGAAAATAATAACTGATCATTCTCAGATCTAGAGTTGTACCCATAATAATTAACAACAATAAGATTCACATTATAACACTTTAGAACTAAGAAAATAAAGTGTCCATACTCATCACAGTACTTATGCAAAACATCACCTGCAAAGTTATTTTTTTAAAACAAGAAACCCCTGCTCCGAACCATGAGAGAACCATGTCGCTACCCTACTGTGATTTCCAAAATATTCTATCACCATCTTTAGAATGGGACTCTTGAAAAAATACAAAGTCAGAACCAAACTGTCTGAGATGGAGAAAAGTCCGTTTTGGACGTGAACCTTATGTTATGAAGAGGAGCGATTTTTCTACTGAATTGAAAGACTTGACTGCCATCGAGGAGGTAGATATAGAGAATGTAAAGCTGCCGTCACGCCGCGTTCAGTTCTAGTCAGGTTTGCTAATATCGGGGCTGACTTTCTGCTAGTGAAGTTAGGGCAGTATTTTTGATTTTCTGTTGTGATTGTGAAAAATGTCGCCATTGTAGGTCATTTATGCTGAATCGAGAATTACAACAGGAGCTCACATCATTGTTCAGGGAAAAAAATGGACAGTGTAATACAATTTTCACCTTTTCTACGTGTAAAAACACTGAGGGAAGCAGGTTGAGGAGGTGACTGGGAGACACCATATAGCAAATCTAATAATGTTGCTGATTCAACCCACTCCCTATCACTCAATAAAATAATCACATAGCGGAGTGTTTTTGAAAGTTTTGTATTTTGTATGGTTTAATAATTAACATTACATTTGCAAGTATGACTCTCACTCGGCTTGTGAATGTACATAACTTGCACGCAACCACTTCAAAACTGTTCACAAGCTTCTATGGGTTTGATTTTGGTTGTCATTTATTGAAATAAATACAAAAAAATAAAAAATACAGTGTGTCGGTGTCTGTCATAGACTGTAAAAAAGGATGTCTGTCCGCTAAATGCCCCTCCGATTCTCCTCTGTGGTCATATGGGAAAGTGAATATTTACAAAGAAAACATTAAAACTACAGTTACATTTACACCCTTCCAACAAAGAACTGGATCGACTTCTGTCGAGAAGTGGATCCGCTCTCCCTCACAGCCATTTAGCGCTTTGCAACGTTCCTAGATAACCAATCAAATCATGCGAATTGCATGCATGCTGTGCTTGTAGGAGGCGCCTACACAGACGTGTGCCAAAGCTTGGGAACAGAGAAATAGCGCAGACACAGTGTATATACGCACAATTGTATAATAATAATTATAATAATTTCAGGATTGTTGAGGGCTCTGTCACCTGTACACAGTCTACAGTGTGTAGTGTGTAGTGTGTATACTTTAAATGACATACATTTTGGAAATACATGTTTTTGAGCCAGTGCATGATTTGCATGCCATTTTAATGTTTACACCATTCCAAATGCTACTTTTAAGTGGGTATGTTGTCATGGCAACTGCACTCTAGAAAATGCTGGGTTAAAAACAACCCAAGTTGGGTTGAAAATGGACAAACTCAGCAGTTGGGTTAAATGTTCACCCAACGTCGTGGGCAGTTTTATGCTTTTGTGTACAGACAAGCTAGCTGAGCGTTATTATATATATGTGTGGTTTATGACACATTCATTCTAGCATGTGTTTCTGGGGAAATTAGTTTGATTACTACATTGTAAAAAGCTGTAAGGTACTACAAGTATTCCTAAATGGCTAAAATTGCAAGTATCTGTTTTCACAGTTATTTATTTATTTATATGAAAGTATAATAATAAAAGTTTTCCTTGTTTAAAAACTTGATGTACCTTGTGTTCTCTTTTCAGAAAAGCGCAGATAACTGAACAAAGACTTTTTGTTAAATTTTCTGAAAGAATGAGTTTAAGGGCGAATAGAATTACATGTGTGTCATTTGTCATTTAAGAAGGAATGGGTCATCAACTAGTTGATTGGCTGACTGCTTGACTTTGCTATTAGTATTTTTAACTGCTGTTTAGCTGTTTTTACCTGCTCAGAAAAGTTGCATTTTCAAAGCACCGCCACTACTGGGTCAGACATTTTCCTAAGTCATCTATATTTTATCCTTACATTTCACTATGACAGCCTTGGTTGCACTTTATGTGGCTATTAATTCAGCATTTACAAAATGTGCACTAAGATTATACAGTATCTCAAGTCCACCTCCCTGTACCAATGTGTCCTTTAAATGAGCTTTCTAAAAAGTGTGATCATTTAAGCAAAGCTCATAAAACTCAAATGTTGACTCATAAATGTCTGCTTTGACCATAATGTTTAATTATCTTTCACTACCCCACTTCATTTTTGCTTTGAGTGCCAAATCACTAGATTCTAGATTGAGCGGTTCTTATATCTACTTCCATTCCTAGCTATTTTTCAGAGAGAAACGGGACCAACAAACTAACACTTCCAATTGACATTGTGTTTAAGGTACCTTTTTCAAGAGTTATCAATTCTCTATGTGACCATCTACATTGGGAGGAATTGTAGAGTATATTTTTTGAAAGAAATTAAAAAAAAATTTATTCACAAAAATATTAAGCAGTTTTCAATATTGAAAGAGGAAATGTTTCTTGAGCAGTAAATCAGCATATTAGATGATTTCTGAAGGATCATGTGACACTGAAGACTGGAGTAATTATACTGAAAATTCAGCTTTGCCATCATCACATGAATAAATTACAATTAAAATACATTAAAAAAAGGAAACAGTTCATTCAAATTGTAATAATATTTTGCAATATTATTATTTTTACTGTATTTTTGATCAAATAAATGCAGTATTGGTGAGCATAAGGGACTTCTTTCAAATACTTAAAAAAAAAAATCGTAATTATTCATAACTTTTGACCAGTATAAAATAATTTTCATTAATCATGATAATTTTGTGTTCAACAGCTCAGTACTTAAAGGGTAAGCAATTTCGGAGAGGCTATCAATAGCAAGCTAGCTTTGAAAGCATTGGATCCCACCCTCCCTTCAGAGCATCTCAAAGCCACGCCTCTTCCAAAACACAACGCAAACAGCAGAGTTTGCAAAGCGTCATGAAACGAGAGACAGCATTAAATTATCTCATGTCGCAAAGCACATATCATTTTTGCCGTTGATTGTGTTGACATAGAAACACATAATCCGAGTCTGTCTGTCTACAACTCTGCATAGCCTTACGGAACGCGTTGATGACGTGCGATGTCTGCGCAAGTGGGTGCGCGGAGGTTTGGAAATAAACAGGCAGGTAGGACATTGGACCGAATGCAATGATTGGAACATTTTTGGTCCTGAGACTTCCACATAAGATATGTTTTAATATTTAGACCAATTCTATTATTGATTGCTATCAGGATGTGAACAGAGTTTCAGCCAGTATAAAAAAAAATGTTCATAAAAACATTGCCTACCCTACCTTTAATTGTAAAGATTTGGGTTCTCATTTGAGGACAAATGTAGTTCAAGCACTAATGACCCTAAAATTTGCACTTATAGCAAATAAATGGTTGTTTCATTAAAATATTTCAATTAGTGTCCAGACATTTTAGTTGAGTGTTTTGAGCTGTAGCGACTCTCAATCGGTAATTTCAATGCAAATTAACACAGATTAACTGTTCACTGTGAGTGATTCCTGTTTGGCCTGAGAGGGAGCGCTTTCTTTTACCATGAGTATCTAATCTTTGATTTTGTGCCTCTATTTACCTCTTGTTGCACAATGGATGCAAATTACTTCTGGGATCTGAGCATGCAATTAAACACCTCACTTCAGAGTGTGACGAGCTCTGTGATTAAAAGAGAGGCTGTGTGGAACGGGCAGGCCCTGTCTGCCAAAATTTTTACACTGGTTATAACTTATTAAAAAAGTGAAGATGTTGAATGTTTCACAGTTTAGTGATAACAGAAAACAAGACCTACAGTGTTAATTTAAGACAATTATTTTATGTCTTGGTAAATGCTATCATTAATCTTGTAGTCAATGTAATTAGACAAAAAAATGTACATAATGTACAAAACAACCATCTTCAATCCAACATGCAGTGCACACACTAGCAGGAAGGAAATATCCCATTTTTTAAAGGAAAAGCCATGCTGCAGTGGATATTTTTTACTTATTCAGAAGATTGATTTTAGCCATTAAAAGCAAATTAGTTTTTATGATTCTGTACTTGATTCTGTGACTACAATTCTGTGTAATGTAGGGATAAAAATCTCTAGTGTCTCACTGATATGCTGTTACACTTCACTGAGTTTTATTTAAAACAGAAATAAATCTATGCAAGTCTTATTAGAGCAGTGAGACTGCCAATTGGTTGAATGATTGTGGGACATTGTTAATTCTAAATTGGAAAGCAAATGAAGTTTAATCAAAACAGACTGGGCTAAATTTGTGATCATTTATAGATTGATGTGCAGTGTATTTCATGTTGATCTTTTTATATTTAAAATAAATTAAGTGGTCACATAAAGTAACATTTTTAACATAAAAAAAAAATAATAAAAAAAAGATTTGGTCAGGGCTCCAAAGAGGGATATTATAAAATGACTAACTGTCAAAACTTTTTTCTTTTTAGCAATTTTTTAAAATCTTTTTGAAATCCCCTTAGCATAAAACTTTTAAATAAGCAAACCTGTTATTGTTGTGCCTCAGGGTTCAGCTTTGGGGCCAGATGTGTTTTCAGCTGAGACTTCAGAGAAACTTTTTTTTTTTTTTTCTTTTTTTTCTGTTCACTCTTCATACTAATTAGTTTTTTCGGAAGCAGACAGATGCAGCATACCTTCCTGTCATAATGATGCATTTAGTCTGGCATTAAAGCAGGACCTTGTTCTATTGTTTTTGGTGAATAAATGCTCATTTGCTCCATTGTTTTACAGCAGATAGTAGAAGCTTGTGTGTCATCTGCTGGCTACTTCTCACAATATGGTCCTTTTAAAGTGTTTGTTGGAAGTGTCCTTTTATCATATGCATGTTTAACGTGTCTTTTTTGCTATTATAATTTATTTAGCATGCTGTGCATTGCTGTGCTCTATGATTGTTGCTGCTGTCTTCTTTACTGTCAGTCATTGCACATATTAGGATGTTATAAAAGGCTGAGAAAATTGACTGATGGACGTTTTCATAAATGAAACGCCTGCCATTTTTTCCAGAGATGAGACACTGTTTATCGCTTCTTCCACTGCCTCTCGTCATGCTGTTTCGGTCCATTAGAGAGTACAGCTCTAACACATCCATGCAAACCACTCCTCAAATAAAGGCTACAAAAATAATGTGAGGTTGTCATGACGCCCAACAGCTGTTCAGTTCAGAAATAAATACAGTAGACAGGAGTCTGTCAGTCAAATCGAAGCAGCAGGACAATTACATAGCTAGCTCATTTAAAGTAGTGGATCTGAGCTGGTTTTGTTTCAGGACTTAGAACATTGACAGTTTTGGTTTGTAAATATTTCTTGAATTTTAATGGTTTCATGCTTTTGGAAGCCAATAATTCACCTTATAAAACATATTCATACATACAAATTGTGTTTATCCTCACTTCAAGTGAACCCATATTTTAATTTGTAAATTTGTGGCATAACATTTGTTTAACATTAGTTTATTTAAAAGGACTTACTTACTTATAAGCTGACAAAAAAATAGATTGATAAATCAGTTTATGTTGCTATCCTAACATGGTTATTTATTATGTGAATTTAATGTATTTTTGTTGAGAACCAAATATCTAAGGGATCTGAGGCGTGACAAGAGTTAATTTGCGCCTGCCAACAAGAATTCCCAACAAGTTAGACTGAATTGTCGACTCTGGATAATGTTGTAAAAAGAAGCAGGGGTCTATTTTCCACATGTGTGCATCGCTGCTCTCTGAAGAAGGTGCCTGGAGTCTTCCCATGTGCCTGAGACAAGTCTTGAAATCTTCAATTTCATGCTTGCTTAGTCCTTGGAACACAATTATTGATTGGTGTTTATAATTCCTTAATGTTGATTGTTATGACCGGGAAAAGGACTGGAAGGATTTTGTTGTTGAAACATCTGCTTTATTAAAGCCAAAGCAATCTTTTTTCGTGTTTTTGTCTTAACCTTGTTCACTATGGTAAGCCTATTTTAAGCGTTTATATTTTAGACCTGTTGGGATGAGAAAGGTTGACATGGAGTAGCTAAATCTCAATTTTACTAGGGAATCATTTGTTTAAAAAAAAAAAAAAAGAAGCTGAACAGAGGAGAGTTTTGTTGGCAAAAGAGGACGCTATAGAGCTTGTAATAAAACAAGAATCAACATTGGCTTGGCTTTTTGGGATTTGAAATGTAAAAGGGACACAGAGATGCTGTTTTTGTTACTCAACATGTAAGGTATTTTAATGAACAGATAAACTGCCATATGTAGCTCTCTAACAGAGTTCATTGTAAAGCATTATCTATTGTGCAGAGTCATATTCATTATAGGTCTTTGGTGGAAGAATCTTTGATTGAACCACAGCCAAAACAATATTCTTCTGCAAAATGCATGCAGTTGTGTTTTTTAATTGCTAAAGTGCCAAAAGTTACATAGTGTACCTTTTTAAGCTATTTGTTGTCACAATGCTTTCATTTTCATTTGTCTGACGTCAAACAGACACCGAAAGCTGATTTGCCTGTCACCCGAAATTTTTTTTTTTTTTTTTTTTTGAAAAACCTACTTTTGTGAACTAGTCCTAGGTTTTTGACCCAATCGGAACCAAACCAGTGCAGAAATGTTCTCTGGAGTCTGAATATCAATAATTATCAAAAAAAGTAGAAATTTTGATTCACGGGCACTGAGGGGCACCAAAACATACGATGAGGGCGGAGCCACTTTTACTAAAATGGCTATAACTCAAGAACGAAATGAGATATTTGCACCAAACTCTGTATACATGTGTAGGGGCTCAACCTTTGGGCCGTGCAGTATTGATTCAGAGAGGAGGGGGGCCTTGGCGTAAAAAAGGTTGGGAACCACTGCTCTAGATCAATAATCCCTTTGGGTCGCTATAACAGGGTCATTTAGAAAATGGGCGTGGAAAAATATACTCAAATGCCTATAAGTCCTAAACGAAAACTCAGAACTTCACGAAATTAAGTGAGCGCATTCAGCAGCATATGACTCTAAAGAAGCATGCCAACTTTTATGGAGATCAAACTATAGGTGGTGCTATAACTGTTAAAAAGCTTTAAAAACCATATATTTTTTTGGATGAAAATGGTCTGTTCCTTCTATGAGTTAAGTGGTTACATGCTTGCTAAATAAAACTTAACATCCTTTTACGTATATGTGCTTAAAGGCCTTAAGTGCTTGAACCCCGGTAAATGCTGCCTGTAGCTTTAATTACTTATTGTTTTTTCCCTTCTGTTTCTTTCTCTTCTCCTTATTTTTAACCCTCCCTTCTGCTCCAGCTGGTTGGTGGTGAGTTTGACCTGGAGATGAACTTCATCATCCAGGATGCCGAGGCCATCATCTGCATGTTGGAGCTGCTGGAACACTGTGAAGTCACGTGCCAGGCTGAAATCTGGAGCATGTTCACCGCCATACTGCGCAAGAGTGTCCGAAACCTGCAGACCAGCACTGAGGTTGGCCTCATTCAAAGGCTATTGCTCAAAATGAGCTCTGTGGATGACATGATTGCAGGTGAGTGGGCTCAACCTGACCCCAGAGTTAGAATTGACCTCTTGTAAAACCCATTTCTTTCTATCTTCCTGACGCTCTATAAATGGTTCAGCTCTGAAATGAAAGATTTGCAACAATACAGTCATGCTCATGTTTTTGAGAAGGGTAATTTTGCAGATTATCACTGAAAAATTACTGAAATTTCAGTCCGTTCCTCAAAAGAGAAACATTTTATATAGCTCCCGAAGTCTTAAAGTAGTGCTTGAGTTACATGAACTACTTTGATGGTGTTTTGTTATTTTTGGAGCTTGATAACTGTGGTCACTATTAACTGTCATTTAATACTCTTCAAAATATCACATTTTTGGACACAATTGTGAGTAATTAATGACAGTTTTTAGATCAGCTGTTTTATTTAAGTTAAGTCCTGTGTCACTCTAAAAGAAGCAGTAAAAATGTTTCCATACCACAAACAAGCATGGTGATTGTCATTGGCATCAACTTTATTTATTTATTTTTTGTTAAAAGGTCAAAGATAACACTATTAAATCTGCTTTGAACAACACATGCAGGATATGGGCAATGTCTTGTGGATTTATATTTTTTTAGACGTCCGAGAGCGGTTCGAATTGCTGTGAGTGAAAGAAATGTGGATTAAACTGCAATCTTTTCAGCAGTGGAATTCATCATAGGCAGAAGAGGAACCAAGAGAAAAATCTCATTAGTTGCACCCTCTCATAATGAGATTGAGTGGCAGTTTAGAGCAATATTAAATTTTAGTTGCCGTTCATGAACGTTTTTGGATTCATTCCATCTATAATTCATGGCCAGCATCTTCCTCTGTCTGCATAAATGGCATTTTTCACAAACAGAATCTTTTAAGAGGCAGAGACTATGAATTGCTTCATGGAAGGTTTCAGCAGCAGTCTTGTTGAAACTCAAAATTAATGTGTAAAATGGCATTAATTAGCATAAATTCTCATGTTGTCCTCGTAGTAGTGTTTAACCTGAAATGAAAGTCAGTTGTAGGACTGATGGCAAAGCTTAATTTTCAACATCCATTACTCTGATTTTCAGTGTCAAATAATCCTTCATAAATGTGTTGATTTGGTGCACACGAAAATTTGCATTTAATGTATGCAGACAGAGGAAGATGTTGCCCATGAATTACAGATGGAATGAATAAAAAAAAAAAAAAAAAAAATGCATATAATTTTGCTTTCAGAATGGAAACCTTTTATGTCCAAAACCACTACTTTTCAGGAAATGAAGAAGGAAAAAAAAAAAGCTCTTTATTTACCTTGCATTGCAAACAAGCAGATATGTGCGACACTTTATTCAAGATAGAAGTGAGGCAGAGTTTTGAGGTTTGACCAACAGTTTGAGGAGCCAATGCACTGTAAAAACTTATTTTCATGATTTGTTATCATACAATTTTTTCTTTTGTCAAATCAACTTAGATAATTAATGTGGTTCAGATAACATAATATTTGGAGTTTCTGTCAATCGCCTTCATTGTATTAACTAATGTTTTTAATTTCAGCGAACTCAAAATTTTAAGGCAACCAGGTAACTTACTTTTTTAAGTTAAACCAACAACTCTTTTTTACAGTGTGGAGTTACAAGGTTTAGTCACAAGCACTTTTTTAATACTTTTAATTGGTTAAATATTTGGAAAACCCACAGACAGACATAAAGGGTGATCATTAGTAATGATTCACGAAAAAAATTAAAGATACAAGGTCCATCTGATAGCGACGATACTTTTTCCTACTTGAATATCCAGTCTTGCTCTAAAAAATTTATTTTACGGATGTAAAATTTGTTACAAATGCTGTTTAATGTTGACTTTAATCTGTATTTAACCTGGAACATTTTGTTAAGGAAGAGCTAGCTCCATTTTAGACATTTAAAAGTCTGACTCCCTGGTATGTAATCACTCTGTTTAATTTAATAGTTCAGTTAATTTAAAGGCACAGTATTTAAGTTTCGCCGCAAGAGGTCGCTTATTAAAAACAATAACAAAGGCGTAGCTTGATGAATGAGTGTGGAATCATGGGAGTTGTTGTCTTCACCTCCACAGCCGATGGAGAGCAATCCGATGTGACTCAGGCAGAAATCATGTTCATGGATGAGCTAATGTATTAAAGTTTTATTAACGTTACTGTGGTAAGTAAGCCAGACAGGGCCGAGAGCCTAGGACATTTTACATTGCTGTTTTTATTATGCTTAAAAGCCGCAGTCGCCCGCTGCTTCTCCTTTCATTTATTTTACGATTAAAGTTACATTTAACGTCTGCCTCCTCCTTCCCTGAACTTGAATTTTGTTACAGTTACGTTTGATCACTTAAATTCACATTATTTTATTTCATTCTAAAGAAATAGCTGCAAGTGCTGAATTACTACTCATACAGCTCAGTTTTTTGACGAATTAAAATGGTGGGGTAACACATCATACTAAATATAGGTTTGAGTGTGTTGAAAGTTGTTATAATGCTATATAAACAAGAATTTCAAACAATAACACAAACAATAACACTAACACACAACTGTGTTGAGCTATATAACAATGATTAGATTTCTCTGAATATATAACATTGTTCTAGTGGTTTTTGGATATTTTAATCCAAAAATCTTACATATTGTATCTTTAAACCTTTTTATGTTTAACTAAGTTACATTATTTTGACCAATGGAAGTTCCCCAAGGGCTTGCCGGCTTATGCTACCAGACTCAGGAAAGGTGCTTTCTGGGGGTCTGTTTGATCCTTCTGCACGTCTTACTGTGAAATTGCTATTTTGCACTGTGTTATAATACAGTTTCTTGTGTAAGTTGCACACCTGTGCCCCAGGGAATCCTACTGTTTACATCCACACTGTGCACACTTCAGTAATTCAGAACTAACGTCTTTTTGTCTCTTTTTTTCTTTTTTCTATGATGAACAGACTTGCTGGTGGATATGCTGGGAGTTCTGGCCAGCTACAGTATCACCGTCAAAGAACTCAAATTGCTCTTCAGCATGCTGAGAGGAGAAGGAGGATTGTGGGTAAGCCACTAAAAATGAGTAAAAACTCATGTAGGGCTCTGGGGATCCAAGGGGTTGTTAGCTTCACCGCTTTTGGAGATCGTTTTGGAGCCTTTTTAGATCTCTGGAGCAATCAACCGCAGAGCAGATCAGGCCTGCCTAGGTATCGATTCACTGTTCTCTCGAGTGAGGGATATTGACAGAACATCAACTGCTGGTGGACACCACAGTGAGGATGTTGTCACAATAGCTTTATGTTTTTGGATAGAGTGAAGTACCCCTTCTGGAGAAAAAAGAGAGACTTGTGTGAGGACTTGGGCTTTAATAAGACAATTTGTTACGTGACGCGAAAATAAAATGTTTTGATCAGCAGTGTTTTTATTAGCTTGCCAAATCAGGTGAGAATATGACAGACTGGATCGAAGTTCTTATATCAAAACTGATTTAGAGAGGCAAAACATTAAATTTAAAATGGAGCATTTCAGAGGTTCTTGCTGAGAAGGTCCTGTGGGAGTTTAGTTATTGTGATTTGCGTTTTCCTCAAGTCGCTTATCTTACCTCTCACGTACTTCTGTCTTCCACAGCCAAGACATGCAGTCAAACTGCTCTCAGTTCTCACTCAAATGGCACAAAGACACGGACCCGACACTTTCTTCAACTTCCCTGGCCGAAGTGCAGCTGTGAGTGATCCTGCCTTTTTTAAATATATAAAAAACTAAAATAGTTTTAAATGCTAAACATAAATTGATATTTCACAAAGCAAATATTTTTATTATGTACACTACTGTTTAAAATTTTGTGGTCAGTAAGATTTTTTTAAAGTCTCTTATGTTCACCAAGGCTACATTTATGTATTTATATACAGTAAATTTACAGTAAATACAGTAATATTGTGAAAGTATTAATTTAGAATAACTATTGTGTATTTATATTTTCAAATGTAATTTATTCCTGTGAAGGCAAAGCTGAATCTTTAGCATCACATTCAGTGTCACATAAACCTTCAAAAATTATTCTGATATGCTGATTTGATGCTCAAGAAACTTTCTTTTAATGTTATCAATATTGAAAGCAGATGTGCTGCTTAATATTTTTGTGGAAACTGTAATAATTTTTTTCAGGATTCTGAGAATCATTTTTTGAAAAAGGTTTTGATTAATTGAATCTGTCCTTGATAAATAAAAGTATATATTTCTTAAAAAAAAGTTACCCCAAATTTTTGCCAAAATTTGCCAATAAATAATATGGCGCTTGTGTATACATATAATATATATATATATATATATATATATATATATATATATATATATATATATATATATATATATATATATATATATATATATATATATATATATATATATATATATATATATATATATATATATATATATATATATATATATATATATGGGGTGGGACGGTTCAGATTTCTCACGGTTCGGTTTATATCACGGTTTTAGTGTCACAGTTTTGGTATAGTTCGGTATGTGCTATGTTCAGTAACAAATAGGAGAATTGTCAAATTATGAAAATAAAAACAAATAATCTAACTACACGAAACAGCACAAATAAATACATAATACAATAAATACAGCTAAGATACAAATAAAAAAAACAATGCTTTACAGGTTTTTCAGGTATCTAACAGCTTTCAGGTACAGAAATCAAATATAAAATAACACTGCATATTAACTTCTTTGAATAATTAAATAAAGATGAAACATTATTGAAGTTACAAAAGCAGGAATGTTAGACTGCACAAGAAAAGTACAAGAAAATCTGTATTTATCAAACATGCGCATGCAGTTCTTATGCACACGAGTAAGCAATCATTGTTGATAAATCCCACATGTGCGTAAGTAACATGCTCATTCACGTTCATGGTCATTAGCATTCGGAAACGCCTCCAATGGACCATATATGGTGGCAACACTTCCCTTTAAAAATCATGTGATTGTGTTTTTTTCCTTTCCGCAATAATGGCAAAGAGAGCACTCTGTGCTCTCGCCAAGCAGATCAGCACGATCTTGGAAAACGCGCTCTCCGCGGAGTGCATTGTTTGCCAAGTCTTCCAATAACACAAGATAAGCCATTGCACTGAGTCAAACATTTTTCACAGCTGTCTTTTATAGGGTTTGGCACCAATTACGCATCGTGTTTTAAACTAGACAAATGATAAATTGAGTATTGAGCCCAGGGCCCTCATTTATCAGTGGTGCGTACGGATAGATTTGTGCGTAGTGAGTGCGTAAGAACAGTTTTACACAAAGTGTGGGATTCACCAACTTGTACTTATACGTAGAAATGTGTGTAAATATAAGCACACCTCTGAGCATGCTTACACAGAGAATCTAGTGGTAGAATAGCGACACTACACATAAAAAGCATTTAAGAATGTCACAGTATGCATTAAGCAATCCACATACTGTATGTTTCCTTTAATTATAAAATAGTCAAGTCACCTTTATTTATATAGCGCTTTTTACAATGTAGATTGTGTCAAAGCAGCTTTACATTGATAACTGGAACATTATTTTGGCTGCACAGCAGCTCTTAAAGAATAGTGTCAATGCAGGCAGATCAAAGCACTGTTGAATATCAAATGTCAATTGTCAAGTGTCCCCAACTAAGTAAGGCGACAGCGGCAAGAAACCCAAACTCCCATCAGGTGGCTAACAGGTGTTAAAATGGAGAGAAAAAAAAAAAAAACCTTGTGAGAAACCAGGCTTAGTTGGGGGGCCAGTTCTCCTCTGGCGAACAGTGCTTTGTTACGACTCAGGTTGCTATCATAAGTCAGATAGGATTGCAACATTCAAAGTATTTAATTCAGTTCCATCCAGTTGAGGATCGTATTCATCACGCTGATATGGACGGTTGTTGAGGAGCTGCGCCACTGGTAAAATACTCAATACCCTATAAAAGACAGCTGTGAAAAATGTTTGTCTCAGTGCAATGGCTTATCTTGTGTTATTGGAAGACTTGGCAAACAATGCACTCCGCGGAGAGCGTGTTTTCCAAGATCGTGCTGATCTGCTTGGCGAGAGCACAGAGTGCTCTCTTTGCCATTATTGCGGTAAGGAAAAAACACAATCACATGATTTTTAAAGGGAAGTGTTGCCACCATATATGGTCCATTGGAGGCGTTTCCGAATGCTTGTGAACGTGAACGAACATGGTACTTATGCACATGTGGGATTTATCAACAGTGATTGCTTACTCATGTGCGTAAGAACTGCATGTGCATGTTTGATAAATACGGATTTTCTTGTACTTAGGCACATTCTAAATTTAATTTGTTGGACAAAATATAGAACCTTTTCTTGATACACATGCATTTTCTGTCTCGTTTTCTCCTAAGACATAACCTACTATGTTTGTTAGGATACTCGCTAAGATGGGCATGTTTACAATTTTTGTGTGAATTTGTCCATTTAGGTGCAAGACTTGAAAGAGAATTTGCGCAAGAGTATTTGCGCGCTGTGACGCGGCTTTCCATGTACTCGCTTCGGATGAGTACACACACATGTAAATCTCCTCACAGCGTGCGCAAGTTTTTTCGCATCTTACGGTTGAACGTTTAAATTGGCAAGGTTTAAATGAGTTTAGTTTAAACACAGCAACGTGAGATGTTCAGGTCTCACCCGGGTGATGATAGCGTAAATGACTGTCATAGAGTATTCGTTACGTCACTGAACATTTGTTTACAACGAGTGACTGTTTTGTCCATGTTCTTTTGATCATCGCTGTTGTAACGTATTGGAAAACCAGAATGCACATCGACTGAAACATACATTAGCCGAATCCGTCTGTCTGTTTTGCACGTTGTTTTCAACAAATCATATTATAGATGCGTCGTCAGATTTGGGATGAACCGCGATGCAAGCGCGTGCCGAACCGTGGGTGGAGAACCGAACGGTTTGATTTTTTATAGCAAACAGTTCCACCCCTAATATATATATATATATGTTGGAAACAATAAGTACTTTTTATAATTGTTGGATTTTTAGAAGAGCTGAACAGATATAAAACAAAAATGTATAGCATGTTAAAAGATCAATACATTACATATACAGACTACAATTTTTCTAATTTCTCTTTTCTGGCAGGCAATTGCATTACCTCCTATTGCCAAATGGCCTTATCAGAACGGCTTCACCCTCAACACCTGGTTTCGCATGGATCCTTTGAACAACATCAACGTGGACAAAGACAAACCCTACCTTTACTGGTGACTACATTCACAGCCTACGCTTTAATGTGGTTATATTTAACTTTGTCAACTCTTAGATAAAACTTGCTTAGCAGAAAAGAAAATGACCTTCAGGGCTTGCTTCTATAAGTACATTATACTGAGTGGCTTTGTTTTAGTGTTTAACACACACACACACACACACACACACACAGAGAGAGAGAGAGAGAGAAAGAGAGTGAGAGAGTTCTGGCTGCTTTACCACTTATATAATGAGCTTTGTTTGAAGATTTTGTTTTCTGATGATGTGGTGGATTATGCAAGCATAAAAGGGAATTAGGTCAGATTCTGCTGATTAAACCAATAGGTGTTTGAACCCAGGGCAGAATGTTCTGGAATCATTGGAAAATCTCTGCAGAGCGACACCGGGGTGGAAATAGACATTAATTTGAGCTTTTAATGTCAGCCAGGCAAAAAGAGCATCGTGTGTAGAGACTTGTGGGTAATTAGAGCTCAGATCAATAGCACAGACGCTGTTTATTGGCCAGGGTTCCAGGAGCGAGGGAAAATGGTCCTCGAGGGAGAAGGAGTGAGTGCATTTTGAGAGAGAGAAAGACAACATCCATTTTTGAACAGCCTTGGTCTTTTTTTTCATCAGCATTTGCCTCTGATGTTAGTTTACAAACACATTGCCCATCTAACAAATACTTTTAAAGAAAGCGTTTTTCACATGTTCTTGAGTTCAGAATATACAAATTCCTTCATGCATTATGTAGATCAAGGAACTGAGAAACTGCCCCGGGCTTTGTGAGGAGGTTACAAAACAGTGTTGTTGAAGTCTGCCACGCTAATAATGCTAGCTACTGCTCTTAAACGCTGGGTTTGAGAGTGAGTGCTGTGTCCCGCTTGCTGTTGTGCTGCCAGATCTGTAGCCTGGAGCTGCCAAGCGCAGGACTGCTCACACAAACTCAGAGTTCAATCTGTGCGTGACACAGATTCGGAATAAAAGGAGATGTTCGCAAAGGAACAGAGTATTGATTCACGCTGAGAATCACACTTATTCTCTGCTCTTGAAGGCACTAAAACGATCTTTTGTGCTGTTAGTTTTCTTGTATGTGACAGTTTATAGTCCTATTGTTGGGAACAGAGAACACAAAACTGTCTTTGACATTTTGAAATGCAGACAGATATCTTTACTCTCTCTGTTTTGGAGAGGAAACTAGCTAATGCATATCAGGAAACCTTCACACCCTGTTAAAAACATCGTAGAGCAGAATAAGCTGGTTTTCAAGTCTGGTCAAACTGCTCTGTTGGCTGGTTTTAGAGACTTTAAGCTGGTAGTCCAACACAGCCAGGCTAGGAGATCAACTTAAACCAGCAGCTAAGACCAGCAAACCCATCTTTTTGGTTTAACAAGGTTCAATAGAAAGTTTAAAGGGTTAGCTCACCCAAAAATGAAAATTCTGTCATTAATTACTCACCTTCATGTTGTTCCACACCCTCCATTACCAGCAAGATAATTAACATTTCATACCTGCAAACTGTAAAGTGGTGAAAAAGGTGATATGTTTACAAAGTAAATAGTAGTAGGGGGGTCTGAGAATTTTCGTGATTTTAACATATAAAGTAATTATTCTGGTGCACTCCCACAAGAAAATAAATGGAAAAAAACATTTACTTACATATAAATTACACATAAAGAAGTTTTTATATTAACTTTTTAATGACATAATTATGTTTCTAGTCGTTTTTAATATCGGCCTAAACATTTAAATGGTGGCCGTCATAAAACAGTTATATATATTTAGTATTGAAGCACATGTTAAGTACATGAAGATGCAATGGCATATAGTCACAGTGGATATATTAAATATTAGATATATTATATATTAAAATGCTCCTCTCCGAGTTCATTTTTGTAGCTGACTAACAAGTTTTTTGACATTGAACGGCTTTTCTGAGGTAAATGTTACGGTAAATGTGACATTTTTACAAGCTATTATATTGGCGCTTTTCCGCGGTTGAAACAATGATTGATTGATTAATGCTACATATGACATGATATGGATTTCAGTAAGTTGTACTGGATCTTTCAGCATACCTTCAGTATTTATTCATCCTACATCCATTCATGTTTATTTCGTGTTGTAAAGCGGAAGAGATGATCGGTTCACGTGCGCTTTGCCTGTTTGAACGGAAACGCTACAGCGATGTGACAGTCACATCACATAGCGCCAAAAAAAGATCACGACAGCTCGAGATACGTTTATGGTCTCACTCCACTCCACCCCCCCAAAAAAAAAAAAAAAAACGTCTTCAGATCTACACGATTCACATAAATGACATACTTTGATTCAAAAGCGACTAGTTTGCAGGTATGACACTTTCAGATGCCCAGAAAGCTACTAAAGACATATTTAAAACAGTTCATGTGAGTACAGTGGTTCAACCTTAATGTTATGAAGCGACGAGAATACTTTTTGTGCACCAAAAAAACTAAATAACAACTTTATTTAACAATATCTAGTGATAATCGATTTCAAAACGATGCTTCACGAAGCTTTGAAGCTTTACGGATCTTTTGTTTCGAATCAGTGGTTCGGAGCGCGTATCAAACAGCCAAAGTCACATGATTTCAGTAAACGAGGCTTCATTACGTCATAAGTGTTTCGAAATTTTAATGGTTCACCACTGGGGGGCGTGACTTTGGCAGTTTGATACACGCTCCGAACCACTGATTCGAAACAAAAGATTCATAAAGCTTTATGAAGCAGTGTTTTGAAATCGTCCATCACTAGATATTGTTGAATTTCGTTTTATTGGCACACAAAAAGTATTCTCGTCGCTTACATTAAGGATGAACCACTGTAGTCACATGAACCGTTTTAAATATGTCTTTAGTAGCTTTCTAGGCATTTGAAAGTGTTAATTATCTTGCTGTCAATGGAGGCCTCACTGAGCAATCGGATTTGATCAAATATCAGAAAGCAGCTTTCTCAGTCTGACCAGCTGAAGTGCCCAAAACTCATATATTAAAGACACCAATTAAAGCCAGCAAACCAGAGTGTGACCAATGAAAAACTGCCTGGTTGCTGACCACCTTAGGCTGGTTTAAGCATCCCCCCATCCCCCCCCCCCCCCCCCCCCCCCCCCCCCCCCCCAGCAGGGGATGTTAAGAAAATATATTTTGTAGATACATCACTTTCAAGTGTTATGTAATACAGTATATTATATGTGTATTTATTGATTTCTCAATTTCAGTTTCCGCACAAGCAAAGGCATCGGCTACTCGGCACATTTTGTGGGTAACTGCTTGATTGTGACATCATTGAAGTCGAAAGGAAAGGGCTTCCAGCACTGCGTGAAATATGACTTTCAGCCCCGCAAGGTAGGCTTTCATTTCCAGCTTTGATTTTCTCTCTCTCCTACTAGCATCTGTAGTAATCTACTGATTGTGTTGTGAAGGAGTAAGAACTGAGTGGATGCACTTGTGAATTTTCTTGCTGTAATGCTCAGTGAAAATCACGAAGCTGTGCCGGAGGATGTATGATCCAGTTAACTGGGCTAAATATGCTGTTTACAAACTGTTACTGAACCCCAGGACATGAGATAACTGAGGCCATTTTCTGTATTTGTTTTTGTTTTCTTGAATCGAAGGGAAATCTCTTGGAAATCACTGCACAGCTGCTGCAATCTTGAAACATCTGTCTAATAAATGATTTTCTTGTTTCTACTCAATATTTAATGCTCTTAGCTGGTGTACTCTTTATAAATGTTAGTTACTCCAACTTGCTCTTTTGCTCTTGGGCTCGCCAAGGTCTTTCCTAAAATAAAATCTTACAGTTCAGTTGTACAGTCGTGGGAACTAGTTTGCATATCGTGTGAAACAAGATGATGCAACTTTATTAAAGGAATAGTTCACCCAAAAATTAATTTTGATTCATTCACCCTCAAGCCATACTATAAGTGTATATGACTGTCTTTTTTCAGATGAATACAATCAGAGATATATTTAAGAATATCCTTAGTCCTCCAAGGTTTATAATGGCTGTGAATGGGGGGCTGCATTTTGAAGTAAAAAATAATGCATCCATCCATTAAAAAAAAGTAATCCATACGACTCCAGTGGGTTAATAAAGCCCTTCTGAAGCGAAGCGACTGAATTTTTGTGAGGAAAAATATCCATATTTAAAACTTTATAAATTCAAATAACTAGCCTCTGGCGGATGATCGTACGCATACTGCGCAAGTCGATTTGCGATGGAAGAGTATCCTTTGACCTGACGCACAACTTAATGACGAACGCGGAGACGCAGAGGATAGAGCAAAACAAATCACCGGTCACGGATTATAAGTCTAAAACGATAATTTTTAAAGAGAAATTTCAGAGGATTTTGATATAAGAGAAGAGGAGCTTGAATTTGTTGCACAGCTCTATTTGTTTGAATCACGAGAGGTGTCTAAGCTTACGATACTCCTACATCCTGTGTCATACATTGCATCAGAGGATTACTCATCTGCGTACGGTCGTCTACCGGAATCTAGTTATTTGAATTTATAAAGTTTTAAATATGGATATTTTTTTTTACAAAAATGTAGTCGCTTCGCTTCAGAAGGCCTTTATTAACCCACTGGAGTCGTATGGATTACTTTTTTTATGGATGGATGCATTATTTTTTACTTCAAAACGTAGCCCCCCCATTCACAACCATTATAAACCTTGGAGGACTAAGGATATTTTTAAATATATCTCTGATTGTGTTCGTCTGAAAGAAGATAGTCATATACACTTAGGATGGCTTGAGTGTGAATAAATCATGGCAAGGCAAGGCAAGGCAAGGCAAGGCAAGGCAAGGCAAGGCAAGGCAAGGCAAGGCAAGGCAAGGCAAGGCAAGGCAAGGCATTGGCAAGGCATTGGCAAGGCATGAACACCATGGGAGAACAACACACAAACACTAAGTTGAGGAACTCAAACAATAACCAAACAACTTAGACAGAATCAGGGATCTATTTATAAAGAGGCAGACTAATAAGATAACGAGGAAACGAGGGGCATGGATAATTGTCAGGGAAACTAACAAGGGTAACTATGGCAATAAACAAGGCAGTGAAAGCAGGCACATAGTGAAGCAAGACATGACAATGAACTTCAACATAAAAGTCCTGAACTCAGGCATCTACGCGCAGAGTTCCTTACAATGTGATTCAGACCTCTTGTTGTCCAATCCTGATAAAACAACAGTTTATCTTTTTATTACAGTTTAAGAAGAGAAATGTATTTTTGTAGCTCATTGGATTATCCACTGTTACACACATGTACTATAAATGAACTGTTTAATTCTTCTGATCTCCAGTGGTTTTAGACTCATAGGGTTTTCTTTTTCTTTTCTTCTTCCTAATGATGGAATTTTTGATTTAGTGACTTAATATAAGCGATAACAGGCTGTGTAGCAACTCTCTTAGTACATTTGGATGTGGTCTTGTTTTGAAGATTAAAAAATGCAGATAAATTGCAATAACAGAATGACAATAGAACCTTATCGTAGTTCATGCATATATGATTATGTATTTTTCAAAATGTTACAATTACTGTAGTTAGTATAAAAGAGAAAACGATGATTCAAAACCGCTCTGTTGGATGTTACATTGCTTCGAAAATATATAATGAAGAGAACACACACAGAACATGCTTCTTGTCCTTAATGTGTTTGAAACACTGCTCCATATCGAGACTCTTTTGTGTGGTGGCACAGTGACAGAAATGAAATCTGTAATGACCCTTGTCTCCTGCTAAGTAAACCTGTCTTTACTCCCTCAGTAGTCTGATTTCCTCTCTGCCTCTGTCTGCTTCCACTCCTCTCCTCTATTCTCCTCTCACTCAAGATCTGATGTATTATTTATATCTAAATGCAAATTTTTACTGCATTAGACCTTCTGCCTGCTGCCCATGAAAATGGTTTTGGGTTGAATTTTGAGCTTCCAATGCCGGGGAAGAAAAATACACCTAAAACCCCATTTAAAAAAGATTCTGAAAAGATTCTGACCATCTGAAACCTGATCAAGCCCGATTTCTTAGAAATTGCAGCATTTGGCATTGTTGCTGAATCAGTTTGCTATCAAGAAGTAGTTGTAATTTAATTACTTTTATATTATCAGTGTTTTATACATAATATAAATAGTATAAACGCAACTTGACAGTGATATCTGTTAATATTCGGAAGAACAAACACTGATAATTCACTGACAATGTGCATTAATACTTGAAAAGGGTTCATTTCATGCTGATAATATCACAACATATTATTATTATTATTATTATTATTTATACAAATGTATCAATATAACCATGAACTCGGATGCTTCAACAATATGCAGAATTAATTGTACACTCCATGAGTCTCTCAAAACAGACTGATTTTTAGATTATGACCCACCAGTTGAGAACCATTGATTTGCATTATTTAAACAGACACTTTATTTCCTCACATACTGCTACAGGTACGTACTAATATGTTTTTCTTTCTCTAGTGGTACATGATCAGCATCGTTCACATCTACAACCGCTGGAGGAACAGTGAGATTCGCTGCTACGTCAATGGACAGCTGGTCTCCTACGGTGACATGGCTTGGCACGTCAACACCAACGACGTAAGGCCACTTTGCTATCGCTCTCTCTGTCTGTAGCTGTCGGATGTTTTCTCAGAATAATATCATCACCACTGTGGGCACAGTGTGAAATTAAACCATAAAAGATGCATTGATTTACCACAGTTTCAGAATAAATAAATATTGCTGCCAGCATGTCAAACCTATCAAGTAGTTTAGCCTATACAGCAGTATGTGTGCTACAAAAATAATTTTCTTAATCAGTATTTTTTACTGCTGATTAATGTTTTTTTTTTATTATTATTATTATTATTTTTTTTTTGCAATATGATGAAAATGGGACAGGTTAATTAAGTTTGTCTGTAGAAAAACAGGAATATATATGCATTTATTAATAAGCAAGTAATGTACATAGGCTTGGTCTTGGCGGACTAGATCTGCTATGCTGCTGCTGCTGGACGAGTGAGAATATATGTAAAAATGCACATGAAAACAGCTAATTGAATTCAGGCTGCTGCAAAGAAACATAGGCAGAACCCCTGAGCAGATCTAGGCAGGTGGTGCTGGGGAAGGTGGAGGGCTAGCAAAATCCCATGGCGCGCTGCAATGATTGATCCGGTTCGAAGTCAGGAATAAATAGGTTACTTAGATATACTACAAACAAAACGATTGGAAGACCAGAAGAGTCGAAGGGTAGGATTTCATGACTGAACTATATATATCAGCTCAAGCTTTAAGACATTATCTTGGGGATTCAATGATTAGATTAAAATTAACAGACCTTTGCCTCTGTTTTGCCTGTACCTCACTGAAAGCAATGTAAGATAATTAAAAGGTCGGACCAGCAGTGCTTAACCTCAGATGTCCTGGGTGCTGATTTTGATTAAACTAATAGGCAGGTTTGAGCTCAGAATAACATCTCTGTAATGCTACATCTCAATTACACTGTGAACCATTAGTCACTTAGTATAGTGTTTGCATACTGACATTCACTATTTTTCCACTCCAGCTCTCTATTTTTTCCCTACTATCCACTTTTGAGAGATTGCTTTAAGAACTCCAAGCTGTTTTCTTGTGCTTATCACAGAGCTATGACAAATGTTTCCTCGGCTCATCTGAGACGGCAGACGCCAACCGAGTGTTCTGCGGACAGCTCGGAGCCATCTATGTGTTCAGTGAAGCGCTAAACCCTGCTCAGATATTTGCCATCCATCAACTAGGCCCAGGATACAAGGTATGTATCAGATTTGCCAAAGTGCGTTACACCCCAACGCTTCACAGCCACCATTGATCTCCAAGAGATGTTATAACTCTGTCTGTGACATTTGGTCATTGATTGATGTGCGTTTCAACATGATTTCACCACCCTGAGGAAACAACCACAGCTTTGAGATCTAAATCTCAGCTGATTTGAAGCTGGTCATTATTGTGTAGCTACCATGTTACAAAATAGGATTTTTCAGCAGGGAAAAGGATGTGAGAAATGCTGCATTTACATATTTACTTATTACCAAACGTTTGTTTGATGAATCGACCTTATACTTTTTGTTGTCATGCATTGTTGCTCTTACACTGACGACAGCAAAGTTTCTTGGTTTTGCTTCTTAATGAAGTCTTCCGTTGATGAAGTCTGCCTCCGGATAGTTTATAGTCTTTCTTTCCCTTTCATGTCTCTGACCTTTTGTCGCTAATTCTCAAGGTGCTTTTGAAGCGATTTAGCGTTTAATTGCATCCATGGGGTAAACAGAGCAGGTTACTCCTTTTTCAAGGCTGTATCCTTATTAAATATGAAGCTCTGTCCTATTAGTAATTGGGACTCGCAGCAGTTTTTCAGTCTTATTGTGCAAAGTCTAATTTTCTCTGAAGCACCAGGCTTTGATTAGTGACTCATTATCTAAAACAATAAACCACATGCATAGAACGGATAGCATATGTGTCCCAAAAATGCCATTGTTTATGAGTTATGAGCTTTTCCTAATTTAATTTCAAGTTCTGACACCATCTCAATTGTCTTTGCTCCATTACAGCAGTGTTTTACTTATGAGCAGTGTAATCTAAAAGGGCAAATTTGTTGATAGCTGCTATTTATTTATTTTTATCTAGTATGTATCTGGTAGACATTTGCACTGCTTTTTCTCTAATCAGTGTGGGCTGGTCATTTCCCTTATTAATTGAGCTTCTAGACCTCTGATTCCCGCTGCCCCTCACGTCGTCATGACGGACAGGTTGGCAGAAATAATGAGCAGTCTGCTTCAGGGAGAAAGCAATTACCCACCCAAGATAAACCTGTGAATGGAGTCTCTTGAAATCTGAAAAGGGGTTGTATATTTCAATAGAGTGCAAGCCATCAGACTATCTGTCAGCTCTTCTGGCTGATCAGTTGAATCTACCTTGTCTAGGAATAGGGCAAAGGCCTTTAGAGTTTATGTAGCAAGGTTAAACCGCAGGGCCTGGCCCCCATTTGATGAAAAGCATGATAAAATGTTTTTTTAATTGTGATGGATTACCATAAGCATTACCTTCTAAAATGGTGTTTGTGGACAGAATGAGGGTACAAAAAAATCGAATAAATTATTTTTATTAGAGCCTGCCTATGCAAGAAAGGCAAAAAGTTAAATACATGCACCATTGCTTGTTGGAAAATAAGAGAAAATCTTTTTTTTTTTTTACTTACATTTTTCTATACTCCTTTTTAATGTAGCAAAACAAAACATGAATGTGGATTGAGTGAATGTTATGTTTTGTCTTATTTTTTGTAAAATCATTGGGTCTCATTCACTAATAATTACATGGATTATTTCGTATTTGTACGCACAGGAGAACTTCTCACGAAAAATCTCCGCCCTAATTCACAACACGTACGTACGCACATGAATTTGTTCACTTTAAAATAGAAATTACCACAAGATTTTCTCACCGTCAAGCTATCCTAGGGGTATATGACTTTCTTCTTTCTGACGAACACATTCGGAGTTATATTAATAAATATCCTGATGCGTCAAAGCTTTATAATGGCGATGAACGGGACCAACGAGTATGAAGCTCAAGAAAGTGCATCCATCCATCATAAACATCTTCCACACAGCTCCGGGAGGTTAATAAAGGCCTTCTGAAGCGAAGCAATGCATATGTGTAAGAAAAATATCCATATTTAACATGTTATAAAGTAAAATATCTAGCTTCCGCCCCAAAAAACACTTTTTTCGTAAGTTTAATACGGAAGGCGGTCTGGTGGAAGCTAGATATTTTATGTTATACCTTGTTAATATGGATATTCTTCTTACACAAATGCATCACTTCGCTTCAGAAGGCCTTTATTAACCCCATTGCTTTTTTTTTTAGAATACATTTATTGTTTGTGAAAATGTTCATACGCAGATTTCACGCTCAAATTTGTGCATACGCATACTTAGTGAATGAGACCAAGTGTTCTCCAACCATGCTAGCTGAAATGCTAGCTTTTTTTCCTGTTTGCTACCCTTTAGTGACTTCTGCTTCCTGCCCTTCAACAACCACTGACACCATTATTTGTTCTGTTGACTGTAATGTGTCAGCTCCCTTAGGTCCTTATAGCCTTTTTAGCCTTTTAGCAGAGTATCTGCCCGGGTGCGTAGAGACAGTGTAAACTCGCAGTCTCCAGTGATTTATGTGACTGATCTGAAGATGACCCAATTACTGTCTTGTTGCTGCTGCCTACAAATACTGACCCCCAGTCAGACCCATTTACTTGAGGTCTTGTCTTAAATGCCTTGATAGAATAAACAGGTTTGGTCTCATATTAGCAGCTTCAGCTTGGAAGAATATGTTTGTATGTTTTGGAATTAGTAAAAAGTCTCTTAAGCTCATCAAGGTAAAAAAACAAAAAACAAAACAGTAATGTTGTAAAATATTAATACAATTTAAAATAAGTTTTCTATTTTAAAATATTTGTCAAAGTATCATTTGTTCCTGTGATGGTAAAGCTGAATTTTCAGCAGTCATTACTCCAGTCTTCAGTGTCACATGCATAGACATATACACATAGATGCCTCATTAGCGGCCGTTTCTATGGGCCGCTATACGTAAGCCATCCGTCATATTGGAACGGTCAAAGCCAGTCTATGAACACTTGACTGAGCGCCTGCTACCGTAGTTAGAAGCATGTATGGATATGTATATCTGAAATAGACTTCAGCAGATGATTTTGCTAAACTAACATAATACAACAAGACTAAGGCATTATCTAACACAACATTGTTGTTACCATAGTAAAACCTGTTATGATGAGTTAATACTTATAAAAACACAAACCAGCACACTCTCATCTGTGAAGGCTATCCCATTTCTTTAGGAATTAAAATTTCTGCACAGTATTGTGGAATCTTGTGGAAACTCATTGATTTTTACTGTGAGTGAGCATCTGAAATGTTGACCATTCCAAGATGGCGGACATCTTGAAGTGTCTGAAGCGGTTGAATGTGGCATCTACTTATACATGATCCTATTCTAATATGCTGATTTGCTGCTCAAGAAACATTTCTTATTATTATCGTCATTCATTATTATTATTCTTTGATGATGATACATAATATCTATGTTTTGTCAGACAGTCCCTGTCTTTGTCTTTCTCCGTGTTGTCATGGAAGACAGATGCTCTGTTGCTACTGCAACAATAGTCTCACTGAGAGAACATGTGAGCATGACATCATCGGTTTCTGTCAGAAGTGTATTAGATGTTATGTCAGTGTCCTACCAGATTTATTTTTTTCTAAAGGCAGTGCTTTCAACATTCTTGCACATTGTCGACAGGCATTAACCTGCTGTGATATTTATTTTTTTCAAGTCAATCTGATAGATTTTTAGATTTGCTTTGTGCTGCATCATATGTTTGCAGCAGAAACCTGACCAGCAACAGGTGACATTTATGCTATCTCTGTTCAGCAGAGTAAACCAAACAATATGAATCTTTTTAGGTCAAAATAAGCATACAGATCATCAAATCTGCAATATGTTTCATTTTTCTGACTTGTTTTCTTAATTTTAATTAGAATAAAGATAACAGTAAAACTAACATAAGCTGAACAGATTTGTATATACTGCTGTATTTATTTGCTCACAGACCATGAAAGGAAAAATATGGAAAAATATTTTACTTTATCAGGTTTATTGCCTTAGAAACCATATTCCGCAAGGTAATAATCTATTTAACGACAACAAGTTAATTACAAACACCCTCCTACATCTTTAAATAGACACTGGTGCACAGTTAATGCATGGATAATGGAATATGAATTCAAAGTGTCATGTAGTTTGTTTCTGAATGTGGTTGTTAACATCTTTTTTAATCACTGTTTGAGTTAGATGTAGGACAGTTTTACAAAAGATTTGTTAAATATGCAAAGTAACCTAGATGATATTTACTAAAATAATTAATTGATTGCGAAGATAGCATGTAATAAAATGTAGTGTACAACAACTATTCGAACTATAGTATTTATATAGCAAGAAATATACAGTGTATATACTCTACAGTATGCAGTACGTAATGTAATATTATTCAGTTTCGAACATAGCCCATGTTTTTGTGTGGAGCTGTGGGGAAAAGAGAGTTTGCTGCTCTTGATTGTGCATAGAATGATATCTAGACATACTGATAAGCGTATACTGTATATAAGCAATATCACACTCGTAGCTGTGCGATATGGCTGTATATCAGCACGGCTGTGATTTGGCAATAGACCGAGTGCCATAGGTAATCACAGCGTGCTAATATATAGCCATATTGCACAGCTACGAGTGTGATATTGCGTTTATACAATGGTTCGAGGGCACAAGTGAGCAAATAAATAAGAAACAGCAACATTGTCTTTAAAACCCTCTTTTGTGCAGAAATACTTCCTTCCGCAACGGATTCAAATCTCAAGTTGACAGTTTAACAGTTGAGCCCAAGCCTCTGTTACTAATTCTAAGACGGCACTTTAGAACTAGTAATGAAGGAACATTGAGTCGCTTCATTGAAGCGTATTGTATTATATAGAGTAGAGTATTATGGTATTATGAGAGAGAGATTGCCTAAACGAGTGTATTACGTTATAGCATTCATTCTTCAGGTCGATGTCTATAATATTATATCCATTATAAAAAACTGTTTGAATGTTTTGACAGCGCTAAAACAAATTCCTTGTTTACAACCAGTCCCTTCAAATTTGCTACTGACTCACATAAAGATAGTTTTTGCCACCGTCTAATGGCGTAATAATGTAACTTTCACTGAAATCCATGTCACGATCACTAACAGACCTTTTCTCAATACCAAATATGGCATATTCTTTATATAAAATATTTATTTAACAGTAATATTTAAATTAACAATAATAGCCATGATAAAAGATAATAGGAAATAAACACAAGCAAACAATCCAGTAAAACATACAAAAGCAGGGCTCTAGTACAGGATTTAAGTTAAATATAGCCTAAATATCAAGTTATGAAACTTAATTTTCCCCTTAACCCAAATCGATTTGCTCTGGAACAAGTCTGATATACACCAAAAGAATTATATTTCATGTTTAACCACTATCTACATAAGAGCCAGCGGCAAATCCATGAAGGTCTGGCTGAAATAAAGCTGTTCTCAGTGAGTGTAACAGATGTAGGCCGGTAAGAGCTGTGCATGCAAACCTCACTCCCCTGATCTCAAGAAGTGCTCTCGTGACTGACACTAGGGACTGCGGTCTTTAGCCTCCTTGTTAGAGCACCCGACTCCCATGCCGGCAGACCTGGGTTCGAGTCCCAGGTTCGAGCGCTTAGAGCGGGTGGTTCGAACAGGAGGGGTTACACGGGTACATGGGTGCTGAATGGCTGCTGGCAGCCTGGAGCTCACATCTGTGAAAGCGTCTAAACAAATTGTAAAATAGGCGCAATGTTTATATATGAGTCACATATTTGATGTCTAAATAACTACATTCTTGCCTAAAAAAACTCTTAAAACTACATTCTGTGATACAACAACAGTCGTATTTGTAAAAATTATGGTGGATTTGCTCAACCGCCATGACAGTCACCGCAAGCGGAGTGATACAAACATTGAGACGGTTCCAGTGTTGATACTGAGGGAATGTCGCATGACTGGAAAAGGCTCGCAGCCAATCAGATTCGAGGCCAAAACAAACTTGTATTGAAATACATATGTTATCTGGTCATATGACAATCTATAAACAGTGCTTTTCATGCGAGTGTTGTCAAGCACATAGAAAGGAAGCTGGTTTTGTAAAAATGCCTTGTTATCATTGTCTGCTCACTGCACGTTAATGCAGTTAGCACACGTCTGGAGCAGGTCACATCTGGATGACATCATCACCTGGCATGTGCTGCAGGCCGTTGATTTGTCAGCACACGAAACAACCTCATGAATGATAATTCAACTGGGGGATTCCCACATCGCCCCTACTTCATCTTCATGATTATTTCATGTCACCAAGCTCATTTATTATTCATCACGCTCCCACGACTTTGGATAAGATTTAATCACTGCATAAAAAGAATCTTCTCCTTTTCATGCTAGGAATAGTAAATCCTTTAATAAGCACATGGAATAATATGATTTACATAGATGTTCTGTTTTAAGAAGTGTTAAATATACATCGTGATATTTCCATGTGTTTTGTGATAATTCACTCGTTAGTTAATTTTCTCACCTTCACCAATATATCTCACTTTGTTAGGCACCTTTTAGAGGTGAATATTGTGTCATTTAAACCATTTGAGCTTTCTGTGTTGGTCTAGACTTCCCTTTTTAATTGATTTTTTTTTTTTTTTTTACCTCACTAGAGCACCTTTAAATTTAAATCAGAGAGTGATATCCATCTGGCTGACCACCATAAACAAGTGTTGTACGATGGAAAGTTAGCAAACAGCATCTCTTTCACTTACAACGCCAAAGCCACAGACGCTCAGCTCTGTCTGGAGTCCTCGCCCAGAGAAAACCCATCCATATTTGTGCATTCACCTCATGCTTTAATGCTTCAGGTACAGTAAATGTCTACTTAACACTTTAAGACTGCTTTCTACTCTCTTAATCCTTAATAAACTGCATAATGGTTAGTAATGTCAGTAAATGTTAATCAGATGCTGCGTTGTTTAGCTAACACCATGAGATAATGTCAGTGTTTGCCATTCAATGTTAATTGTTTGGAGAAACACATTTCCACAAAGATTAGTCAGTGGTTAATGTGAGTCGTACTTTTAACAATGGCAAAAAAAGTTAATTACTGAATACAACAATCTCTACTTTTTAATCCATGTGATTTTCCCTTCTGTTTGCCCTTCATCCTGTTCAGGATGTTAAGGCCATCGTTACGCACTCCATTCATAGTGCCATTCACTCCATTGGCGGCATCCAGGTGCTGTTTCCTCTCTTTGCACAGCTGGATTTCCATCAGCACAATGAAAGCCAGGTGGAAACCACAGTGTGGTAAGTAACATTATGTCTACCAAAAGTGTGGGGTCAGTAAGATTTATTTATTTATTAAAATTAAATTAATAATTTTATTTAGCAAGGATGCCTTAAATTGATCAAAAGTGACAGTAAAGAAATGTATAATAATAATAATTCTACAAAATAATTCTATTTCAAATAATTGCTGTTCTTTCTGTTCTATTCATCAAAGAATCCTGAAGAAAATGTATAGTTTCCACAAAAATACTGAATAGCGCACTGTAAATGTTTTTTAACGTTCATTCTTTCCATTAATATTTGCTTGACAAGTCTTTCAGCAGTGGTTACCCAATATAGTTGTGTAATGAGATGTTTTGGTGCAGTTCAACTCTTCTGGCCTTTCTGATGGAGCTTCTCAAGAGCTCAGTGGCAATGCAAGAGCAGATGCTTGGTGGGAAGGGTTTCCTGGTGATTGGGTACCTCCTGGAAAAGGTAATGTGACAGTTTTCTTTCGTTTTTCATTTCCCAACATATAATTTAGATTGGTTAAAGCTGAAGTCTGCGATTTTTGTGCAGCCCTAAAACGGAATTGCAAAAATAACAGTTTTTCCGTTTTTCTCAAATCATTGTTTAGACAAAATGGTAGTTCCACGGCTAAGAACACTGGTTAGACTCTTTGGGGAAATAAGCATAAAAATGTCTTATAGTTGCACTTTAATCTGGATAGGAGAAGGTGTTTTAATACTGGTTAGTAAACATGCTAAGTTCAAATACTTGTTTCTCCGAAAAACAATGCTACAGTCAGTCATTCTACTTTGAAAATTCCGGGTCGGAATGTCTGTTTTTGTTTTGGTCTGTGTGACCCCGCCCACTGCCAATTTACCCAATAGTATTTTGACACTTTGGGTTGCCAGTTGGCAGAAAACACAACGTATTGTAGCCACAGAAGCCAGCATAAAGGAACTAGTTCAGAGATTGCAGATTTTTAATTTGCAAACAATAAAAATACACTAGCTGATCAACTTACAGTGTAAGGCTCATTGCTTTCCATTGTCAGTTGCGCTCGTTCCTCCAATCTGGCAACCCGCGTGAGCGTCGAGTCTGTACTGCACTGCCCATTTCACCCGCTAACTGTCAATAATACATACTTCACCTTTAAACTACAAAACTCCAAGGAATTTTGATGTGTAATTGACAAATTGTGCTTTTTCTCAATGCATAAAGCTCACAATGAATTTCTCCTTTCTTTAAATGGTTATAATAGTATTAAGATTTGTTCTTTCAGAAGGAGTTGTCATGACCTCAATTGACTCAAGCTTTTGTAAGTACGAGCTGAATAAAGAAACACACACACAATTCACTTGCTAGGACGGAGGAGAAACGGCACATTATGGTTGATGAATGACAAATGCACATTTCAGCATTTCCTCGGCAAATGCCGGTTTAACGGCGCTATTGTATTCTTCCTTGTCCGTGCATTTATTGCGATGACATACAAATTATCCCAGTGTCATTATTCTTTTTTCCTCTCGCTATCTTTACTTATTCATAGCTGTCCTTATTTCATAGTCTCAATGTACCCTTGGCTCCATATAAAGTTGGCACTTGAGTAAAAGCCTCACTTCGTCATTTAACAGCAGCAGCTGTAAATCTGAGCTAGACGGCACCTGAATGATCCCACTGCCTGACGTCCCATTCACACGTAGCCGGCCATCTGTTTGTGTCTCGTTTATACTCACTCCTGTCTCACACCACACACCTGTCTGGACCTCTGGTGCCAGCTGAGACTAATAACACAGAAAGTCTCTACAAAGTTAATGTCCTTGTTTAGCTACAAAGTCATACTATGGCTTCAAGTTTAAGATATTGGTTTGTTCATTTATTTTAAAAAGAAATTGACAATCAGAGGTTGGTTTGGTAATCTAACAAAAATCTCTCAATTGTTTCTCAGTCATCACGGGTGCACATCACCAGGGCCGTTCTGGAGCAGTTCCTGTCTTTTGCCAAATACCTGGACGGCCTTACCCACGGTGCACCTCTCCTCAAACAACTCTGTGACCATATCCTGTTTAATGCGGCTATTTGGATCCACATACCCGCAAAGGTGAGCAAGGTCATGTCTTTTCCAGAAGATACTGCAGTTAGGAGCATCTGAGTACACTGTGATGGGCACTGGTGTCATGGAGACTGTAGTGACCTGGTCAGATGAGCACACGGTGATATTTGCTGAAGTAATCATAAGGCAGAGAGTTATCTCTCAAGTGTTCACATCATAACAACAAATTAAAGTTAAGTTGGACTGTGTCTGAAACATTTTTCTTTTCAGCTGACATCAAAGATTTCTCTTTTTTTTTTTTTAACCCTTCTCCTCCACTTGTATTAATACAATTTAATCAATTTCTAATGCATAAAATCTAATGCCCCATCCTATTTTTTTTCTTATTTTGATTTTTTTTCATTACCTTCTCATTGAATACACTTAAATGATAAAAAAAAAAAAATCATATTGACTTTAATATCCATCTCTCTTAATAATGAGTTGCATATCATCTAAAAAGCAGATGACACTTCAAGAAAAGCACTATATTGAAATTGTTCACTACTCCTAAACTGCTGCTTTTCTTTTTCATCAGATTTTTTTTTCTTCTTTTATCAGTAACAACTTCACAGTCTGCCACCTCATTCACCTTGTCACCTGCCAAAATGTCACAGCCCTGAAGAAAAGTGATATTTTACAATTCAGCGTTTGTATTGTCACAGATGGTTGGTAAATTTAGAGCGAAGTTCAAGCTTAAAAATTAAAATGTGACCCTGCTTTGTTATGACACTTGAAGGAGAGGATGAGGCGTTTCTAAAAGAGGCAAGACTCTGTGCTACTAATATGTATTGCTCACTTCAGTTTCTGCACTGCTGCTGACTGTCATGAATAAATAAAGGAGATACGAAAACACAAACAGGATCAAAACAAAGACCTTTGGTCAGTGGAAGCTTGCCATGACTCCAAAAGGAGAGAGATAGTGGGAGTTCTCTCTCTCGCTCTCTAAAGAGATAATAAGTGGGGAAAGAAGTATGGCTAGAAGAGATTTATCACAACATTTTTTCTTTTGTCAAATCAACATAGATAATGTAGTTCAGATAACATAATATTTTGAGTTTCTGTTGCTTAAATCAATCGCCTTCATTGTATTAACTCAAATTTTTAATATCAATGAACTCAAAATTTTAAGGCAACCAGGTAATTTTTTAAAGTTAAACCAACCATTCTTTTTTAGACAAGCAAGGAAGGAAGGAAGGAAGGAAGGACGGGGTGGAGGAAGGAAGGAAGTAAGAAAAACAATAGAAACAAGAAAGAAAGGAGAAAAATGAATAATGAATGATGAAAGGAAGAAAGGAAGAAAAAAGAGAATTGAAAAAGGGAAGGTAAGAAGTAAGAAAATACAGAAAATGGAAAAACAGAATGATAAAAGATAGTAATGGAATGTAAGAAAAAAGTTAAATTAAACAGAAAAAACAAAAAGGGGGAAAAGAAAGAAAAAGGAAAGTGGGTGGAGGAATAAGTGAGCAAAAATTTAAAAAATAAAAGCAAGAAAGGAAGAAGAAAAATGGATAGATGAATTATGGAAGGAATAAAAAAGAATGGAAAAAGGGAAGGTAGGAAGGAAGAAAATACAGAAAATGAAAAAAATAAATAAAACAATGATAAAAGAAAGGAAGTAATGGAAAGTATGAAAAAAGTTAAACCAAACAGATAAAAGAAAGGGGAAAAGAAAGAAAAAGGGAAGAAGTGGGGACATAAAAAAAGGAAGAAAAATCAGCTAGAGAGAGGGTGGAGGAAAAAGGAATTGAGCAAAAAAAATAGAAGCGAGAAAGAAAGGAGAAAATGGATGGATGAAGGAAAGGAGAAAATGGAGAATAGAAAAAGGGAAGGTAGGAAGGAAGAAAATACAGAAAATGAAAAAAAAAAACAGAATGACAAAAGAAAGTAATAGAAAAAAATAGTTAAACCAAAGGGGGAAAAAAGAAACAAAAAGAAGTAGAAAATGCTAGATGCTAAAGAAAAATAGAAGGAAAGAAGGAAGAGGAAAAAGAGATTAAAACAAAATGGGAAGGAGAAAAGTAAACATGGCTAGATTGATGAATAAGAAAAGAAAACAAAGACTGAAGGACTGGCAAAAGTGTAAAGAAGAAAAACAGCAGGATTCATAAAAAGGAAAGAGAGGAAGTGAAAGAAAGAGACAGAAAAACCAAGATGGAGAGAGTCAGAGACAGTGTGAGGAGGGAGTTCAGGATAATGATCTGAGCTGAGGCTCAACCTCTCAGAAGCAGCAGCAGCGTTCTCTCCTCAGGCCAGAAGAGTTCATGGACTTGCATCATGTTTTTTTATCCTCCCTCCTCTCTTTACCATCATCCCTGCCCGGCCTCGCTGGAGAGCCCAGTCTGCCTGCATGAGTGGCCTTTAATTGGATGAGTTATGTACTTTCATCAGCGTTTTTGTCCTCCAAGGTTCTCCTGCAGCACCGTCACTAGTCAGGCCTGACCTACTGCTCACAAACGAACCACACTACCTTTTGACATTGGGCTCAGAAATATTCACCGTATCTGCTGTTTTGCTGCAGAGCCATGCCAGAGGTGTAGCTCCCATGGAAATCTAACGAGAACAGAATTTTAATGAAGGAACTTGGGATGCAGTTTAGAAACAACAGAAGGATGATGAAAAGTAATCAGAGTTTTGTATTCTTACCAAAGGCAGCTGTAACTTTTTGTAACTGCGTATCTGTGTTTGTGTTGTTCAGGTGCAGCTCTCGCTGTACACATACCTTTCGGCAGAGTTCATTGGCACGGCAACCATCTACAACACCATCCGTCGAGTGGGGACCGTGCTGCAGATCATGCACATACTGAAGTACTATTACTGGGCTGTGAACCCTGCCCACACCAGCGGCATCACACCCAAAGGCCTGGGTCTGTACACATAAACGCACACATACACATTGCACAGTTTTTAAAGTTGTCGGATCACTGTTCTTCTCACAATACACAAGGGGTCTGGGGTACCATTTAGCTGCTGTTGTGTGTACATTACATGACGGATCGGTGACAGAGGGTCACACATTACACAACAGTTCATTTTGAAGAATTGCCAACAGCTCTGTCTGGTCGACAAACTAGGGTTCACAACCAAACACACACAAGAAGTGATATATGAAATAAGACAGGAGTTGTTGTGCGAGACTGGATTTATTCCTGATAAAATCGGTAGACAGTAAGAAGCTTGTGATCCAAGTTGTCTGTGCGCAGATTTGCTGTGAAAAAGAAAAAAAAAAGAATATGAAGGAGAGAATGGTTGCTTGCTGATGTTTTGTCTTTGACTCCTCCCCCTGAACTTTCCCTCGCCCTGTATCTTGCGCTCTCATTGGCTGTAGGTCATCGGCGATGTAATTTCCAGTCATAACACATTCCACACCAGTGGAGTAAAGTATTTGAGTAAATGTAATTAGTTACTGTACTTAAAGGGTTAGTTCACCCAAAAATGTCATTAATTACTCACCCTCATGTTGTTCCACACCCATAAGACCTTCATTCATCTTCAGAACACAAATTAAATATTTTTTATGAAATCCGATGGCTCAGTGAGGCCTCCATTGCCAGCAAGATAATTACCACTTTCTGATGCCCAGAAAGCTACTAAAGACATTTTAAACAGTTCATGTGACTACAGTGGTTCAACCTTAATGTTATGAAGCGACGAGAATACTTTTTGTGCGCCAAAAAAGACTAAACAACGACTTTATTTAACAATATCTAGTGATGGGTGATTTCAAAACACTGCTTCATGAATCTTTTGTTTCGAATCAGTGGTTCGGAGCGTGAATCAAACTGCCAAAGTCACGCCCCCCAGTGGTGAACCATTAAAATTTCGAAACACTTATGACGTAATGAAGCCTCGTTTACTGAAATCACATGACTTTGGCAGTTTGATACTCACTCTGAACCACTGATTCGAAACAAAATATTTGTCAAGCTTCGAAGCTTCATGAAGCAATGTTTTGAAATCACCCATCACTAGATATTGTTGAATAAAGTCGTTATTTCGTTTTTTTTTTGGCACAAAAAGTATTCTCTTCATAACATTAAAGTTGAACCACTGTAGTCACATGAACTGTTTTAAATATGTCTTTAGCAGCTTTCTGGGTGTTCGAAAGTGTAAATTAACTTGCTGTCAATGCAGGCCTAACGAGCCATCAGATTTTATCAAAAATATCTTAATTTGTGTTCTGAAGATGAATGAAGGTCTTACGTGTGGAACGACATGAGGGTGAGTAAGTAATGACAAAATTTTCATTTTTGGGTGAACTAACCTTTTACTCTGTACTTGACTACATTTTTGAACAAATAAATGTACTTTTAACTTCAATACATTTGTGATGAGCAATGCACTTACACATTACATTTTGCATGGCACCTAACTTTTTCTGCAGCAGTTTGTTTCTGCTATAAAGATGTGATATTGCCATCTACAGGGCATTGAAGGTACAGTACTATATCTTGTGCATTTTGCCTTTACTTACCCAAACAAAATGTGAGTGCATTAGCAGGTAGTTGCTGAATCGTGAGTGTTTGATTTATTAGATGAGGACATGACTGCAGCCGGTGATAAGGCCGAAACCAGCACATCCAGTGCAAGAAGGCTTTGACTAGTTAATTTTTACTTAACATTATTTTATTTATCCGCTACATTGAAGAGACATTTTTGAAGGATATTGGCCTTTTTGCGCACTTGAGCTTAACTGAGATTTGAGAGTTTGTAGATGTTTAAGAGGATGTTATGTTGACCTTGATTTATTGCAGTTTTGAGGTGTTCAGTTTTATTTTAATTTTAGAAAATCAGCAACAAATCAGTTGTTTCTTATTTTCACTGGCATGTCTCTTAGGTGTTGAGGACTACAGCCTACATTCAGTATGAGTAAAATACTTAAGTACTGTTAAAATCAGATACTTTAAGACTTTAAAGTAAATCAAGTGGTATTGGAATTGGTGACTTGTAACTTGTAATGAAGTCATTTTCACTGTAAGGTATCTGGACTTTTACTCAAGTATGGTTTTCAGGTACTCTTTACAGCTCTGTTCCACACTGCATGACTTGGAGTCGCAGACCCGCCCAGATATTTATCATTCTAAATATTTCACGAGCATCTGCGCTTCTTTTATTTCATATAATTAATTCATAATTTTATTTTTATTTCATTGTATGTATTTTTTTATTAATATTTTCCATTTTAAGCTGTGACCAAAATTGTTGCAAGAAAAAATGGTCAAACATATTTTACTTCCATACACTTATTGATACTTGCAAGCATAATTTGATTGTATTATTACATTGTATTATTATTATTTGCAATTTTTTTTAGTACTAAATTAATATATATTGCTTGAAAATAACTAAATTAAATAAATCAGGGTTTTACACTATACATTTTGCTAATAGAGCAAATTTGTTTTATGAAATCAATATAAAGTAAAGAACCCAAGTAGGGACACCAGCACCAAATTCACCCTGGTCTAATAAACAGTCTGCAGTTTCTGAGAGTGAATTTTAATGTAGCTCAACACTGTCACCTGCATTCTATCTCACTTTGTCTAAAAGTGTCTGTATGGACCCCGCTGCTGTCAATTCCTGATGAGGAGCAGTACTTTTGAATAAACCTAGCTTTGTGACTACCCATATATTTTTGCCTGAAATTTGGAACAATTTCTCTTTCCCACCCTTTCAAACATTTTTAAACAGTCTCTGTAGAGGTAGAAAAGAACACAGTGGAGTAATAACCCACATTGTGAAACACTAGAACTAGCCGTCTGAATTTGACATGGCTCACCCTGAGCAGCTCGCAACTAGCCTTTCATGGTTAAAAATATGCTTTTCTTTTCATCTTTTACCCCCCTTTACAGTTTTTTTAATAGATCATGACTTTTAACTGTACCATACACTTTTTTTCCCTATTCTTTCCTGTCTTATAACACAATTTCAGGTACACACTCTTTCTTTTTCCTCTCCTCTATTCTGTTTTGTCTCCCTTTTTCTCATGCCATAGCTTCCACTGTCCTCTCTGCAAAGATTTCCCGCTGAATTTGAAAGCACCTACAGCTAGAATCTTTTCATGTCCTCTGAATAATTCACAAATATCCTTTGAACGAATCTCTCGTTTTGAGGTCAGGGGGTATGTTCTATGCTCTCGACTATTTTAGAACAATTTTGTTGTTTGTTAAAACACAGAGAAGCAAAAATTGCCTTTGAGACTGTTTTACATCAATAAATTGACTGTACTGTATATATAGGACTTCATGTTAGAGAGCATGATGCTATTCAGTGTCTTGACAGACAGATTAGAGGAATTTCAGAAACACAGTGCTAGCACTGAGAAATATTATTTTGCTCAATTATTCCTTTTTATTCTGGTCCTGAAAGGTCATGCAATCTTTTGGTTTCTGTGCAGAATATGAATTTGCATTAAACAAAGAATTAAGAGCTATATATTAGTGGTTAGCATATATTAGTGGGATTTTATATCGTCAGTATATATAGCTACTTTGGTAGCAGTGTTCAGTGTTCATTTTTTTTCCACCGCTTTAAATGTCATAAGTTTTGTCTGACAAAAACATCCTTTGTTTAAATATGTAATATTGTGCAAACATTTCTGAAAAATGTTCCTCTCTGGATTTCTTTTTATTTATTTATTTATTTATTTTTTACTAACTATCGAGTTTATGGTCACTGAATGGCTTTCCTGAGGTAAATGTAACATTTTGTGACATATTTGTTTGCAAGCTGTTTTATTGCGGTCTTTCTGCGGTTGAAACTCTGATTAAGTGATTACATTAGAGCTGGATTCATTTCAGTAAATTGTACTGTATCTTTCAACATACTTTTTAATATTCATTCATGTTTATTTCGTGCTGTAATAGCAGAAAAGAGGAAGAGATAATAAGTTCACATGCCGCTTGACTTGAGGCGCTACAGCGATCTGTCACTCCACATTAAAGAGCGCCAAAACCACATGTATTGTTTGAATCCAGTAGTAAAACTGACAGAATTTAAAAGTTAATACTTTGTTTTATATCAAAAGTAACCTCATCTGTCTTATCTGTTGGCGCGCTGTCTGTGTCCTCTATGCTATGTATCTTTCACTGTGTGACAAAATGGATGTGTGGCAAACAGTGAGTTTGAATGAGAGTTGGTGGCCCTTGCATGACAGCATTTTTTGTAGTTATGCTAAACTTTATGTTTTATGCCATGTTAAACTCCCACATTTTACGGGTTCGACTTCGTTTGCACTATGCACTCCGAAGCATCGGGTCTTCTTCTATTGGATTACAGTATTGCACTACACCGCCCCACTGGTCAAACTGCGTTATTGCAGGCCCTTCAAATAGATCATATGAGATCAACAGACTATTCGACAACAAAAATATTTGTCGACAATTTTTTATTGTCGGCGTTGTCGATAATGTTGACTAATTGTTTCAGCCCTAGGCTCAAGTCATACAAAATTTTAATGATGGTTATAGGAAGAATGTCACAACCAGTGTTGGGGAAAGTTACTTTTAAAAGTAATGCATTACAATATTGCATTACCCCCTAAAAAATACCTAATTGCGTTACTGCATTACGTTACTTTTGTTTTACTTTGTTACACTTTTTCATCTGGGCTTGGCTGTTTGTTTGTTTTTATAACAACAAAAAAGTTCAGTTTTTTGCCAAATGTAAAGGCCCTTTCACACTAATAGTGAAATGAATAAGCCTCAGACTAAAGGAAATACAAATTCATGCCTGTACAGTAGAGGGCGCAGTTCAAACAAACAAGCCTTTTTAGCTGTGCTGCCATGCTGGAATACAGAAGAATAGGATTGTAGGTCAAGTAAATTAATAAATGTATGCTCACATTTAGTCTAGAACTAGTCTAGCATTACCATCGTGTTTACACACAGTGCACACAATGCCTCTTCACTTCTCTCAACATGGCGACAGGAGAGCTGTCAGTCAATAAATGGAAAACTTGTATTAGTTATTTGAAAAAGTAACTCAGATATTTTGTCTTAAATTTAAAAGTAATGCGTTACCTTACTCGTTACTTGAAAAAAGTAATCTGATTATGTAACTTGCGTTACTTGTAATAAATTACTCCCAACACTGGTCACAACATACTCTGCTGCGTATGGGGCTGTGTAGCCACAGACCAATCAGAGTTTGTCTAATCCAATGAGTCTCGTTTTCTTTTACATCACGTGGGCAGCTGTATATGTGTGCCATTCACATGAGGGGGTGCCAGTATGCACTGTGGGACAATAACAAGCTGGTGAAGGGAGTGTGATGCTCTGGGCAATGTTCTCCTGGGAAACCCTGGGTCCGGCAATTCATGTGGACGTAAATTTGACACATACCACCTACAAAAAAAAAAAAGGTGCCAGGAAAAACCAAAACGGGGGCCATAGAAGAACCTTTTTTGGTTCCCTAAAGAACCGTTTTGTAAAAGGTTCTTTAAAGAACCATTTTTTTGTTGGTGCCATAAAGAACCTTTTCTGGTACTACAAAGAAATCTTTTTAAAGGTTCTATAAAGAACCATCGATGAAAAGGTTCTTTATGGCCCCATTTCTTCCAGATCAATATCCTCACATTTATCATACTATAAATTTGTCATATATTATTTAGCATGCAGTGCCAGGTTTATTAAAAGAAAACAGAGCAGAAAAGAAAAAAAGTTAATTTATATACATATATATATATAAAATTATTTCTTAAGATAACAGTATTTATGTTTTTTAATTTACTTATATAATATTGCTCATAGTAGTGTCACTCGTGTTTGGATGCCAAAACCTTCCTAAACTGTAATATAACAGATGCATGGTGATATAAGCAAATAAAAAAAATACTATGTAGTTATTTAATGAGCTTTCACCTTTCTGTAAAATGCAAATCTCTTGCAGTAAGTCATTAGCTGACAACAGCACATGCATGAGCTAATGTAACTACTGTATCACTGCATCAGCAACTACACAGTTGTTGTCTTTAAATAAAGCAACATGCAGCATAACATCAGTGTTTCTCAGCTCATCACTGACTGAAGCACAGGCTTTACTCTCCAGCACAATGGTAACCTCACAAAACTCAGATAACAGAAACAGGAACAGAACATTAAACACTAATAGATCTCTCTAGATCTCAGCATCTTCACTTATTACAAACCAGTCTGACTTTATTTCTTTCATTCAAACTTCTTAATGAGGTGTTGATGTTTTATTGAAAATAATAAAGTTTGATGTCACCATTATGGAGGTAAGCGCTTGCTTTAGTTGGGCTCCTGACCCTTGATGTTTTAACTTTAGTTTTTCTCCACTTGTTGTAACTGTGTGTTCCCTTTCGAAAGGGAACTCAACTCTGCGTTTGACACGCTATGGGGGAACGCCTCCACGTGAACCGATGTCTTAAAACAATATCACCTCATGACAATCCTATTGGCCAGCGACAGCCTATGATGTCATCTTAGCGCGACCCGGAAGTATATAAGGAGCGCCTAGATAACCAGTCAGTATCTTTTTCGTCTTCAGGGACTGTTTTGTTTGAAACAATATCAAACCGACATTAAGGTAAGACTACTACAAACATTAACCAATATTAAGGTAAGACTACTACAAGCGTTTCAGGAAGTATGTGTATCCATGTCCCATAGAGTTGACATCTGGATCACATACATTACTTATAACGTTGCCTTTTTATGAGAACAAAGACCATGTACAGGCAGTTCTTGTGGGATCTGTCTGTTTGTTATTGTGAGTGTGTTTTACTTGTAAAATGCTCCACTCTCTTCTGGTCTTTTCCTCGAGTGGAAAAGGACTGGCAGCTGCACCTAATGGTTCGGGTCTTACTCTTGCTGAGGCAGAGTAGAGACTAGATCAAGGGGTTTTCAGCTGAAGCTTGTTGGACAGTTGATGTGGTGAAATTCCCTGTCCCTTCGACGGCTGACGGGAGAGAGCTGTGTGGTTATGATGATGTGTTGTCTATGACATCGTTAGATTCAGCAGCAGTTGCTCTTCTTGTTCTAAGCCAAACAAGAGAGCAGGAGATTGCTGATGAGGATGAAGATGGTGAGCCTCCTGAATCCTCAAAGCCACCCTGCCCCCGCGTATATACAGCTGTGTGAGATTATGGAACGTGCCTCTGGCAGACTGCAGCTGCCATTGGAGCTGGTTAAGAAAGAAACCGCTCGTGGACGGTTCGTCAAACTGTTCCCTTTTGCCATAATTCTCCAGACACTATAAGCTTTCCATTCCTTCTTGATCTTCATACTGAGATCAAGAAGGCATGGAAGGACCTGTCTATACGTGGTAGGGTGTTGCTTACACACAATGTCTGTTTGTAAGCATATCAGTTGGACCTGCTGAATTGGCTTGGTAGGTTTCTTTATATTTTTATTTATATCAAGTTTCCTGGATGCGGACTAAGGGCCCTGAAGTTCCGTTAGGTTGGCTGTAACATTATTAGGGTAGTACTGTGTTTGTTCCCTTTTTTGGATGTGTTCGCTTCTGATAATGAAGCCACCGTTTGTATGTTTTCAGATGTTGGCTTTGTCTAAGCCGCATTGTTAGCCACCTTTTGGTTTATTAGCTTTCTTCTCTGGTAAATGCTAGAGTTTTGAAATTAGCTTTCACTAACTTCCGATAGATCTATGTTTAGCATCGGTTCCCCTGAACGCCTTGAACTATGTTCAAGCTTAAGTGATATGGTTAGCTTTTTATAAAGCTCATGTTCCCTAGGGTTCAGTACAGATTGTATTTGCTTTTGGTGAGAATTTCTGATGTGAAGTACCCACCCTGTATTTTTAGGGTTGGATTAATAGTACTCCCTTGTTGTTCAAGATTATTGTACTTTAATATGTTAGTTCTGGGTCTTGCCCTACACTTTGTGAGCTCAGTAACTCTAATACTGCCACAGGCTAGCACTCATGTGTTCTGGAGTAGTAGGCCTGACTTAGGCCTCCTTTAGAGTATGGTGACATAGTTTGTACTCCCCCTTGATTGTAAGGGTAAAACGTGTTTTTACTGAGTACATTGCCTGTTGGAATGTATAAGCTCAGGTTGAGTTTAATAAGCTAACCTCACTACATAGTTTGATTTGATTTATGGCTCCCTTAGAGCTTGAACACTGCCACAAGCTGACACTCGTGTCATTTGAAGTAGAAGGCTCTGTTTGGGCCTCCTTCAGAGCACAACAGATCTTGTTGTATTACAAGGCTTGTTGGTAGATGTTTCAGTTAGAGTTTGCTCACTTAGAAAACTAGCACTGCCACAGGTTAAAACGCCTGTGTCTTTCTGAAGTCGCAGGTCCTGTTTGGACCTCCCTCAGAGCATGATTGCGTAAGCTTGTACTCCTCTTGCTTTAAGAGTAAAAATAGTTTTTACTGAGTACATTGCCTGGTGGAATGTTTGGATAAATTGAGCTCAGGTTGAGCTAAACTAGTTAACCTCACTGGATGGTTTGGTTCTAAGATTTGGCTCCCTTAGAGCTTAGACACTGCCACTAGCTGACGCCACGTGTCTTTCTGGAGTCGCAGGCCCTGTTTGGGCCTCCTTCAGAGCATGATGGCGTAAGTTTGTACTCCTCTTGCTTATAGAGTAAAAGGTGTTTTAAATGAGTACACTGCTTGGTGGAATGTGTTGAGGTAAACTGTAATATATGTGCACTCTACAGTCTTATTTGCTAGTTAAACTCTGTTCATTCCGAGCGAGTTCCATGTTTGTAGGATCTTGCTTATCGGCAAGCTAGCTGTTTTAGGTGTGTGGCCTTCACAGGCCGCCCTTTAAGCTTTCCCCCCCATATCTGGGTGTTCTTAAGCAGATTGAGCATGTAGTTTCACATGTTGGCCTTTCGCAAGGCTGCTGTGAGGTATTTCTACACTATATAGAATTTGCGTCATGTTGCAGGCCCCTCCTGGGGCCTCCATGATTCTGTGCCTACAGTACGATTTATCTGTTAGGTTGAGCTCTGTACTCCCCTCGTTTGAGGGTGGTCCTGCATAGTACTTAGCTCCCTAAGCTGGTCAGTGGTTGAAGGCCTCTTCGAGGCCTCCCTATTGAGGATCAGCCCCTAGGCTGGTAATGTACTCCCCTTGTTGGGGTCCTTTAGAGTGCACAGCCTACTCAGTGCAAATAATCAAGCGCTGAGTAGATCCTTAGATTGAGTGTTACTCCCCTCGGTGGTAAGGGTAAAAAGCGCTTAGCTGAGTCCTGCTCTCCAGGATGCCCGTCTCTCTCTGGTCTTAGTTTGTTACTGCAGTCAGTCTTACTGGATATCTTCTCTGAAGAAATGTGATTGGACCAAAGTAGACCAGGTCAGGCCTCCCTGATGGCAATCGGGGTCAAGTATGTTCCACTGACTAGTGACTGGCTAGGGTTCCTTCGGGCCCCCTGGCCACATTCCCTTAAAGGTACCCTCCTTTCTTTTGAGAAGTTTGGTTCCAGAAGCCTTTGAGCGGCCTTGGTAGGCCTTCTGCGGAAGGCCTCTTTGAGGCTTTTAGCTTGGGCTGTTGGCTATAGGGAATGCTGTCACTGACAGCCTTTGTGTGACCCGTAGAGGGAGTGGTTCTGACATTTCAGTTGAAATTGCTAGTTCTGATGTTTGTCTAGCCATTTTGTGGCATGCACTCCCCTCAAGCATAGCAGCGTGGGTATTTCGTTCCCCATAGCATGTCAAACGCAGAGTTGAGTTTCGTTTCGAAAGGGAACATCTCAGGTTACGTATGTAACCATGGTTCCCTGAGAACAGGGAACGAGACTCTGCGTTTCCTAGCCATGCATCGGGGCTGCGTGCTGAACAGTCCCTTCAGACGAATAGATACTGACTGGTTCTCTAGGCGCTCCTTATATACTTCCGGGTTGCGCTATGATGACGTCATAGGCTTTTGCCGGCCAATAGGATTGTCGTGAGCTGATATTGTTTTCAGACACCGGTTAACACGGAGGCGTTCCCCCATTGCATGTCAAACGCGGAGTCTCGTTCCCTGTTCTCAGGGAACCATGGTTACATACATAACCTGAGACATTTCTAAAGCACATTTGTTACAAAAAAATTGTGTGGAAAAAAATCTGGTCAGATTGTTTTGGTTGCTTATTGATGATGACATCAAATAGTGGCTTTTTTTAACTGATCTCTGAATATTGTATTTCTTTCACGTTGTTGTAGCCCTATAATAATGTGTAAAATCCTGTCCTGCTTTGATATTTTGAAAGTTAACTCATTATGCATAAATTGTTCAAACAGGATTATGTAGGCTCACACAGACAGATCAAGATTCAGCGTATGAACCTCAACAATGGTGACAACATTTTCAGATAAAACAGATCAACTCTGAGCATCACAAAACAAGTAAAGTCACAAAAATATTTTTGTTTATTTTCACCATTGTTGAGGTTCATACGCTGAATCTTGATGTCTCACAATTTTTTTGTAACAAATGTGCTTTAGAAACAGACAGTTACAACAAGTGGAGAAAAACTAAAATTAAAACATCAAGTGTCAGGAGCCCAACTAAAGCACGCACTTACCTCCAAAACTTTATTATTTTCAATAAAACATCAACACCTCACTTAAATAAGCATCTAGAATTAGAACACTACATAAACAATTTAAAATGTCATTAAGTGCAAAATAGTGATAGTGGGACAAAGTGCCACTTTTATATATTTTAAGATTTTGTATTGTTTTAACGAACACTCAGCCTTTTTATTTTATTTTAAAACATGATTGCAATATTTTTATACTAAACTTTGCTTTTTGTTAAATAATTAATAAATGAATCACCTTCTGTAAGTCACATAATTATATTAGTAAGTGGCATAAGTGACATTTGTGACATTTATATTTTTAAAGATTTTCAGGGAGCCTTGAGTCATGCAAAACATTAAAATATATAAAAGGATTGATCTACTGTTTTTTAATTGATAAACACCACAACTTTGTTTATATAACTCAAAATTAATAATTTATAATGCATTATTTATATTAACTTGAGTCTGGAAAAATTAGTCTGGAATTAGTTCATGGAACCATACACCCTGCCAAAGAACCATTTAAGAACCTTTATTTTACCTAAAGACCAGGTACACCCCTTCATGACAATGGTGTATCCCAGTGGAAATGGCCTCTTTCAGCAGGATAATGCACCCTGCCACACTGCACACATTGTTCAGGAAATAGTTTGAGGAACATGATGAATAGTTCAAGGTGTTGCCCTGGCCTCCAAATTTGCCAGATTTCAATCCAATTGAGCCTCTGTGGGATGTGCTGGACCAACAAGTTTGATTCACCTCATAAACCTACAGGACTTGAAGGATCTGCTGCTAACATCTTGGTACCAGATACCACAGCACACCTTAAGGGGTCTTGTAGAGGGGTCTTGGCACTGTTTTGTCAACACCCGGAGGACCAACAGCATATTAGGCAGGTGGTCATAATGTTTTGGCTCATAGGTGTGTATCTATAGGATGCATGTAGGTTAGTTGGTTGAATTGTTAATTTAACCTTCTCCCTTTAAATACTTTGGTTAGTTCAGGAACAGTGTATGCAGTTTTATATTATTATAGAATTAAATAGTGGTTAAACAGATCGTTGTTGATTCGTGATCCGTACGGACCAAGCCTCACGGTTCGGCACGCATGTGATTCGCGGATCAATTGCAACTTGCAAGTTTAACTGCAATAGAGTGAAAGGTTATCATTTGCACGTGTTTTGTCTTGCTAGTTTACCCATTAAATAGATATAAAACCATTCCAGCGCTAGAAGAGGCAAAAGAGGATTTAATTCGGTAGGCTATCGCACGCCACGCTGTTATCGCACAGACGCACATACATACATGGCTCACACACACACACACACACACACACACACACAGAGAGAGAGAGAAAGAGCTCCAAATTGATTTCTCTTTCGCATCCTCAATGCACCTGGATGGACACATACACGCATTATGTCAGTATTATGGCAAGTATTCTCGTAAACACATTCGGTTAGCCTATGTCTTAAGTGAACGAGGTGAGAATTCGGATGTGTATCTATCAGATGTGTCTGTCATGCAAATCAAAAAACAAAACACGGCTTTAATAAAGATTAATCTATATTAAATTTATACAGTGAACAGTGTCATTTTACATTTAATGATTACATTTCTATACACAAAAATTAATACTACAGTTAGACCTTATATTTATTTGTAACTTTGTTATATTTATCTATTCTTGTAATTAGTGTACCGTATTTGTTCTTTTTACAGTCTGTTCACTTGCCTTTAATAATGTATTAGTTAGGCTAGTAGTTTCTGCTGCGGTATCAGAGTAGTTAAAGTGTGTTTTTCCGAAGAATGATCCGATCCATGACTTAATAACAGTGATATGATCCGAACCGTGAGTTTTGTGATTCATTGAACCACTAGAATTAAATAAAATTTAATAGAATTAAAAGAGTAGGTTAATATGGGATTTATAAAGTAATTAGTAATAAGTAATGTGATGCTTTTTATACAAATTAGTACAATAATCTAATTACACTGTTGAAGATGTAATTAATAGCTAGTAATTCATTATATTTTAGAGTAACACAGAGTTACTGATTTTGCTGAAGCTTTTTTGTGTTGTTGACCCATGAGTCTTGTTTCGATTACACACACAAACAGATTCAGATCGCTGCAGTTGGCTGGTGCGGGGGTGGAGCGCGAGTGGAGATGGCGGGTGAGCATGGGTCGTGCCAAATATGCTGTGTTTTGTTTTGAAATAAGTGCCCAATCTCACTTTTTTATTTATATTGTTCAGTGGCAATGCTGTTTTTAAAACTGTCAGGCACTGGAAAGACCCTTACAGCAATTAAAATGGTCTCATGCTGTCTGTGGATGTGGAAGCCAAGTAGTATATCACTCTTCCAGATAGAGAGTTAATAATGTTATGTGAATAATTTTTTTAACAGTTTATGTGCCAGAATCATCCTTTTGTTTTTATCCTGAAAAGAAAGTTCTGGGTAAATAAATACAAATTAACCTCTGTCAACATCTATGGCAGTATATGGGTCAGTGACGTGACAGGTCATTTTTTTGTCCAAAGGCCTTAATAATAATAAAAAAACAAAGATATGACATCCAAAGTATGTAAGGTAGTACAACTAGATCTATTTTATTGAATCCAAAAGGTTTTAATTATATTTTGCTACATATAAAGCTATTTTAAAGATTTTGGTCATTCGGTTTAACCAAAGGCCAATACAGCCATTGCATGTGTGATTAAAATATCTTAAAATGTAATAAATGTATATATTTTTTATTCTGGCATTATTTTATAACATCATATATCAACATATTGCAACATGGTAGTCGTTGCTTTGTTATGAGAAAGAATGTCCAGAAAAATGAATTTCATTGATGTCTTTCGGAGTAACCAATATAAAGGGACCATTTTGGATCAAGTTATGCGGTCAATATCATGTGACAGGATGTGGCATCATTTAGACACCTGCACAGGACCACATGGTTGTGAAGCAAAGTAACTAACTCTTTTTTAACTATTTGAAAATGTATTGTTTTCACTTGCTCATACACATGTCCCGAAACATCACTATAAAACATGGAAAATGTCGTAATATTTAAAAAACTTGTACTAAATATAAAATGCTTGATTGTCCTTTTGCTAACTAGATAGCAAGGTAACTAGCTAGGTAGCTAGATATCAGCCTGTTAGCATTGTTTGAAAATATTGTCGGTATAACCAAAAGTGTCATTCGGTAAAACTGAAATTTTACACTTTTAAAAACCTTATTCGTCAATGACCCATATATCAGAAGTTTTGGGGTTATTTACAGTATGCTCACTAAGGCTGCATTTATTTGATCAAAAATATATTAAAAACAGTAATATTGTGAAACATTATCAAACTTTTAAACAACTGTTTTCTAATTTAATAAATTTTAAAATGTAATGTAGTCCGGTGAAGGCAAAGCTGAATTTTCAGCCTCATTGCTCCAGTCTTCAGTGTCACATGATCCTTCAGAAATCACTCTAATATGCTAATCTTGCTGCTCAAGAAACGTTTATTATTATTATCAACATTGAACAGTTGTGCTGTTTGTTTGTTTTTTAAAATAGTATATTTTTAAGGATTCTTCTATCAAATGAAACTGCAAAAGAAAAGAACAGTATTTATTTAAAACAGAAATATATTGTAACAATGTAAATGTCTTTAATATCTCTTCTGATCATATATATGTACATATATATATTGCAAGGATGCACTAAATTGATCGGAAGTGATACTCCAATACATAAAATAAAAAATAATTTTTGAAAATCTCTATTTGCTTATGTATATTTACATAGAACTTTGTAATAAATCCAGAATTTTTCTTTAAATTATGGATAGATCTTTTGGAAAAATCAGATTTGCTGTGACTTGGATAATTAAGTACTTCAGGCTCACGTAAAACAGCACAGAATTGTTTCAGATTGAGATAAAAACCAAATGAATATATAAAGAACGTAACACGTTGTACACACATATACACCCACAAGTGCAGAAGATGAAGGACTATTCTTATCTTGAAAAGCAGCTGGTGCTGCGATTACTATATACCATCATGACCCTCCAAACCTCTGCGACACAAAGAAACACTCAAACACGTTTCGCAGTCACACCAACTGAAGAGGGGCTCTCCTAAAGTATGTAAAAGAATTTGTCTCTGACTTGCCAAGTAGGTAATTCTCTGTGGCGGTCTGCATTGATTTATTCTTCATTTGTCAAACGCTGCAGTCTTTTTTGTCTTTTTCCACAAAGGGTTGGGTTATAGAGAAAGCAGTATAACATAATGAAGTGTTCAATTACTGCAACAAAGAGTTCTGTTTTACACTGGAGCAACATCAGCTAACCGCAAACCTTTCTCTCACACACACTCTCTCTATCTCTAAAAGCAAGCAAGACTTCACAAATTAAAGTCATGCATCACTCCTGCTCATTGTTTTCAATAGCACAGACAGTCTTTCCTCACCAGTGTCTTGAGAGACATAGAAAGACTCCCTCAAGAAACATCAAGCACACAAGTGAAAAGTCCTGTTGTGCATAACTTTAGTTCTTGCATTTAAATTGGCAGTAACAAACCTCAGTCCTCAAACCAGTGATAGAGCTGTCTGCGGATGTCAGTGATATTAGATTGGATCTGTTGTTGTTCAGGTAGCTAGTTATAAACATGTTGACATATTGACTAACTAGCTGTGCAAGATTCTCTTCAAAATGCAATCCCAGCTAACTAAAATATGTTCTAAGAACTTTTTGCTAATGTTCCCATTAAGTTATGAAAACGTTATTTGTGAATGTTCTCTGAACGTTCAAAACATCCAGGTTTTTTTTTCCGTCAATGTTTTCTTGGTATCCAAGCATTAAGGAAACATTACATTTTATAATTTTTCTAACATTATGGGAATATTAGATTGAAAAAATGTTAGACTAATATCCAAATAAAACATTTTAGAAAAAAAAGCTCCATGAACATTTTTTGTACTTACACTTTGAGAACATTAGACTGTATAACTTTAAACAAACATTCTGTTAACATTACTGGAAAAAAAAAAAAAAAAAAAAAAGTTTGTTCATAATGTTGAGAAAACCTTGCCAGAATGTTAGCTAAAGTTCTAAGAATGTTCCCTGTTAGCTGGGATTGACCTGAAGGAGAAACAACATGTAGAAGGAGACCGTTTATAGTGGGTGCGCCTCAGTCAGCTCCCTAGTTCAGTAGTCATGGCACAATCAGGGAGTCAGCCATTTTAAGTGCTGTCTCAGTTGCAAAATTCTTTCACTGCGCTGAAACATTCGCTCCCTAAGAAGTCCCACAATGCACTGTGAAAACCAGGGAGCATCAAAGCTCACTATGTTCCCTTAACAGAAGTTCTAAAGCGCAAAACTGCAAAATCTGCAAATCACATAAGTCAACTCACTACACATAACAATAGATGTTTTTAAAAATGCAATCCATTATTTAATTAAAGGGTTAGTTCACCCAAAAAAATTTCTGTCATTAATTACTCTCCCTTATGACGTTTCAAACCGCAAAACCAAAATAACGATGCCGATGACTCGTGACCCCCTCTATGCTCAGAGGTGGTTAAAGTATACGCCGTTGTGTATACACGCACTAACGCCTTTTTCACACATACTCTGTTTGCAGTGCGTATGCGGTGCCTATTTTTTTTCCGTGCCCATATTAACGAATTGGAGCGTTCACACTGCACGCGGATGTGGTCTGACAGTGCATTCCAGGAGCGGTACGTCTACAGCAGTGCAGCGATCATTTGCGCGCACACTGTAAGAAAAATTCTGTAGTTTTTACAAAATAATTTTGTCAGCTGTGGTTGCCAGAATAATTTGGTAAAAAATACAGAAAAACTATAAACACATTTACAGAACAAACTGTAAATTTTACAGTATAAAACTGTAATTTACAAACAAGAAAATTTGAATGTAAACCAGTAAATTCAACAATGCACACTACTACTAAAATCTGTTTTGTACCTTTAACATATACTGACAACCACCATAATAATGCAGATGGTAAAGAGAAATCCACATGAAGAATCAGAGTTCATCACAAGTAGCTTTTCCACAAGCTGAAGTATATACTAATATAAAGAAGATACACAGAGTCATTCACGCAAACGCAAAACACCATCATGGTAACCCACAACACTTACATAATGCAATAAACATTCATTAAACAACAGAAAATGTAACATAAAACCCTAATGTACATAACTGATAACAAAAACTATTAAGAAACATGATTATTTAAACAAAATACTTTCAAATGTGAAGTGTCACACATGGAATTGTGGAAATATCAGTTTACAATTTTTGACTGTAAATTATACATTGATTTGTTCTTTTTTACTTCTAAAAATTGTAAGATTTACAGCATTTTACTGTGAAAATTACATAAAATGTCTGGTAAGAGCCTTTACAGTTTTTTCCTGTATATAGTATGGGAACTTACTGTTAACCTATTTACAGTTTTTTTCTGTATCGTTTTTATTTTTCACTGTTCGCATTAAAATAAACATGTATTGACGCGAAAAACTAGTAATGTCAGGTGCATATAATTAAAAGTCTGTTACACAGTCAATACATGGCTTTTTTTGCCTCGGGTAAAGCAAGGAAAATGGCACCTTACCAGGCATTTAGGTGAACAAGGAGACATAATGGATAGCACTCATCTCTTCGTGGAGGTGGAAAAACAAAGTTCTTTATGACCTGTGGGATTTCTTGTAAAAAGATTTAAAAGGAAAGAAATGACGAGAGTTGCCTGTTTTTGTCTATTTTAAGTTTTAATTTAAAATGTTTGTAATTTAAAATGAAGCTTATGTTTAAATGTTTTGCCACTTGCGTGGGCAACGTAATATATAAATATAAAGTATTACTTTATATGAAGTAATGAACTGAATAAAACGTTTAAATGTAGTGCGTGTAAACGTGGCATCTATGAAATTTAGTGTATATAAAGAAAATCGCAATGCTGACAAGCCATGTTCAGTAACAACTTTTGGATTTGAAATAAAAATAAGTAAATGTTGTGTTTGTGATGACCTACAGCCACAGATCAGTTTCGCACTGCAAACACGGCATATGTACGCATATGTACTGCAAAGGCGTGCTTCTCCGCTCTCCTCCGCTGGCCTCCCTGCGTTGTCTTCGGTCGATATTAACCAATGTTTCATTTCAACAAAAATAATATCCGAAGCTTAAAGCCTAAAGAATAACCTACGTGCACATGTTTAACATGGTGCTATAAACGTACTCTGTTACTAACATAACCTTGGTTCCCTTAGATACGGGGTACTGCATTGTCTGCCTTTTTAGGCGGGGAAACTCCTGTTTTCACTGATTCTGAAGCCTTTTTTAATCACACAGTAAAACTGCACGACCATTGGTTCGTGGAGCTTAAGGAAAAACTGATTTAATTCGATGATTATTGATTCGATGAAGCGACGGCATGAGGCGTCCTACGAATAGCACGGCAAATTACGCAGTACTCCGTTCCATACCTAAGGGAAACGAGGTTACGTCAGTAACCGAGTACGTTCCTATTCGATACTACACTACGTACTGCGTCGTCTGCCTTTTTAGGCAAGACGCAACAGGGATTATACAATCACGCTGTGCTATGAAGGGGGAATGACAGAGCATCCGAGCAGAGCACTGAGGAGGGCTCGCACGGATGCACATAGCATAACATATCCCAGAAGATAGAGGAATTGGGGACACTATAGTCATCCTCCCATTCCTATATATTCTAGGAGCTCCCTTGAGGCCTAGAGCATATATAGGGAAAAGGAAAAATATGTTATTACCCGGACTTTGGCCAGGGCCATAAACGAGTACTCATAAGCTGATCACATTAGTGAGGCTTATGCAGAGACAACCTGCGTTTGTAATACGGGGGCGTCTAGATTATAAAATCTGACAAAGGTGGACGGCAAGGCCCAGCTGGCCTGGACACGCCAGTGGACCATGCCCAAGAAGAGGCCATGCTCCTCGTGGAGTAAGCTCTATAGCATCGACTATCCATCTGGATAACCTGGGCTTCGTGACCGGAAGACCTTTCGTACTACCACCGAAGCAGACAAAGGGTTGTTCCGGCTGACGAAAAGAGGCCGAATGATCGATGTAAGTCCTCCGCTTGGGAGAGGATGTCTCGTCGGAATTGGCCATGGCTCCATGGACGCCAACTGAGACAGGTCCGAGAACCATGGTTGGCTCCTCCATAGGGGAGCCACCAGGAGGACTTTGTTGGGAGTACAGGAGGAGGCTGGGCCAGTCATGGGCCAGCGCATCCTTGGTCTTTGAAAAATAAATTGGGCAATGAAAGTTGTCTTCTGAAGTGAAGAGGTCGACCTCTGCCTTCCTTAAGAGGTTGCTCCGGGACAACATGTTCAGTATGCCCTGAATATGCGCTGCTCTGAGTGAGAGCAGGCTGTGCTGGGCCCACTCTAGGATGGATCTCGTTAGAGTGAAGAGGGGCTTAGATGAGAGCCCTCCCTGGCGATTTATGAAGGACACCACTGTCATATTGTCTGATCTGACCAGGACGTGGTGTCCCGCCAAAAGAGGGAGGAAGGATTGGAGAGCTAGATACACTGCCATCATTTCCAGGCGGTTGATATGAAGCTCGCTCTCTTGGTTCATCCAAGGAGCCAGGGTTGCAACGCACACCTGGTTCACTTTGAGCGAGCAGGGACCATGCTGCCAGGCTGCCAGCTCTTTGGAAAATTGACCCTGAGCCCCAAGCACTCTAAGTGGCTGAGGAGAAGGGATCTGTGCGCCACTAGCTCCGCCTGTGACTGGGCCAGGACGAGCCAGTCATTGAGGTAATTGAGTATGCATATGCCCATCTGCCTCAGAGGGGAGAGGGCCACGTCCATGCACTTCGTAAAAGTGCGGAGAGCCAAAGACAGCCCAAACGGAAGGACCGTGTATTTATACGCCACCCCTTTGAAGGCGAATCTCAAGAATCGTCTGTGATGGGGGCCTATCTGGATGTGAAAGTAAGCATCCTTCAGATCCAGGAAAAAGAACCAATCTCCTGGGCGAATTTGCGATAAGATCTGTTTCAAAGTTATCATTTTGAACGAGTGCTTTATCAGGGCCCGATTCAGATATCTGAGGTCGAGGATGGGTCTGAGACCACCATCCTTTTTGGGAATGAGGAAGTATTGGCTGTAGAAGCCTGATTCACTCAGAGCCGGGGGAACCATTTCTATGGCTCCTTTTGCCAGCATAGTGTTCAGTTCGGAGCGTAGGACGTGCTTCACCATAGCTTCTCTATGTGCTTCGAATGGGAGGGGTGAGCTGTGGACTGAGCATTTCACAACCTCACCGCCAGATGCCACTAAAATTTACACACTGCACCTTGTTGCTGGAAATATAATGATCAGTGTCCCAATGTGTATTGAGCCAGGGCCCTTACTGTCCTTACCAGTGCTCGAATTTGTGTACACGATATACTGGTTCATGACCTAGGAAGCTAGGGAGTTAATTTGAGATGCACCCATTAATACTCACTATAGCACCCCCTGTGGCAGTCTTGAGAAATGCAAATCTCATTTATGTTGTATTATAATTTGGGACAGCATTTATGTACTTGCGTAGAGTCTGTTTTGGTGTTTAATTGCTCAAGCACACACACAGTTAATCACCTTTGTTAATGTTTTGCTGGTCAAAACCCAAGTCCAGTTCTGTTGTGTGAAAGCTTCTGTGTAGTAAAACTGCAGGGGCTGAATAAATTCTTCTTTTGGCTTCGTTTTCCCATTTTCCTGGCTTTAGAAGATAAGCCGTAGTATGACTCCAGACCCAATTACAGTATATTTACTGTGGCCTGCATTAATATTTACACCCTCTGAAGGGATCGTTTTTAATTTCACTTCTGTATATGTCCCACAGATCCATTTTGATAAGGAGCTTTCACACATACTGCTGTTTGGGCCGATCTTAAGGATAGTGCACTGTGTAGGGGGACTGGGAGGAGTACATATGCATTGATTATCTGTTTGGCACCATGCCAGATTCATTACTCTTTACAAATAAGGGACAGTGTTTGCAGGGAGTGTTCATATTCACAATCAATTAAATGGTACAGGAAGAAGTGTTATTAAGTAAAAGAGATATCAGTCATTCTATTGATCTGTTTAGTTTTGCTTGAATCATGACTTTGATCTTCTAATGAGATCCAGTAGACAGGCAAATTAATTAAAAATACATTTTTCCCCCAATTTGGAGATAAACTTGGAAATAAACCAATCTACGCCCAGTTGCTCCAAAGTCTCTTACACTGCAGATTCTGACGTTTACTAATGAAATGACGTGTGTAATATTAGATTTAATACTGTAATGGCTGTTCAGATTAATGTGGGCTGGGGAATAATTTATTTTGTTTAGTTTTTTTTTTTTTTTTTTTTTTGGTTCTCTTTTAGAGGGACAAAATGATCAAATATTTAGAGAAAAATGCACACTGTATAATCAATCATCGTAGATGGATAGATGAACATGATCTCACTTTAAAAAGTGCTTTCTTTAAAAATGATCACAGGATTAGGACAGTAGACAATCAATTGCAGACTCTTAAACTAAACTGGATAATCTGTTTAGTAAAAGTGATGCTAATCTCATCAATTTAATGATTGATGAAAATGTTAAAGGTCTTTTTGTCATCGATAGCAAATACAATGCATAAAAGATGCATCATGACAATAACTAAAACCCACTTGAGCTGAAAGAGCTGAACACTGGTAAGCTGAGCTAATTAACTACTAGAGTGTTGATTAGCTCACTCAAATGCATCTTATGCTAATGAGAATACAGTATATACAATATATATTCTGTATAATCATTGTGACAATACTTATATTCATATATTATTTTAGGAGCTTTTTAAGATGTTTCAGAACATTGCTAATCTCACCT